>JAWVGU010000035.1:0-341683 GCA_037039885.1 Miamiensis avidus
ACCCCAACCCCAACCCCAACCCCAACCCCAACCCCAACCCCAACCCCAACCCCAACCCCAACCCCAACCCCAACCCCAACCCCAACCCCAACCCCAACCCCAACCCCAACCCCAACCCAACCCCAACCCCAACCCCAACCCCAACCCCAACCCCAACCCCAACCCCAACCCCAACCCCAACCCCAACCCCAACCCCATAGCTAGTTTAGTTATATTTTTATTTTTCAATGGTATATATCTTTTCTATATTAAATTAATAATAAAAAAAGTATATATTAAATCAGCTATGAAAATATTTATATTCATAATATTAAAAGTTTATTTATTACTATAAATTTCACGATTTTTATATAATATTTTATTTAATTTAATAATTAACTCTGTATATTAAAAATATAAAATGATACATCATTTATTTTTTAAAAACTAAATAATAATTAAAAATAAAAATAATATATCGATTGAAATGTATAAAAATATTAATAATTCAATTTTTATTTAGTTTCTCAAGAAGTTATAAAATTTGCAGATTTGATTTTTCCAATCTTTCAAACTATTAATTAAATAATTACTAATTTAATTTAAAAAATATATAAAATATTAAAAATGATTACTCTTTCATTTTGAAGTTCTGTATTTTATTTCATTTCTTATATTTCATTCAGTTATTTTTTATTTTATGATCCTTTTTCTCTTAATTTTGACATTCTTTCAAACTGTAATACAAAAAATTAATTTAAATTTTGAAATTTAAAATTTTTATAATTTTACTTTTTCATTTAGGTTATCTAGAGTTTATGATAGAGATTCTAATTAATCTCCTAAAGGATCTTCTTCTTTTTCTTAAGTACTTTAGTAAATTTTAAAAATGAAAAATTATTTTTAAAAATATTAATTTAAATAAAAATTAAATACTCATCAATAGGAAACCATGATATATCTTTATTTTTCAAGCATTATGCAACATAACTTTCAATTCCGGTATACTCAATTTCTTTTTTTTCCTTTATATGGGCTATATAAAATAAGTAGTTCCACATATTATGTCTTCTCATTATATGATCCGTATAACTTATAGTTGCACTCATATGATCTAAATCTCTCCTGTTTAAACCACAGATAAAGCAATAATTTTTCTTATCTTTCATTCGTTCATCTGATTCTTATCTCAATTCCCCGAAAGTATCAATAATGATACCTGAAAGAATTTCAATTATTAAAATCAAAATTATAAAATTGTATAAAAAATCATAAATCGCTTTTGAGTTAATTGTGAATTTATTTTAAATATAATCTTTAGCTTCATGAGAAAATAAACCCGTAAATCCTCCGTCAAATTTAAATGTGGAGTCGAACATAATTGACCAGCATTCGAATAAATCATTGCACCCAGATACTTATTTATTATCTATTTCTGTAGAAAAATCTCTACTAAATCCATAGTAAGCTATGACAGAAAATAAGTATTATATAATAAGAAGTAAAACAAGAGTCAAAAATATTTATTTCCTAGGCCTCCAAATACTTTTCAATATTGTTTATAAAACAGGAGATAAAAAGAAAATATCCAACAGTAAAATGGCAATAAAAGCAAAATTAAACAGCCCCAAAATAGTGAATATTAAGTAAAGTAAATATGCATAAAATGCCCCCTCTTGAGTTACAATTGCCAGTCTATAAAGGTTTTTTTAAGATGTACTGGGGGCCATTGCCTGTATTTTCATTTAATTACTGTCATTTTTTTAATTTTAAATCCCGGTATTTTAATGAGATAAAGGTTTTATATTGAAAGAAGAAGAACTAGTATTTTATTTTTAAATTCCTCGAATACTTTAGCTTTTATTGTAATCATTAATACTACTAGATCTATTTATTTTTCTTAACCGGTTAAAAATTTTATATCTTATTTTAATATTTCCATTTTTTATATCTTGATTTGCCTTATTGATTCTCATAGCTACATATAAACACAAAATAATCAAAGAGAATATTATCTAGGTAAACTCTAATGTTATTAAAATAATTTTAGATGAGGAACTTCCAAAATTTTCTTATAAAATCAATCTCATTTTGAATTTAGGAGTTCCATCTTGAGATGTTATACTAAGAAGCATTATGTTTTATAGAACGCACTTTAGCACGTTAAAATGTTAATATTTATTAAGTGAATAAAAATTAAAAAATAATATTTTACGATAAAAAATACAAAATATCTCCATAAAATAACTCTCTTAGCTAAAAATGAAAATATATAACCAAAAAATCCATATTTTCCTGTTTTAAATTCTTTTATGCTTTATTCAAATTTCATTTAATCAATTAAATTTTGAGATGATTCTATTAATGAGGTTAATTTAGTCTTAGTACTGGATCTATCAACATTTTCTATAAAAAATAGATCAACAGAGATAAATAAATATATTCAATTATTATAAATACTACCTTCAAATTATATTCTATATTCTTCATTTGACTAGGTGCAAAAAGGAAGTTTTGGATAGTAAACTTTGTATGTCATAGTTCCTTTACTAATTTCTACATACCCGGTAAATTTAGAAAAGAACTGCAGACCTTGTAAATATACTTACTCTTCTTTTGGATCATCGATTTCACTTTTAAGAATGGAAGAAAATATTTCTTCTCCAGTTTGCTTCAATTAATTTAACAGTTACATATTATTTATATAAATGTATAAACAAATGAATCTGATTTACCAATTCATTGGATAATTCAGTATAGTTTTTAATTATTCCATATAATTTGAAACCATTAGTTATTATAAGTTCAGAGGTATATTTAGGGCGCATAAGATCAGCTCTATAATTCCTAAAGATATCTTGCGTATATTTGATTCTAAATAATTTGCTTCTATTTCTAAACATTTTTAAGTACTATTCATAAACAATTTTTAAATTTTCCATCAAATTTTTGAGAGATATTTGTTTGGAAATTTTCTAAAGTAATTAATAGTCTTAGTTTCCTTCTAAAATAGATTCTAGACCAATTAACATTTTATTTTGTAATCTTCTTATCATCCAGGGTTCGAAACATTTTTCATGAGAAACAAGAACATGACTTATTTTTTCTAAAATTCGCTATTCAGTTGGCTGATCCCTTTTTTAAAATATTTAATTAAAAATATTTTATATATTATTGGTATAGATATTTACATTCTTATATTTAAATAGCAGCCGGTGTAATGGTTTTATGTTTTTAACTTTTTTCTTATTGTTATATGCTTAAAAGATGAAGTTGGTTTATATGAGGAACATAATTATAAGTAATCTTAAATATTGATTTGGATTATCTTTTATACAAGTCAGATAAATTAGGCCCCTTCTCGAAATAGACTGATCTCTATTATTTCTTCAATGGGAGTCCTTCCATAGCATTTTTCGACCCCATATTATGAACATTTAAAGAAGTTAGTAAGATAGAATTGCACAGTTATAATAATTAGCTTTCTGCCAAATAAGTTTAGTTTTATTCGCACGGTCCTTGAGCAAGTTCTGCAATTGTTTCGAAACTTTATTTTAGTTTAAAATAGTTTTCTTCGGAGAGATTCTAAAACAAGGATTCACTCAGCTTCACCAGAAGTTCCAATATATTATAATTATTTCTTGAATTTTCTTAGTTGATCATATAAATTTATAAGTTGTGTCGATGTCCCTCGCAAATATTTTAGATAAATCTTATGATGGATGTGATTTCCTCTTCTTATTCAGCTTCCTGACTGACTAAATTTTTTACAGATTTATTAAGCAAGTCATTAAACGATTTGGAAGATTTCACACTCTTTATTTCTTTATCTATAAACATTTTCAGCTTATGGAACAAATTTTCACTTTGCGACACATTTGTAAAATAATCGTAAAATATATTTTAGACTTCTTCATTTCCTCCATCTAGTAAACTATTTGCCAAATTAATATGAGCAATAAAAAGAGAATCTTATATGTCAAAGGTGCAGAGGTTTTAAATAACCATCTACACAATTCCACATTCAGCAAATTTATTTTAAAAGTATCTCTTTTATTGTTTTTCGTATTCTAGTTAACTGCTGCTATCTTTATCTTTTTATTTTAATATTTAATTGTATATTATAATATTTAATAAATAAGTAAGTAATTTATATTACAGTCTTAAGAACTCGAATAACTATTTACAGATATAGTTACTTTTCTTTATAAAGCTTTTCTCTTATCTATTTTATTTTAATGCAATCTCGACATGTCAACTTAGTTAGCATTGTGTAGTATTTCTTTAAGCGATTCAAGTACAAATTCGCAAACTTCCTTTTGATATTCAATTTCATTTTAAAAGAGAGAGGCTTCTGAGTTTGATTATTCAACAATATCTACGACAAATTTCATTAAATTTGTTATAATTTTATTTAATTTATTTTCATTTTAAATTCCATAGATAATGTCAACCAATTGCTTTTTTTCATCTTTAATTTTTGATTTAATATAATCATTTGATATTAAATTAATAATAATTTCTCTCCAATTTCCTTCATCTATTTTTCAAAATTAAATAGTATTAATAAAACTTAAAAATAATATAATATTATTACCTTTATTTTCTTAAATAAGCATTTCTGTCAGTGGATTATTAAAAATCACTTGCTTATTTTCAGATAATATGCTTTTATTTTCCAAAAAATCTTCCAGACAATTAAAAAAATAATCATTTTTAAACTCTAAAGTGAACTCAGAGTTGTTTTTTAGATAAATCAAACTTTTTATAACTTTCTAATGTTTACTACATGTTGATTATTTTAATCCCTTGCAAATTTCTTAAAAATTTTACACAAATTTCTATATAGGAACCATATTTTTAGCTAATTCCTCTGAATACGAAGCTCTAGCTATAATATCCACAACTTTTATTTAAATTTTATAAAAAAATTAATTTAAAAATATTCAATTCACTAAATATATAATTATTATACTTGGAAATATGTGGCAAATAAGATAAAAATTGTAATCATTAAAGAGTTCTGCTTTTGGTATTTACTCAGTCATTTTTTTAGAAATAGTTGTTTTTCTGTTAATTGAACTGGTATTCTATTTCTATCTATTAATAATTGTTAATCTTTTTATTATTATTATTTTACAGATTCTTCTATAGTTTCATCATACACTTCTGACTCCATCAGTTATTACAAATTATAAGCTTAAGATGGTATCTTTTGATTTTCAGAATCGAAAAATCTTAATGCAGCATTAAATCTCTTAGGCTCTTTAATTGATTCATATATAGATGCATCATCCTTCCAAATGTTTCTAATAAGTTAAAAGCATTCCTATTTCACAGCTAAATTGAGAAATAGTTAATATTTGTCCACACTTTTTTTATTGTGAGAAAATATATCAGGTTTGCAACAAAAATTAAACAGTTAAGAAACATCGAAAATTTGCTTCAATATAGAAACCAATATATCACTTCTTTAATTTTTTTGTTCCTACTATTGGTTGCTTTAAAAGCAGGTATTTATCAATTTCAATAATTCATAATGATACAGGTACGGTTAAGAGTCTGGATTTTCTAGGTATTAATCGTTAAAATCAAGGTTAAACAGCTCTGTTTCATAATCATTTTTGGAATACGAAAGTAATCCCTTTAGATTTCCCTTTTTAAAATCTGGAGTGAGACAAAAGAGCTTTTATAAGGTAATTTTTTCTAAAATGATTAAATCTTCTGTATTCTCCAATGCAATTTTTAAAAATTTCAAATATCTTGTATGATATCTTTTATTTTAAGTGATTTGTGAGATAAATTTTCTCGTCACCTTTTCTGTAAGTTCTTGTCTTATAAGATCAGGATTATTGGTAAATATCTCAACAATTAATCTACATTGGCCCACATCAACCAAATCAAGATTATGTATAAAAAACTCCAGAGATGGCTATAGAAGTTACTTATTGTGTATATTATCCTCACATATAAATAGGTAAAGGAACTCATAGCATGAGGTAAACATATCTAGTATTAGAGAGTCATCTGGAGAAAAGTTCTTAATTTGTCTTAAAATATAGTTAGATTCCTTCAAAATAGCTACAACTGTATGGTAGATTTCTAAGTTTCTTATCATTATTTATCTAGATAACAAATGAGCTTTTTCATGGTGATTATAATATTAGTTATCATCTTCATCGCTGTTATGGTATTTTTATTGTAATTGTTATGTTTTTTACTTAGATAGAAAACATATTTTCTTTGAATGTTTTAACTAGTCAGTAAAGAATTTTAAAGTTTAAATGACTCTTAGTATCACATCTTTGTACTTATAATCTGGTTATCTTAAAATATCTGCATTATTAAGCCTAAAATATTTATATTTTACTTTTATGTTCTATAAATAAAATTATATCAAAATATTTACCAAATTTCTGATTATTCACAATCAAATGTGAGTTAAATAGATTAAGACTACATTTATTAAAATGTTTCTATTTAGTCTGGTGTAGTTAAAATCTACAATTTATGTAGACTTCTAATGAGGTTCTTTTTCTAAAAGCTTGCCATGAATATTAGTTTTAAAATTAAAAGTCTCAGCACATTATCCCTAGTTCCATCAAGCTCCTTTTTTAAATATTATCACAGCAATTAAATAATTAAATAAAAATTTAAAAGAAGTATTTTCTAATATATTACTGAAAATTTATCCACCAGCAAATTTTCTATAAAACTATTCATTCCTCCTCCTTATTTGTTTTTACCGTATAAAAATGTATCAATAGTTATTTTAGTTTCTTTTTCATTATTAGTTTAAGGGAGGTAATCATCAATTTTTTTTCAACAAATTTGTCAAAAGTAGAAAAATCATTAAAATCTTAACCTAAACTCATGAAATCTACCATTTTTTATAGATAAATATCATGCTTAATATCCATAAATTGTATTAAATTTCTTAATATTTCTGTCTAAATTTTCCCTTCTAAAAATGTATTTTCCGACTAAAAAATAAATTTATTATTTTTAATTTAAATATTTATAAATTAATTATTTACAATTTCTTCACTAAATTAAAGAAATTGGGTCAGGGAATTCATAAGTAAAATTATATCCTATTGACTTTCTGAATCTATTTCATATAAATTAAAGCTAATTAATTTTCTCAGCAATGTAAGATTATTCATAATAAGCTTCAGATAATCCTATGGTTTTAAAATTTTTTAATATTAATACTTAGTAAATAATTATAAAAAACCTCATACATCTGATAGAATATCATTACTAGAAAGCACTTTATTAAAAAATTCTGTAAGTTTTTTTAATATAAGCCTAACAGACATATCATTATAACCCTTTAATATTAATTCATGCAAAGTTTTATTTCCACTTAAGTCAATTTGCTGATTCTGAAATAATATATGTTATATTTATAAAATATAAATTTAAAAGAAAAATAAATTTTAATTTACATTTTAATTTTCTTAGTTAGCTTACTTATTATTAGTTTAAATTTAAAATTTATCTTAATATCTCATTTTAACTGGACTCATCTATTCCGAAGGAGTTGTATCTAAAATTAATAAAGATTTTGTAAGATTTCTTTAGGTTATATTAATATCTTCCATTTCAATTGATTGGTTTTCTGTAATTTGTTTAGATCGATTATTTTCAGCAATATTATTATCTTCTAATATTTTTTTTTTTTAATTTCTATTTTCAATTGAGAATCATTTAGTTTTATTTAATTTTTATATTATAAAATTTTAGATAGTTAGGGTTTTTGTTGTTCAATGAATGGCTAAGCATCTATGTGTGCATGCATTAATATAAGTACCTTATAATATAATATTTAAATCATTCAATATTAAATGCACATAAATAAATGTTACTAAACTAGCTTTTATTCCATCAGAAAGCCCAGAAAAATAAGAGGAAGAGTAAATTTATTCAATTAAATTTTGGTGGGGAAATAAAGCTTTAACTTAATTACTATTATGGTAATTTCTTCCGTAGCATAAGATGGCATATAATTCAAGTAATCTTTCAATCTCCATTTTTGCCAAAATATCGTACTTATCTTTAAGAGAATTTGGACTCTATTGATTGTTTCCAAATTTATTGAGCAAATAATCCATTGAAATATCTTAGAATATCTAATTTATATGAAATGTTGTTTATATAAAAAACTAATTTTGAGTATATTCAAATTTAAGATGAAAAATGTACCTATTATTATGTATATCTTCTGACAAGTGTAAATATTTCTAATTAATTTGCAGTAATACCTTCCTCTTTATATGTACAAATGATTATCAAAAATTAAAAGAAGTTTTTTATAATCGATTGATTTTTAGCTGATTTATTCTAGCTAATAATTTCAGAATACCTATTGATTAAGAAAAAAGTATTGTTCTTTAATAAATTAATATATTGTAGATATTCTAATTTCAGACCTAACCCCCTTAATTTTAAAAATAAGGTGGAAATTAGTTCTTAATATATTAAAATTTAATTTATTAAAACCTTTTAGTTTTTGAAAACTTTTTATAAGGGTTTTCTTAACATAAAAGGGTTCTTAAATTAGTATATATATGATATAAATATTATATTTAAGCATTACCTTTCCATAAGAAAATTTATTAATGTCTATTTTTCTACATTTTCTTACTATTAAATCTATAATTTATTTTCAATATTTAATTTTAAATTTTTGGTAAAAACGTCTAAATGTTGTGTTGTAGAGGTTGTTTTTTATAACTATTAATCTTATTTTCCTTAGGGTTAGATTTTTAATATAGAAGCTAATTTAGATATTTGTTTTATTCTTTTCCATTTTATAGATAATACAGACTCTTCTAAAATAGGTCAGATTAAATAAATATTATTAATTTAAATAGCTATAATTAAGTTTTTTACAAAATTCACTTTGTTTTTAATAAAAATCATATTTCTCTTAGTACAAATTATATAAAAGCATTTCATTATCAAGCAACAATTCATTTAAACTCTTTATTGCCCCCTATATGTATCCAATTTAATAATATGCTTGCTGCAAATATTGAAAACACTCATTTTTATTTTCGGAATTATCATGACATATCCAACAGAATAGTTCGTAACACAGCTCACAAATTTTCGCCAAATTTTAGATTTAGTTTTAATATTCCTAATCTTTTTCATTAACTATTTATTCTAGTTGTGATGTGTCTATATTAGTTATAGAAATTCCATGGCTTAGTTTAAGTTTTCTATCTATGTCTTCATTTTCATCAGTGACTTATGGTATCATTTTCAATTGATCCTCCGTAGGGAAGCATGAGATTAAAATTTGAGTTAACTATTAAAGGTATTCTTACTATTTCACAATTGTTTGCCTTCTTTCTATAATTTATGACTAGTCTTCATATTACTAACTTTACTATTTTATTGAATTTTATTCAGTTATTATAAAAATTCCTGTTATTATTAAATTACCTAAAAATTACTATAAAGTAAAGGTTGTCCATATTTTCCTTCACTTGTAAATTTAATTAAAATTTTCAAGCACTTTTAAACCTACTTTATTTCATATTTCGATAATAATTATTTTTATAATTTATTTTCCTTATCTCCAGCTTTATTAGACTTAATTTTAAATATTTATTCAAAATTAATTACAGGAATATATTATATATTATTCAAATATTATATTATATATATACTATTTGTTATTCCTAATTGTTATTTTAAGAATTTTATATAGCTGTGATCCTCAATTATTGCTCACACTATTTTAAAAAGTTCATGCAGCTAATAACTATTTATTGCTCCCATACTTCTTTACAATTGGCCTTAATAAATTAAAAAGCATTTTCCTGGCTTTCTAAAAAATTTTTTATTAAATTATAAAATCATTATCTTAAATTTTAATATAAAGTATTTACTCTTTTCTGATAACCCTAAAGTTTAGTACTAGTAATGCTATTAAAATTTTTTAACAAACTAATTTGTAAGACAATGTTTCAGATAGAAAATAGAATGAATATCAATATTTTTATTTTTCACTGATGTATTGCTATATACTTCTTAAACTGTAAAATAAGATGATGCTTTGGGTTTTTTACTCAAACCAAATGGACAATATATGCCAGTATCATCATTTTAATTTTCGATTTCTAAAGATTCTTCTTCAATACTTGGATCATCCTTCATTTGCTGATAAAAATCATTGTTCACATCTTAATATTAGCTTGCATTTTTCAAATAAATATATTTTCCAGTACATAAATTTTTTAATTTAAATTTGGAATTTTGGTATTATAGCTTTTGAAATTAATTTAAAATTAATATTATTAAAATTTATATAGTATTATGTTTACCTTATTTCCACAAACTGGATGATGAGCTTCTAAAATAAAAACTCCTAAAGAATTCATATGTTCGATAGAATCTTACTAAGTTTCTAATTTTAATATATCCAAAGTTGGATCATATACTAATTAACTATTAAGTTAAGAAAAATTAAACCATATACAATCCCCTAAAAATATATCACTTTCATTGTGGTACTTTCTGAACAACTATATTCTTTATTAAAAAGTAATAAGTTAACTAAAATAAAATTAATTAAAATAAAAATTTACTAAAATTTAGATTTCGAAAATTAACTTCTGTATATTTTATGTATACTTGATTAGTTTTATTCTTTATCCTATAACTATGAATCATGTCCATGAAATTATTACTAAACTTACTCTTAGTTCATATGAGATCCAAGCTATTTTTACTTTCTATATCTTCTTATACAGTTAAATATGATTTTTTTATGATTATTTGCTGTTTGAAATTATATACACATCATCTTAAAATCTAACATGGTTTTATACTTCATATTAATAATTGTAACAAGGTTAAATTTGAAAATAAGAAGTTTCATCAGGATATTCAATTAATTTGAGCCTATATTATAAAATTACAAAATATTGATAAATAAGTAAACAGTTAAATATATTTATTACTCAAATCCTCTTTAATTTAGATTGCTGTGCTTGGTAGAATAACTTAAAAATTTGTGAGATTTATAATGTTAAAGCTGAAATTCTTAGTAAAAAGTCAATGGAGTATTAACCAGATAATTTAATTTTTCTATTTTTAATCTCTCTTCTTTTTCTTTTTTTTCTAGGTCTGTAATATCTTCATAATTAAATTCAGGTCTGTGTTGTATGAACGTAGGTACAATTTTAAATATATTATCGTTCAATCCTTTATGCTAATACTTATATTTATCATCTGCTTAATCTAACTATTATTGTTGACTTTATTCATTTTATTCTCTTATTTTTGATCTTTAATTTTATACATTAATATTATCATTATTTTAATCCAATAATTCTTCATTATCTTCAATATTATGGAGGTTTATTTACTAATCGATATTTTATAAAATTACATTTCTTTAAACAAAACCATCAGAACAAATGTAATAAGGATATTCTACTGTATTTATTTAGACAAGTGCCCCATAATGAAGATATTCTTTTCTAGAATATCCCAATTTTTTAGATACATCTGTCATGTGTATATTTTTATTATATTGTTTTAATGAAATATATAATTATTCTTTAATTATTATTTTATTTTATTTCTTTCTAATCTTTTAGTATTTGGATTAATAATTTATTAATTTATTACAGAATACCTAATTTAAATATAGTATAATTAAATTTATTAGCCAATAGTATATAGAATTTATATTAGGTTTTATAAAATATTAGAAAAAGAAAATTAATTTTACTAGATATCCAAAATTATTTTTTATGTTAAATTATATTTAAAAATAAATCATTATATCAAGTGTACAAGTTATATGTCAATTTATTATTTTTTATATTGAAATATGTTATCATTACCCTAATCTTTGATAATGATATTTTAATTACCCAATCTAAGGGGGTTAACAAAAAAGAGAATAATTACTATAAATTCTTATTTAATATTTAATGAAGGTGGATTTTATACAATAAATAAATATATTATAGGATAATTATTTAATACATGTGATATTATTAACTGATAAATAATATAATAGTAATTAGTATTTAATTTAATACTAGTACTGACACATCACAAATGAAAAATTATTTAAAATTTAAATTATTGAAATTAATTAATATGAGATTATTAAAATTTATATTTTATAATTTAATATGTTAATTTATTTTTTATATAATTTATATAATATTATATTAGTATTTTAAATTAAAATATATGTTTAATATATTAGATAATATTTTTAAAAACATTAAGTATTTATTATTATTACAAATATAATAAAAACAATTATTAATTTGTTAAAATTTTAATGTATAATAAATTATTATAATAAATCTACATAAATATTTTGAATATTTTAATAAAAATACAATATGGGCATTTCTTAATTCATGAATATATTAATAAGTAGAAAATCTTTAATTTAAATTACATACTCATAATAGAATATGGTATTGTAAAAGAAAGAAATTATTAGTATATATTTAAGTATAATATTATAGAGTATTTTAATTAAATAATTTTAATAGAAATAAATAAGTTTAGCTTTGACTGAAGAGTTCAATAATTTATATTATTACTCTTTGTATTTGTTTACTTTAAATAGAAGTTTTTATTTATTCCAATAAAGTTTAAATAAAAATTACCAATGCTTATATAGCATGAATCAACATCAAATAAACATATATTTTAATAAAAATAGAAATAATAAAAAAATAAAATAAATACTAAATTTGTAAAATGTCAAGTCCTAATATACGACCCTAATAAAACGAAGATGATGAGCCTGTTTAATTTGAGATGAGCCAATAAATGCCGTAATCATCTCAAACTCATGTAAACTAAGTTTAATTTTTACTTCTACCAACTTAACTATAATATAAATTTCCGTAATAAACAGATGATATAACCAAGTATGTTTGAATATCAAAGGCTAATATAAAATTTGAAAAGTTTGCATAATTAAGATGGAATAGAAAAGTTAGAAGAAATGAATTCTTTTAATATAAAAGTAGGAAGAACAGATGGATGTTCAGATACTAAAATGTGTTAAAAATTTGAAATGGTTTAAAACATAGAGTTTTACCACGATAAAAGAAATATAGCTTTTAATTTGGTGTTTAAAGACTTTTCAACCTGTCAAGACGATATTGCTGGAGAGTTTATCAATGTTAAAGAAGAAGATGGATAATTTAACCCAAATTATTATGTTAAATATTCTGATAATAGAGGTCCTCAGTATGATGATCGTATGTACGAAGTAAAACATACTAGAAATTGCTGTTGTCTTAAGAGTGTTTGTTCAGTATTTTAATTAGTAGGGCTTGGGTTTTTATGCTATTATGGATAAAATATATGCCTTCCCCCTACCACAATAGTAAAATCTAAGGATTAAGCTGACTATGAGGTAAAAAAAATAACCACTTTTATAATTTTATGCAATTTAAATAATTGATGACAAATTATTTTGTATAGGAAATTCATTTGGATTATAGTCCTCTTTCTACAGAAATTAAGCTTAGTTCATTCAATAATAGAATGAGTTCTAAAACATTAAAGTATACTATAAAGTACGATATGTTTAAAAAAGATGGATAAAGTTATATGTACAAACCCGGAGAAAAAAACCTATATTAGGTATGAATATATAAAAATGGTTTTGCGGCAGTGAAGCTATTGACTCCCCAGGATAAAGTTATATTCATTTAGAATTTCCTCCTCATGAAAAGTTTACTGCTAAAGAAAAAGCTGCAATTATTATAGCAGTTTCTAAAATAAACTGATACATATTCCAGATTTATTACTAGAATTATTATAACTTTCTTAATTTATCATTTAATTAATATATTTTTTTATACGCTTTATTTATATACATATATTTTTATGCTTGCTTAATAATATAAATCTCTAGATTAATTTACAAATGTTATATTTATTGAATATTATTACTTATTCTAAATTTTTTGTTAAAACCTAATTAATTTAAGAATTTTTCAAAATTTTTTGTTTCTTTAATTTAAAAATATATATAAAAATGGAAAGCGATTTGCAAATACTTGAACGAAATTAGGATAAAACACTTTAACTACAATAAAGTGAAAAATATTCAAAATTTATCGAATGGTGCACTTAAAATGGGATAATCTATAAAAATGTAATATAATAGTTATGCAAAAATAAATAAGCTAAATTAGTATCACTATCATTTATTATTAAAAAATAACAAAACATTTTAGATTGAATTTCCTGTTATTTTTGGAAAAGAAACACTTGGGGTAGCAGCTTCAGATGATATTAGTCCAAACACTGTAAATAATAAGAAGTTTATTTTATTACCAATAATAAAATTATTTAATTATAGATGATAGCTGCAATTCCCTAGAGATTGATAATAAATAAAAGTAATATTATGAAAACAGAATTAAAATAAATAATAGAAAATAACCCTACAATCTTTGATGAAGAAAAATATCCATCAAATGAATTTAATTGCTTTACCATTTTTATTATATATGAAAAATTGAAGGGAGATAAGTCGCTTTTTTATCATTATTTATCAACAATTTCTGATTGTAATACCCTAATTGATTGGACTGAAAATGATTTAGAACATACAGATGATAATTTTCTCAAAGAGGAAGTAAGAAAAATTACTTAAAAAAAATATATGGATTTTATATGTAAGTTTAAGTGCAATTGGAATATGGAATTAATATAAATTTATTTATTCTTAGTGTGTTAATTTGACGACAGAAATATAAACCTAACTAACTAAACTGCATACATGTATGCTAAAATATAAAGACTTATTCCCTCCAGAATAAGTTGATAGAAAAATGTTGTATTGGGCCTATCAATCTGTAATGACTAGAATATTTGGGTGGAGTCTACCTAGTTCTTTTATGATTCCATTTGCAGACATGTTTAATCACAGTGATACGAGACCAATAAATCACTATCTTGTTAATTTTAGTAATAAAAAGTAATATTTAAAATAAATAAAATAATTAAACTTTCAATGATTTTAGGAATGGAAGAAGAAAATATATCTAAAAATTTAAAATATACAATGGATATAAGTTTTTAGGCAATAAAATTGACATGAAATTGTCAGGAAAACCATAATTATAGGATGGGATTAAAAAATAATAAAAATGCAGCAGGCTAATTAAATATGTGCTTAAATACTAAAAATTTTTATCTGAAGAATAAAAGTTAGATTTAAAAGAGGAAACCCTTTAATTTGTGTCAAATTAAAAAGTTAGAGCATTAGTTTACCTAATTAACTAAAATAGAATTAAAGAAGACGAGTAAATGGCATTTAAAGATGAAAACAAATAAGAAGCTAAAGATAATGAAGAATAGGAAAATAAAATTAAAAATTATAAACATTTTTGGGATTATAGATATTTTACTACTTCTGACAGTGACGATAATGATACTGACGAAGAAATTTATGAAAGAAGAAGAGAGGTTTTACATAAACTCTAAGATAGAGAAATTCTTTAACTGAAATCCACCAAAACGATTTAACAAAAAAATAAAGCCAAATAAAACGAATTTTAATAAAAATGAATTAAAAATTTTTTTGGAAGATTAAACAGGGGATAGTGATTTCAGTGATGATGAAGAAAATTTAAAGAGCGATTCTTCTTCTCATTCAGAAAATAATTCGAATAGTTAAAGTGAAAGTGAAGAAGAGGAAGATAGTGATAACTAGTGGGACTGGTATGATCCAGATGACGAAGACACGTATTTTATATTAACAACAGATCACTTTTATAAAAAAGGAGAATAGCTGTTTAATTGCTATGGATCAAGAAGCAACAAGTTTTTATTACAGTGGTATGGTTTTACTTTACAAGATAATAAATATGACTATCTTTCTTTCAGAGTAATTTCAAATTTATAAATTAAATTTAAATCACAAATGAAAAAATAATTTTTTATTATTTCAGATAAATTTAGCTTAAAAGGAAATTAAAATAAGTAATGAACTAATAAAAAAATCATAATAAGATAATTTATGGGGCCAGTTGATATAATAAACGGGTATATAATGAGTGATGATAAATTGGAAAAAATAAGGTTGGCGGATATTTCTAAGGACTTTAAATTAAAGACTAGCCGAATAAGTATAGGTATGGTTATAAAATATATTTAATTTAATATATTAACTATAAATAATATCAATTTATTTTAAGATTTTATTGTTCATCTGAGATTGTTTTTAATTGGTCATTATTGTGGGCCTGACCTCCCATACATTTTATTTACTTAACCTGTAAGTCTGTTGTATGAGGAATTCGTTATCAAATTTGGATTACATATATTATTATATTTGAGAATTGGGTTTAATTCTACGATTGAATAAGATAAACACCTCTTATCTTTAGATAGTATATCAGAAAAGTTAAAATTTTCTATTATTTATAGAATGGGATAAAAAAAAATTTTAGATGCTCAGATAGACATGTTTAAAGATACGCTTAAAATATTAAATAATTTAAAGCAAAATAATTCAATTACTCTTTCTTACTAAGATTTCTTGAAATAAAATCCGTAAGATGGGCTATATTAATTACACAAGCTAGCTCCTTACATAAAACAATTATTTTATTGTATAAAAAGAGGTTACGTTAAATGTTCCCATATTTTATTATAAGAATAGTAGTAAAAAAATAAATAAGAAAATATTCATATTAAAGAACAATAAAATCCAAATGAAAGATAGAAAACTGAAATAAAATAATATCCAATTGAATAAAAATTGATATTAGTAATAAATAATAAATTGATTATTTATATTTTAATAATACTAATTCATTTCTAATACATTTCAATATTATAATTTTTTTTGTTTTACTATTATTAATTAATTAGCACATCAAATTACATCAGTTCAAGTATTTTAAAATATAATTTATTATTAGCATCAAATAATGTTTGGTGAATGTCTTAAAGAATATGAAAAGAAAAAAAATAAATTAGATAATGAAAGTGGTAATATTTATCTAAAGGATTTCTTTTTTTATTGGACATATAAATATTATAAATTCACAAGCAGTAATATATTAATTTCCATTTTATAGAATAGCTAAAAAAACAAATGAAGTTATTAGCAGAACCCATGGTTAAACAAATTCTTCATGGAGTTAATAAGGTAATTCATTTATATTCCATATTCAAGATATTATATAGAAATGTATTATTTACTATACTTATTTTAGAATGTGTCCATTTTGCATGGTAATTAATAAATAATTGAAAAAGAATCTAATTTATTAAAATAAGAAGTTTAGCTATTTCATAAAGAAGTAAATAACTGGCAAAATCTATACAATTCTTTAAATGATTAGTTAAAAGTATATAATATTTTAATAATTTAAATATAATTTTTTCAACAACATATATAATTATTTTTATACTGCCTCGATAAGGAAATGGGAGATGTTGTAAATTGGGCTAACTATATAGAAAATGAACTATTAAATCTAGTTTAAGAAGGTGAAAGCCTTTGAGGTTGCTATTTTAATATATTTTGTTTTAAATATATATACTTTATTCATATTTATTATATTTATATTAAATATTATATTATATTTAAAATAACATTTATAAAAATTAATTTAAAAATTTACATAAAAATTATTTTTTTTAAACTTATAAGACAAACGTAAATAAAAGTTGATTACTATAATTATGATTGCAATTCTCTTGATAATACATAATGTTTATTAACAAGAATTTTTTAAAATAATAATTACTTAATTTATATATGTGTATTAATTACATATAAAAAACAATTTTTAAATAATTTAATATATAAGTTTATGTGTTTTTAGGAGATTAATATTTTTTAGAGTTTTATATTGTAATATATTAAATATTGATTATTTGTGCTATAATCATAGCTTTTATTTATAAATTTCTTTTTAATAATTGTGTTATATATGTTATTATATTATCTGAGCGAAATTGTCCCCACATGAAATATTTTGAGTATTTTTTAACAGTATTGTTAAAATTAATAATAATATTAAAAATATTGAGTATTCCTATAAAAATAATAAGAAACAATTACAGTTAAACAATTCTTATAAGTCCTGTTTAATAATATAAGACGAAAATTATTGTTTAATCATGTGTTTATATGGTCTATTTTGTTGTCTGTCTGTGTAAAGATCTACAAAATAAACCAAACAATAATTTAATTATTAATACGAAAGTAGTTAAAAAACTATTTAATCTTATAAGAAATTGTTGAGTATGTATATTTTATTGATTATATCTTCTTTTTTTTATTTTTCTTTAGTTTTTTATTTTATTAATATATTATGAAGTTATTGTTATTAATATTATTATTAACGAAGTTGTTTATTATTATATATATAAAATAAATTATTAATAAATTTTATTAATCTGATTTTATTTTAGGTTAGTTTACATAGAATATAAATAAATTAAATTAGACTTGTATATATATATATGAATATTAATAATAAAGATTATGAATTGAATAAAAAATTAAATTTATAAAGAAAAAAATTAAATTTTCTTATGATAAAAAATAAATTACTGCATATCATCAATCATTAATAGATTTAATATCTTTTTTCTCATTTGTAATGTAATGATATCCTATATGCATTTCCTAATACAAGACAACAGTGATCAGGAGTAATAAGGCCTTTTGTCTAATTTTCTCTTGGTTCACTTAGCTTAAGCCATATTCCCTTCTACTGACTAACATCTTTAAGATAAAAATTACCATACTTTCTTTTGAAATATATTTTACAATGAACCCTACTTAATTCTTCGTCCTTTTCCATATTGATTATATTTTCTTTATCAGAACTCTTTCCTATATGAAAAACATCAGACTCTTCAAATTTCAACATTTTTTTTGACCCTTATAGGGACCAGTTGTTACAAAGAGGGATAATTCTTCTTTTTTTCTGTCAAGGTAGTATACTTAAAAGGTGCTAACCCCAATTCTAAAACATTATTGTTTTTAAATTTCAATTTCATTCACTTTTAAAAATGTTCCTGTAAAGCTTCCTAAATCCTATTGATAAAAAAGAAGTTTATAATTTTCATTAAAAAAATAATTTAATACCTAAATAGAAAATATTCTATCCGAGCTCGCACAGCTTAGTCGTACCTCTACATGTTGTGGATTAGAAATAGATCTATGAGTAAGATTAATAAACCCATCGTTTGTATATTCGAATTCCTTCAAATGTTTTTATCTTCCAAATATCACACTGTAATTATTTATTCCTACTTATTTAGCAATTCCTGTTTCTATTTCCTATACCTCTACTCGAAATTTCCACTTTTAATTTTTTTCACTACCTGGTAGTAAGCTTTGAACAATGCTGACTGACATAAATTGCATTTAAAATGGTAAGTCTTATCTTCTAATACGTGATTAAGTGCTATTGTTAGAGTGGACTTTTGAGGATGAGTTTTAGTGTATAAATAATGAAATATTAATAGAATCTTAGTTTTAAATTTATGCATTATCATCATCTTCATTTAGTTATTTTTGCATTAAATTATATTATTATATTTTGGGGTGTTATTTATGAATTTCCTATTAGCTTTATGTGTACGGCTCTTAATTTACCTTGCCTAAATTGATTATAGCATTTAAAATAAAATTCATAAAATTTTTTATCATTAATTACTATTCATACTGCTGTTTCTTTCTAAACCTTCCTCATAATAACTTGCTTCTTATATTGATGATAATCCATAATTATTCTATTGTCTGTGATTATTTTTTCTTTAACTTGAAGGACTCAATATGACAGCTTAGCTATTTATATGTTCATCTCCTTTAGTTACTTGTTATGAATACTACTCATACCCTTCTTATTGATTGGTAGCATCTTATTAAAATTCCTATTTAGATTAATCTTAACCCATTATATTAATTTTTTTTTGGAAAATGTATACGTTTTTATTATACAATGAAATAAGAGAAATATTATAATATATAAATATAGTATATAGTATTATCAAATTAATATTTAAATGAATATTTAATAAATTTTTATATTTAAAGTAAACAAAATAAATGAATATTATAATAGTTTTAAATTTTGATACTTTATGGTTTTTTTTCATTTTACTATTTAAATAGAACATTAAAATTTTTTATATATATATTTATTATTATTAGTTATTTTAATGATTAAATTTCTTCATTAATCTTAATTAACAAGTATTAAAGAATATATATGTATATATATGCATCAAATTACAAATTTTATTTAATAATTTAAATTAAAAATTAACAGAACAATAAGGAAATAATAAAAAACATAATTTTTTTTTATCAAATCAACTAAATGACTTTTTATTCACTTGAAAATCTTAATTTTTTATCCACGATATAACACTCACGTATTTTCGATATCGACCGATAGTTTTTAAATCAAATTTAAGTGAATAAAAAGAATAAACAATCCATAATTATAATTATTTAAAATTAAACAAATATAAATAAATATATTTAAATCTAAAAAAAAAATTAATCTAAAAATATAAAAATTCGACAATCTATCCATTTTTTTCAAAATATAAATAAAAAATAAGTGATTATATTAAAAAATTATTAAAAAAATAACTGATTATATAATAAAAATTATTTCAAAAATAAATAAATATAACATAATCAAACTATAAGAATAAACAAATAATAATAAACCTCAGAATAATAATTAATATATTTAACTTAAAATCATTCATTTTAATAAATGAGGTGAATACTAAATAAAATTTGATTTGTTCGCACCTTAAATAATATATATTAGATAAAATATAATTGTTTATATTTTTACGATATAAAGGTTATTTTGAATATATGATAGTTAAAGTATACTAATAAATTTTATATTTTAAATGCCAAATTAATTACATATTAGCAAAAAATATATATATTTTAAAATATCCTAATTACCTATAATAAAATAATTAAAAAAAATAATTTATATTATATGCAAATAATTTAGATAACTATTGAAAAAAAAACATAAAATTATTAAATGAGAAATATAAATATTTTAATATATATTTTACTTAAATTTGAAATAATTCATATAAATTATGAAAATACTAATAAAAACTAATTGTTATATAATACATAAAGTATATATTGTATTAAAAAATTTATAATTATTTCTCATTTCAAGTTTAAAACCATGTGCAACATGCATCCCCCAACAATATCAACTTCTTTTAAAGTTTTTTCATCTTGAATAACACTTCCCTTATAAATTAATTTAATTTGAGATTTTTCAATTCCTTGTTTTTCTTATAATTATTCTTTCAAATAGGCAACTTTATCAGTTTCATCAGCTTCTAAATCGACGGTATTTCCGTTTAAGGTTCTGATTTTAATTTACATTTTATGAACTATTATAATATTAATATTTTTAATGCTTTATTTCTTGTTTTGGTTTTTTAATTATGTTTGTTGTTTATTTAATAAACTATTGTTATTTATTTATTTTAAATATATTTCAAAGGTCGAAATGAATTTATTAATTATATTGTGTGTATATCTTAATTGACTTTATTATTAGTTCATTGCAGAGAATAAAATCTGATAAGTTAATTTTTGTTCTATAATACTCAGAAATATATATATAATTAAATACTATTTAAATTATGTGCAATGATTACACTGATATAATTATATTAATTTTACAATATTATTAGACATTTATAATTTGGCTCAAGAAAAATATACAATTTAAAAAGTAAAATCTTCTAATTAATTTTCATTCTACGACCAAGCTTGATTTACTCTTTAAATTAGCTTATCTTAAGCTTCCTTAACGGTATTTTTATTTTATTACGATAATATTGCAGCAATTTCCTGTAAATTGAATATTAAATTATGCTATTAATATTTATTAAATATATGTTACCTCATTATCCAAAAATTCACTCACACTAGCTGTACATATAAGTAGGCCTACATCAGTTTATTTATTAATTTCATATTATTTTAAGTCTGGTTCAGAATTAACTCCGACAACCCTTGCTAGTTTATCTCCTATTGATCTAGTTATATGTAGTCCAGGATAATTCCTTCCCCTCACAAAAACTCTTTCTACATAATCTTGCCTATAAGTTTTAATTTCTCCATTATTATGATATATTCTCATTTTTTCTTTACTGTCGCTTGGAATATGTGGTTATGTTAATTATATAAATTAGGCTCCTTTACTTTTATTAGCATTTTGCATCCACTAGTTTCGAACAACTATTGCTTTGGTATCTCCCACACTAGCAACATAAAGTTTATTGTTTCTGCTGATAATAATGGTACATGATACTCCGCTTATAACAGTGCTGCATCCATTCTATTAAATAAAATTAATTTATTGCAAATCCTTATTTAGATGAATTAATCGATTAACTAATTTTACGAGTTGAAAATATTTGCTTTCTATTAATTAATCAATTTTCTAGAAAGTTTCTTGCAAGCATCTAATTGGATCTGCTCTCCAACTATAATGCCTTCTTATTTAATTAAAAATCAATTTTTGAGTAAGGTAACTCAATGTGTGCCCTGAAGGTCCATGTCCGTCAAATATTCCAAAAATTTAAGAATGCTCATCTACATAAATCAAATAATCATCTTGATTAGGAATGTAAGGATTTGATCCTTTCTTACTTGAAACCTTAGTAATTATAAAAAATTAATTAATATTAAGTACAATATATATAAAATTCATTGTTTTATAAATTGTTACTCCTATTCCCAAAGAATACATATATAATTTGTTGTGATAATTGACTTTATTGTAATACTACTGTTTAGATTATTGAACAATATTTTCTAGTTTAAAATCCTTTTCTTCTCCAACTCTGTGAATACGAGAATAGGAAAGCTTTGACCTCATGTATACAGCTATATGTTATTCAGGAAGAGTAACTAAATTTAGAGTCTAGAAGAACTTTTAATATTACTATACTGTCTCTATAACATATCTCCCTTTTCATTAGGTTATGCTGCAGATAAAATAAATAGTAAAATTTTTAAATAAAAGCATAAATTCTTTGTTTTCAATTACTGAAGCCTATATTCAAATATTCATCGTATTGTGTATCAAGACTGTCATTTATGTCAATATCTTCTGGTTCCAAATCACTGTATAGAGAGGCTGAGTCAGAAGCTTAATCTTCTTCGTCATCAACACTATCATCCTGAACATCTGTTAATATTTTATCTCCAAACTATTCAAATTTTGTGATTAAAGGTCTAAAACTTGGTGAATTTCTTTAAAATCTCTGAAAACCTAGGCTATATCTTGAATCTAAAAAAATGATAGCAATATTTATAAATGTTTAAATATACAAAATTTTACTCTTCCTAGCTTTTTTATTTATGTGGAAGTAGGAGACCAATCATCTCCAGGCCCCTCTACATTAGAAAAGGTTTTGTCAAATTTATTAGAATTAATTTCTTCATCTTCATTTTTTGTTCTTCTTCTTCTTCAATATCATACTGCCCATATTTGTTATTGTTTTATTCTCCGTATAACAGAAATGGTAAACTTTATCTCTATTAATTATTACTGTGATAATATTAAGGACCATCTAGTGATTCTTTAAGAGTTTTTTTAGTTTTACTATGATTTTATTAAAATATTGAATTTTTTTTAATCTTTAAATGGGCAGGTCTTTGTGAAGTTTACAAGTTTAAAAGTTATGGAGAATGAGAAGAAGCTAATTCTTAAGATTTAAATATTTCTGGAGTCAAAGAATTATTATTAGATATAAATATATTATCTTATCTTTTCTTTTATTAAGTTTCCTAAATATTATCTATGCTGCTGTAACTGTATAAATAAATAAAGAGTCAATAACATTTATTTTTATAAATATTTTAAGTAAAAAATAATTTATATACTAAAGAGGTTTCGTAATAATATCAGTAGACTTCAATTTATCTGTTGGCTAAATGCTTTAAGATGATTAGTATAACTAATCAACAATGTTTTTTCGAGACTTGGTAAATTTATATTAATCTCGCATTAAAATAGGACGAATATTCTTACTTTACTACATCGCTTATTTTGCTTCAAAATCATGATTAGCTTCAAAATCATATCTAGGCATATTAGAAGAAAATTTTCTTCCAATAGTTTATTTCTAACAGGTAAATATATAGAATATTGATAACATAAATAGAATAATAAAACAATGTATTCAATAAAAACTACCCCCTTTCCAAGTGGTGCAATGACTGTTCCATGTTCAACTTTTGTTTATATTTTAAGATATAATTAATTCATTAATTATTTAAAATACATATGATTTTTACCATCTAAACCCTTAAGAATTCCTTAATCATTTGGTTATTAATGTTCTTAGCTCTCTTAATCGGTTACTTATTATTACTAATTTTATTACTAAACCTATGGGTTTTCTTGTATTTTTGTTTATCCTCCACCCATTTGTATATTTCAGATTAAAAAATAACCCACTTATTTAAATAAAATAGAAAAGTATTATCCGTATAACTCATAATAATAAATAAAATAATATACTACTAATGTTTTTATAATATAAAACTTACATTAATAGAATTTAATTATTATATAAATTAATAATTAATTATAAAAAAAATTATCATTTTACATTGTTCAATAATTATAATATTATTATTTATATAAAGCTTGTATATTTATTAATTAATTATTTATAAATATGAATTAAACTAAATTAAATTAAAATAATGAAGTAGAAACTTACAAATTACAACTTTATTATAGTTCTATTTTGTAATATTAATTTGCCAGTAAATTTTAACCACACGATAAAGAGTTATTATAAAAACCATCCTTATTATTATTAAAAGTGATTATTTTGTTTATTATAATTATAATAAATACTCTAGCAAAAAATAAAAAAACAAACATATTTATTTAACAAATGGCTTCTTATTCAGTAAAATAAAACACTTTACCTACAAGCAAATCAAGTAATAGCCATATTTATCGATAAAAAATGAAAAATTATATTCTACCTACCTCATCTATATCTGATAGGCCATTAAATTATTCTTTGTAGGGAATTTCGCAGCAAAATGAAAAACCAAAATTAATAAATAAAAAAATAAGCAATGCCAGCTTTACATAGGAAAATATAAAATAAGGGCTATAATTCTCAAATTCTACAAAGTAATTTAGCAAGTATTTATAAATTATATGTTATAATTTTAGACTTAAAATTAATTAAATTTTTATTTACAAAGTACTCTTTTCCATGATTCGAAAATCGAAGACTCCATTAATGGTGATGGGTAATCTGCTAACAGAGTGTCTAATAATTCATCTCACCGGGTATATCCGAATTCGAAAAACAGCAATTAAGATAAATTATTGAGTAATGGTAAATAGTAATAAGACTTGGAAAATTAAAACCTTCAGAAAGGAAAAAATCAGGCCCAATCATCTAACATTAAGCAAATTCCTAATTTCAGCAATGAGGTGTAATAATTATAAGTTAATAACGCCAAAAATGATGAGAGAGATTCGAAAGTTGATAAATTAAAAGATATTTCATAAGCCTATTTCCCAGTTGAATAGTAGAAAAAAGATAAAAACATCACAATCGCACTTGATTTGAGCAAAATGTTAAATGGAAATTCACCAACTAAAAGTTGCGGAAATTTACATGTTAATTCTAGCTAAAAAAGAATGCCAAGTAGCCAAGGATAATATTATTCCTGTAAATAAAAGAGTAATAACTCTTTCTTTTTTTAGAAAGAATCTATGCCTCAGTTTAGTACATTGAATCCTAATAGTCCTATGAAATAAAGTACAGACAGTTCATCAAAATAAAATAGAAATAAAAGTCTTATGGATTCATCAGCAAAGACTTAAAAAAGTAAATATTCACAGTTTTCTTTTAAGGAAAAGGAAACGAAATCGGAAAATAAATAAATTAGTCACCATTAAAAGGATATGGAATATTTAGAAGGGTTCGAAACCATGCTTTCCGTAGGTTAGGAATTCGAGCCTAAATCGGTATGCTTTATTATATCAATATATTTATTTTTTGATTTGTTATTATTTAAAACAGATTCCAAATTTTTTGAAGAGCCTAAAGCAGCCATGTCTCCTGACTTAAGACCATCGTCCTCGACCAAATCATTTTATAAAAAATTGTACATTAACTAATAAAAACATCATTCAAAGCAGACGCCTACTTTTATGCTAAGTAAGTTTTCAGGACAAAACGATAAAGAAACTAACTAATAATAATAATCTGATTCTAAGAAATAAAATAATTAGGTGAATGCGGGATAATAGTAAATGAAGTTTGAATAATAAAACTAAAAATATTAACCTGCCATGCTAAATTCTAGCTCTCAATATTCAGTATTTAATACTCCGCAATTCGCCTCCTCGCCCTACAAAGGCAATTCAGAAGAAAATGATAATTATAAAATGGTAATTTCGAATCACAATAATTAAAAAAATAAAGGCAGTGTTATCCCTCCTTCTTTTTCTAACAGTTTTAATAATTCACCTCAAAAACAGAGTTAGTAAATATCCCCAAGAAAAGAGGTTCTCACTTCTTAGCAGTCTATAAAGGGTTCTTAAAATTATGCTGGTTTAGCTAAAAAAGATACATGCATTCATCTCAAACAGAGTGGAAGTACTTCAACCTTTTATTCTCTGAAGAGTTCTGGTGGTAGTGGAGGTAATAACTTTGAATCTTAATAAGGTTAAATGGCAACCACTTTGAAACTAAAAAATATTAAGAAATCCTAATACTAATAATAACATTCCAATTCTCCTAATTAAGAATAGATTAAAAAAGTTAATATAAATCTGGTGAGCATTTAACACCCCAAGGATTAGAAAGCAGACGAAAATTAAACACTTGAAAAATAAAACCAAAATCCCAATTCTTAAGAGTAATAATAGGATTTTTTAACAGTGAAAAATGAACTAAAAATTTAAATGGTGAGTCCTTATTCTTCTTTGAATTCTTCTTTTGTGTCTTAGGGCACTAGATCAAAATAAAATAGTTGCCTCAAGAAAAAAGACAGACCAAAAGGCAAAGAAACAAAAATAGCTACATTTTCCCCAGTGGTTTAAATGATAGACTAGAATGATATAACAACTGGATTGCTCAACGAATTATAAAATGGGAGATCTCTGAATAAAATAATACACCCCAAATCTCGTAATTATAATTTTATTAACAATAATTAATATCTTATTTGCTTATTTATTTAATTCTATAATTTTAAAGCTTTTAAGCTCAATTAAAGATAGTATCAAGATTGTGAGTTTTTTTCGGATATATATAATTAAGAAAATTAATAGAAGTAAACAAGTAATTTGATCTCTTTTTCGCACTATTGCTACAATGAAGATGATGAAATAGGCAGTGGAAATTTCAGTACGGTGTACCAGGGGAAAGATTTACAAAACGATGTTGAAATAGCTATCAAAAAAATTGACAAAAAAGTAGATATTAAAAAATTCATTCTTTATAAATTCTTCTGCATAAATGAATTATTTTTAATATTATTTTTAGCATTTTAAAAGTCTGCACATTTAAGAATTATTTAATAGTGAAGTAGAAGTAATGAAAATATTAAAATCGAAACATGTAGTTAAGCTTTATGATATAGTAGAAGAAGAAAAATACATCTATATGGTTTAAGAACTGTGCAAAGACGGTAATTTAGGAGAGTATTTAGTAAAAAAAGGAGGTATAATATATATATATAAATAAAAATTATTTTGATTAAAAGATAATATTTTAAAATTTTAATTTATTATTTTTTAGGGAGAATTTCTGAAAATGAGGCCATCAGCATCATTAAATAAATACTTAACGGATTCAAGGAACTCATAGATCATGGTATATATATATAATAAATTCAATTTGTTTTTATTTTTATAAATTCTAAACTTAAATTTTAATTATTATATTAGAATATATGCATAGGTATAAATATAGAAAACTAAATAAAAAAAATAATTTTAAACTTATTACCCCTTTTAGAGATTTAAAACCGGCCAATACATTGATAAAAGGAGAAACATTTAAGTTAGGAGATTTTGGAATGGCCAAAAAAATAAAGTTTGGTGAAGATTATCTAACTGAATAAGTAGGTTCTCCTTTATACATGGTAATTTGTCTTTTTAATAATAGATAAAACTATTTATAGAAGTATAAATATTGGATTATTTTGATTTTAGTCACCTCAAATTTTAAGAAACAGAACATATACAGAAAAATCAGATATATGGAGTTTAGGTTTAATGTTTTATGAAATGATATTCGGGAAAACGTAAGACAAATAAAAATTTTTAATATTTAAATATTTTTTTTATAAACCAATGTATTGAATTATTGAATAGTCCATGGCCTGCAAGAGACATAAATTCTTTAATCTTTAATATAGAGCATTTTTCTTTAAGGTTTCCCTATGATTTAGAAATAGGAAATCACACAAAAGATTTTATAAAGCAATGTCTCTAAATAGAAGAAATACACAGAATAAGTTGGGACGATTTATTTGTTCATCCTCTTTTCACTGAGGCGGGGAAAAAAAAGAACACAGAGAAAAACTCGATGAGTAATCAAAAATTATAATAAGGGAAATTTAGGCGGAAGTGCGTGTTAGGAAAATAGATATTCATAGTTTATTCAATTAACTTGACAAAGATAAAATTGGGCAGCTAAATTTGAATTAGTAAAAAATATAAAAATAAAACACATCTACAATGATTTAAATATTTCAAATTATTTTCTTCATTTTACCTCTTACTTAATTTCTTTCTAACTAAACAGGTTTTATAAACTATTATATACTATCGATTAACGAGTAAATTTCTATGAGGCCAAACATATATTCGATTTTTTGCACTGCGTAGACTACTGCACACAAAAGAAATTTATAATATTTGATGAATTCAGAAAACTATTCACTGAGTTCGATTTCGTTGATATTGATAACAAGGCTAGTCACTTATTATAGGATATAAAAGTAAAAATTATTTAATATTTTTAAATAACTAAAGTAATTTTTAAAAAGGAAATAGTACATCATAATAACATTAATATAAAAAACTTGTTTACTATGCATGATTTAGGTAAATATAAAAAAAGTATTAATTCAATTAAATAATGAAATAATTTTTTCTTTAGAAAAAGATGGATATCTAAACTTATAAGACTTTACATCTTTGTTAAACAAATTTTTCCCTGGTTTGAAAGACAGAGAAATTTAGATCTGCTTCGAAGCTGTAAATAAAGAATATTTAATTTAAAAAAATAATTTGGTTTTTAATAAATTTTGTAATTTTTAAGTTTGATACTGACTGCGATGGAACTATAAGCTTCGATGAATTTAAGCAAAATCTCAATTATGGAATTGAATCACTTGACACCAAATACAATCCTCAAAAAGAGCAAGCGATAAAAACAATAAAGAGTATAAGATAAGTTTTAAAGGAAAAGAATATAAATTTGAAGTATGCATTTAAATTAAAAATATATTAATATTTTTTATTAAAAATAATAAAAAATTAGTAAACTATTTAATAAATACGAGGAAAACAATATAGAATAAATTATTAGCTTTGAATCTTTCACTGAGATTTTCCTTCAGATTGATAAATAATTACCTAATAGAGATATTAGTGCCGTATTTTAGTATTTAGATAAAGGGAAATAGGGAAGTGTTTCAATACACCAGATAAAGTAGGCTTTGAATAAAGATTACCGACCTTCTTATTCTCACTCGTTTATAGGATAATGAAACTAATTTTTATGATAACTTTCGATTGATATAATTAAAATTTTTCTAAAAAGTTTATTTTTTAACTAACTTTACTTTCATCAATATATATATATACAATTAAACATATTTAATAGATAATTTTATATAATAATATTATTTTATTACCAAATTTATTTAATAAAAATTTATATTTCTAAGATTATAAATTCTAAACTCTAGTAAAATAAATTATTATAAATATGTTTAAATTTTGTAATTTTATTAATTTTATCCATGCTTAAGTATTAGTAAAGGTATTAAATAAAGATACACATACAAATATTTTGATAACTAAAAGAAAGCAAGTAAGCATTTATAAAGGAAGATATAATAAAGGCTTATTTGTAATAATGTGATTAGATTAGTCATTTATTAAATTTATTAGAGGAATTCATTAAAAGATTATATCAATCACTCATATATATTTCATAGTAATAAAGAATTCATAAAACTATAAATAAATGAGTATTTAGGCGATTAATATAATAATAATAAATTAATTAATAAATACAAATAAAATAGTAAATAATATTTTATTTATTTGATAAAGAAAAGATGAGTAAATAAAAAAACACAGAAAGCGAAAAGCAGGAATTGTTATAAAATATGAATAATCAAAACAAAATTTAAAGAGAAGATATAAAAAAGCAGTAACTTGAGCACCAAGTTGAGTTTCTCGACAATATGATTGAGAAAAACTTTGAACAGATCAGTGATTTGGAGAAATTTGACGTTATCTTCTAGGAACTTTCTCTAGAATCTGGGAAATTAAAGGGACAGTTCGAGTCTATTAAGTCATACTTTCATCAATGTGCAGAGGAAAAAAGTAAAGCCGTTTCTAATTAAAACACACTGAATGCCCAACTCAGGGAAAATTTAAAGAAAAGAGAAAATTATATTTAGTTTTTGGAAAATATGGCTATGGAGAAAGGAGTTTCCAGATAGTATTTGGAAAAATTCCAACTTTTTTTCGGAGAAAAGGTTGATCTTTCTCAAGAAGACGAAAACCAAACGCAGTAAGGGGGAGATTCAGAAGAAGATAAAATAAAAAGCAACGAAAACGAAATGGAGACTATCCAAAAAAAGGAAGAAATAATGGCCACGGCTGAAAATTCCCTGTTTACGATTCACAATATGCTCCAGATGATGGATAAAAATGTGCGGGAAATTCGATTACGAGAAGGTGAAGTTTCGCAGATCGTGTAATAGTATTCCGAAGAGGCTGCGGATGCCATTTCTGAAATCAATAAGGCGAAGCTTTCTCAATCTCAGAACCTGATGAACAAAAGTCTCACCTATTTAACGCAATAGTCACCATCTCTCGTCGAAATTTAAGAGTAATACTATAGCAACAATAATAACTGCAATAATAATAATAATGAGATAAGAAACAGGAGAAGAAGTAGTCAGCTGAGCAATTTCACGGAAATGAATGTAAAAATAATTTAAAATGAACTGGAAAGTATTTTGCGCTCGCTAAATCAGAACTATTCCTTCAGCTAACTGGCCTTCATTCAAAGCGAAGAAGAGGCCTAATAGCAGTAGTAGTAAAATTCCAATTCCTCGTTACCCAACAACAACAACGGCAACAATGGCAAAGAACAACAGTAGTAAATGCTTTGTTCTTCTTCAGGTCAGTAGAATCACAGTCACTAACAGAGGGAAGAATTCAAAAATATAAGACTTATGGTTTTAAAACTGAAATAGGAAGTCACATAGCTGGAATAAAGGAACGAACAAATCAAGTAGGAATAGAGCGAAATGTATGCAATGGGCAGAGAAAATGAATTACTGAAAATTCAAAAAATGGCCCTCGAAAACGAAAACAAGAGCTACAAATCTACCTTCAAAACACTCGAAAATGAATTAAGATTAGCTATAAAGGAAAGAGATAAATAAATTATTGAATTTAAAGAAAAGCAGGGCTCACACGAGGAGGAAATGGACTCTATGCAAACTGAACACTAAGAGTAATTGTAAAAACTAGAAAAAGAAATTGATAACTGGAAGAAAAAGTCTGAAGCGAAGTCATAATAAAAGGAATGCTGCAATAAAGATGAAGATGATTGTGTTAATAGTAATAAAAATAAAAACATTACTTAATAAAAAGAGTAGAATATGAAAGTAGAAAAAGAAGAGGAAAATGAAAATGGAAATGAAAATGAAAATGGAAAATTGAAACTAAAATTGGAAATTGAGAAGTTGCAAAATTAGCTGCTAGAATAGCAGGCGAAAAGTTTAGAAAATGAAAAATCTCTCGAAAATGAAATAAAGAGTTTAAAGGAAAGGGAGGTTGAAAGGGAAAATAAATTGGAGAGCAGCGAAAGAGAAATTCAAAGACTGAAAGAAATTGAAAAGGAAAAGCAAGTGCTGATAAATCATGTAGAAAATAATTGCAATGATTGCATAAATAATTTTACTAATACTCAAATGAATAATGATAATAATAATAATAATGGGATTTACTATGAAAATGGCAAGGAAAATATGCACAGCAGCAATTTAATAAATTTAAAGGAAAATGAAAAAAACACAGCAAACTTCGCACTGTCGGATCTGCAGCCGCAACTCTCTTCAGAAAAGTAGCAGGGATTACAAACACTTAGCAACAAGAACAGGAGCAGCAGTGCGAATAAGTGGCCAGGCAAAAGAGAAGAGGAGTTTCAGCAGACGGTGAAGCAGTTGCAAGAAGAGAAGAAAAAATTGGAAAGAGAGGTTACTCTGTTGAAGTCTTCAGGGAAGTCGATTCAGAAGAACATCAAGCAAACGGTGAAGGAAAAGACGGAACTACTTTCCCAAGTGAAAGATTTGGAGGTGTACAAGGAAATGGTTCGTTTCGTGGAAAAGCATCTGGAGATAAAATATGATGGTTTGGAAAAAATGTTCTTTTCCTAGAACGGCGAAGGCGATGCAGAGCATTCCAACCAACAGCAGCAACAAAAAAGAACGAAAAAAGTCGAAAATAACCAAACCCAGCATGTCAGTGACGACGATGATTGTGAAAATGAAGACAAAAATCATGATAACGACGAAGTCGAAGTCGACTGGGAAGATGAAGTGGACTCTGACTACAGAAAGGAAGAAAGAATGCGTCACTTCCAGAACGAAATCAACCAAATATCTCACAAGTTGATTAGATATCAGCAAAACGCCTCGCTGTCAGACAGCGGTAGAAGTGGAGGCCAGACTCGGGGCAAACACATTTCGTCTTCTGGTCTGAACCAGAGCAATGGAAAAACAAGTAAAAATAATAACAACAACGAAAACAGCAATGAACAATAATTGGAGTCAGAAGTGGGTAAAATTTCGAGTTAGGAAGCTCGGGTTGAAGATCTCAGGGGCGAATGCGAAAAATATAAAAAAGAAGCGAATTCGCTGCAACAGAACTTCACCAGTCTTGAAAAGCAAATGAAGAACTCAATCGGCGTGAAAATAAGTATGCAGAACGCTATCGACGCAATCGCAGAACAAATTGAGCTTTTGCTACTTCAGCTTTATAAGGAAAAGTCATAGGAGTCTCCCTTCCCTCCCGATTTTCACTCACATTCGCAACAGCAAATGTAAAGTGGTATTTTCGCAGAACTCCTCAAGACCCAGTCTTCTTCCACTTAGGAGGATCTGGGCAAACTTATTCACTAAATTGACGTTTTGGTGAACGTTTTGATTCACTTCATTAACTGCTGCTACACTAACCACAACAGCAGTAGCAAAAATAGTAATAATTTCTTAGATTCTCCTAATATGCTAGATACTCCGCATTTTAAAATTCAGTCCAACAGCTCTGCAGGGTTGGAAGAAAACGAAGATAAATGTAAGTCAAAATCGGCGAATATGAATTCGAGTAATAAGCACGATTCTCAGGATAAAGAAATGAAAGAGCTCAAAGAGTTGATAGGTAAGAAGGAGAACGAGTGGGCCTTGCTTTAGGTTCAAAAAGCCGCGCTAGAAAACGAGAATTTGGGGTATAAAAACACCTTCCGGTCCATAGAAAAGCAGTTACGGGCGACGATATAACAACTTGATGAGTAGAAGGATAGCAATTTAGAGTTGTAAAATTAGATATCGGAACTGAAACGGGAATTGGAAGAGGCGAAGCAAAGGAATAAATAGAGTGAAATCAGCCATGCTAAATAAGAAAAATAGGAGGATTCATCTCAAATAAATATTCTGTAATTGTAGCAAAAACTATAAGAACTGCAGGCTCTGTAATTATAAAAATCCAGTTCAGAATAACGTGGTATGACGAAGTAGAAGTAGGAGGAAGAAGATGAATGCCAGCCTCCGGAGTAATAGAAGTTGCAGTAAACCATTCTTAAATCCGAGTAGCAATTCCAGGAAAACTTTGAGTCGATATTGGCCAAAATTAACAAAGAAAAGGGGGAATTGGAACATCTGGTCAAGCAGGTGTTGGAAGAAAACGAAGAAAAAGACTAAATTATAATGGACACAGTCAATGATTTGGAAATTTACAAAATCTAAAATGTAATTAGACAAAATTCATTGTCTCAAAAAAGCTTTTCCTTGTTCAATAGTCAGGCGCAAAGTCCTCTTAATAACTTGATTTCGTCAGGATTTTTTAATAGCACAGTCAACGCCAACAGTGCCCTCTGGAGTGCAGGACTTCAATCAAGTATCGTTTAGGGAAGTGGGGCTAAACAAAAAAGTCAGGTTAAGAAACGCGGCAGTGCCGGCACTTCTATAAATAAACATTAACACCACTAGCGCACCACTTCGTTGACAAACAGTTTTTCTTATGGAAGTTATAATCAGTGATTTAAAATAATCGCTTCCTTATGGATCACTCTTTTTCATACATATAAAATAATAATTTGTTGTTGTATATTCAATTGAATTATATAAATATATTAAACTAACTAACTAACTTACTTACTTACTTACTTAATTACTCACTTACTTATTAAAATCTATATAAAACTAGCTGCCAAATAACTAGTAAATAAAATTTAATATTGATATTTTTATCACAATTTTATTATATTATAAATAAATATATGTTTGTATATAAAAGTTATAAGCTGTTATCAATAATAATAAAATCATAGTTTTATTTTTTTTTTAGTAAATTTAGATTTAATTTTACCCAATAATTATAATTTTTCAAATATAATAACAATATCCTAATTACGAATCTTAAACCGTTATATATCTCTTAAGATTATTTTGAATTTTCGAAAATCTAATCAGATTAGTGTTGCTATAATTTAAATTTGAGTCATGCCAATCAGGGACATCCAATTTGACCTTAAAATATGTTAGTCTCTAAAATTTGTGCAGACTTTTTTAAAATTTATTAAACTCTTCTGTGTCCTTCATTTGCAATTTTTCAAAATTTCGAATGTTTAAACAGGTTAAATATTTACATTTCTTGGAGAGTATTTTCAAGACACCAGAAACGTTCATTTAAGTGTTTGCCACCTAATCCTTTCGATTTTTTTTTTAATTTTAATTGCTAGAACAGCCAATCGAGAGGGTGAGTTTTTCCAAATAGGGGAATATGAGCACCATATCTTTCACAGTGTCTAAATCGAAAGTTTAATTCAGGGAAATATCAACTGCTGTAATAGAATTGAAGGGTGTAGTCGACATATTGTTGAACACTTCAGAAGAAAAATTTTTATGGTTGGTGTCCAACTTCACCATATGAAGTGTCGTCAACTATCTGCAAGTTTCAAGGAAATTTTAGAGCGAAGCATTGTCAATTTTATTTTCTCTCAAAATGATGCTTTTCAGGGTATGTGCGCAGTTTACCGCTACAATATTCAGCGCCTTTCCTGTGAAGCAAGCCACTCTCTAGACATTAAGAGTGACCAGTCGCTTTTGCGTCTTAAAGAAATCCAAAAGTCTTGGTTTTTCCAATCGTTTGCAACTTTGCATTGACAGATGTTCTAGTTACCAGCTATTTTCGTTTTCATTTTCATTTTCGATTTCGATTCCATTTTCTATTGCGTTTAAGTTGTTTACTCGCGTGATTTCGTCGAAATCTCCCTGATCCACACACGTATAGTCGAGTTTCAGAGATCTGATTTGCTTTTCTTTGAAAGGACAGTTTTAATTTTTCATAATTTCAAGGAAGTTGGAGCTGTCCATGGAAACACAGGAGGCGAACTCCATTTTTTGTAAATTTTTGTAGTATCCGGCCATAACCATCAGCGAAGTTACATCTTCGAATGTGTAGTTGATGCCGTATTTATTAAGCGACAGGTGTGTAAGGTTAGGGAAGGCTGCTATCAGAGAGGCAAACGGCTATTGCGAAATCTCCACCTATTGCGGCCGCCGCGTTTAATGGGAGAGGCCATCAACACTCGTATCTGTAACTTCCAGCGAAGTTACACTGCGACTGCCTAAAATCCGCGCCAAAAACTCTAAACCCTCATTGCTTAGTCCCAATAAATTATTTATATTGCACTTCACCTTCACTTTCTTCAGTCCCTCCGTGTTCAGTTTTCTTGTCAGATCCTCTCCTCCGTTTTGCTATTAAAACTTGAGGATTTTCAAATTCTCCAAACTCAAGATTTCTAAGTTATTGAGAAGAGCCTCTTTGTTTAAAGCAGCTAATAAAAGCCAAGCAATTGTGTCATATATCTTCAAATCAAGGTTACTATTAAGTCGCCAGCAGACTGAGGTGTTGTATTCATGCTATTAACTGGAGAGTTTTAGCTTGAGGGACAGTTTTCGCAAATTTGTGAAGTTACGCCAAAAATTTACATAAAATGCGAAGTTATCACTGCTGTCAGAAATATGTTTTTTATCGTATAAATCATGCAGGGCAACTGAGCTTTGCTAGTTTAGATTTAAGAAATCCAAGCAAAAACTAAGCTATAACGATTCTAAACTAGAAATCTGTCCCAATTAGTTATAAAAACTTTTTTAATTCATAAACTGCAAATCTAGCCTTTGTAGGGAAAGGTGCTTTATACATTAAATGGAATTTTGTTAAAAAGCATTGATGGAATTAAGAGATTTTTTATTTTAATTTTCAATTAAAATTTTAAATAGTTCTTTATGGCCCACGGTTTATTTGCTACTCTGGCCAAGTACGCTATTGCAGACAAACTTCACTTTTTATAAATTTTTCAATTTTTAAATTAAGTCTAATGTAGGCTTTTGGCCAAATAAAGCGCAAGCGTTTTTAGGTATTTCGGAAAGGAACTGGGTTTAGTACCTCTTGATATTTTCTGCCAAAAACTTGTTAACAAAGAACAAACTCCTTTGGTCGTAAATTGACAGAAACGAGAAAATTACAGAAAAGTTATTGAAACTTAGTCTTGATAATGGCTGCTCTTGATTTTCATTTAGTGAGATTATATTTTCATCCATTTTTTAATATTTATTTATTTCTTATATTTTACTATTTATTTTTTTTATTCAGTTTTATGTGTAGACAATAGAAATTTCTCAGAATTTATAATATTTATTTGTGATAATTATTAAATTGTCAAAATCAGAAAAATAAATTTAACAAATTATTAAATAAAATTTTTTTTTATAATTAATAATAATTTAATTCTAAAAATAAATAACACATATATTTTATATTTAAATAATAATAATAACATGATAATTAATAGTTATTTTAATTTATAAATTTCATTCATATACCGCTATTGTGGCAGAGCGAAGGAACCAATTAGCAAACAGCTTTTTTACTTATAACAAATAAAAAATGATTTTATTAATTTATTTATCAATTAATTAAAATTGAATTAATTTTAAAAACTATTATTTTACCATTCTTCACTGACCAAATTGTCTTAAATACATTAAATGCTTACCCCATTTTAAGAGCGACATTAATTATAGGCATCATAAATTGGTTACAAGCATTTTTTAGCTAACTAAGCTATAGGAACTTGATTTTAATCTTGGTTGCAATTTATGAGAGCGATTATTAAAACGAAACAGATTACTAAGGCCAAAAATTTCATTTTTATTTAGATACTTGATAGCTTTTTTGTTATCTTATAATAAATAGTTTTATTGTATTGTTTTATTTTATAGTATTTATAAAGGAGATTTTTTTTCGTTTATTAAAATAAAAAATCAAGTAGTAAGAAATAAATCAAAAAATACTTCATAAATTTACATTAAATCCCTTTCATATCATTATTGGATTGCAAAATATATATAGAAAGATATAAAAGTGTACACACATTAATTAAAAAAATGAAAATGAAAGATATAGTCTTATCGTAAAATTTATATATTTAAAAAATAATTTTACTACTCTAGTATTAATTATTTATTGAAAAAATTTATCTAAAATGTTGATTTAATTTTGTTTTAAATATATCCGTTTCAAATATAAGAGAAGGGTTTGTGTATAGTTTTTTATGATTTAGAGAGTTTTTAAAGCGATTCTGCATTAATTTTCTAGCTATTTTAGCATTTTTAAAGCACATTCTGCATACTTTTCTGTAACTAGTTGTACGAAAGGGGTTTTTTTTCCGATTATTAAAAATCATTTGACGAAAAGAACCTATCAGTTGCATAATGTTGCTATTATTGTTGATTTTTCTAGTGTAAAGAGTGAGTGTATTTGAAATTGTTAATCGGTTCAATGGCGGAAATAGAAGGCTGTTATTGTTGCTATAGTTACTATTGCTAGTTTTGGAAATTGATACTGAAGATTTCACTATTTAAAGACAACTGTTCACTCGATTGACGATTAAGACCTCCCAGGAATGCGTTTTTGGGGGAAACGAATTAAGAGTAAGAGAGTTAGCTGGGAATCTGGGGTGTTTATTGCAGAGAATTTCTTTGATTCTATTATTAGCGTTGCTGATTTTGAGAAGAATATTAGACGCTGTGGCGCACCTTATTGATCGGGGAAATCTCAGCTTCAAGTTGGGCGCGGAGCATTTGAGCTGATTTTCGCTGCAAAAACATTTTTCTTTGCGTTAGATCTATGGTAGTTTCTTCTCCGTTGCTATTTTTTATTACCTAAATGTTTGCACTCTTGGTATCTTGAGTTTCCGTATTATTACCACATGCATGATTTAGTTTTCCCTTGCTTTGCTTCCTCAGCATTGCTGGACTTTTCTTGTGCGATTGGAGGGTGTGCATGCTTTTCCTTTACTGCTGCTGTTGCAGGCGCGGGGGCTATTGGGGCTGAATTTCATTTTTATTAGCGAGTTATTATTACAACAACTGCTACTATTATTATTATTTCTTTTCTGATTGATTTCTTCTCTAATCCTAAAACTACAATTTGTTATCCTCCTCTGAATACTACTACTATTGTTATTATTTGTGTTTTTGTTATTACCCATATTATTATTATTGTTATTGGCCCTATTATTATTATTCATATTATTATTAGTGTTATATTTATTGCATCAATTTTTGTTTCAAATTATGAATGGCATTAGGAATTTCTAATTACTATTACTACTAAAGGTACTCTTGGCTGTTATTATTATGGATATTACTAGGAGCTATTTTTTAATTTAAATGCTCATCTTTTTCTTCGTTTTACTGTAATTCTCTCTTCTTTACGATTTAAAGACTCGAGATCTTTTCAAAGAGCATATTGAGTTGATGAATTTGGTTGATGTCTACCTCATTGGTATCTCCTTCGATAAATTCGTAATCGGTAATCAATTGCTACGCCTTAGAGGGGTCCTCTTCGTTAATTCGTTTGATTAACTCTTACAATTTTTCTTTATTTTCCGTAAATTTTTGTCTCTCCAATTGACTAAACTGTCTCTAAAGTATAATTGTTTTATTCTGTTATGGTTTTTCGTGAGGCAAATTAGAAAAAGAAGAACCCACTTAATAATTATTGGCGTTTTCCTTATTGCTAACTTCCATGATGTCTTTCGGTTCCGATTAAAACTTGTTATCTGTCTCCCCATCGGTGTTCAGTTTAATGCAATTTTACTCAAAATCATGAAACTTTTGATTCCCTTTTGCCTAGTCGGCATTCGAATGTCCATTATTCACAGGAGTGACAAGTTGACTGTGTTTTTCTTAACTTTCGTTCCATTAAATTCGCAAATTCAATTTGAGTTCCGGAGAGCTTATAATCTTTTCATTTTTATTGTCTTTTTCTTATTAAAATTGCTGTAATTATTTAGAAAACTATTTATTAACTTTCGGTTATGTCAAAGTATGGGATTCTTCGTTTTCAGCATTTGCTAACATTTACAGGGGCAATTTATCTGTCCCTTCTTCTTTTTAGAATTTTTGTTGTTAAAAGTTCCTTTCGATTTCTTACTGCAAAATCTACTGCTGCTCAGTCGCCCTGATCACTTCTTATTCGAAATGATTGGGTCGGTCAGGAGTCATCATATGAGAACGAATCACAACTGGCTCAGTAGGGTCTTATTACGGTTTGGTAAAGTCTGCACTGTGCATGCTGCCAATCATAATTTGATTTTGAGAGTAATTCAGTTGCTGAGACATCAGATCTTTGAGCTGTTTTTGATTCTGTTTTATATCTTTCTGAGCAGATTATATTTCTTCTACTCTGCTATGCTGAAGTTGGTTGATTAGTTTATCGTTTTCCAAAAGTTGTTCCTATTACTAGCAAATGATTTTGTCCTTTTCCAAGAGAAGCAGATCTCTATCGGGAACCATTTTGCTGTCAATATTACTATTTTTTAGCACTTCTTATTGGACATTTTTAGATTGAATTTCGTAGGAATGGATTTGTTGGGGGATTTCTTGATTGTTTTTTATTTATTAGTGATTTTATACTTAGTTTTGCTAAGAATTGTCACTTTAAGTTTGATTATTAGGTTTTGCTTCATTATTCTGCATCTATGCTTACTAATGATAACCCATAACATTGTTATTTTTATTGTTACATATGATATGGTTAGAACTGCTGCGACTCATTTAAGATTGTGTTTATTTTTATTATTGCAACTGTTATTATTACTATAGTGTAGTCCTTTGAGGAGAAGAAGAAGACTATTATTATTACTATTACTATTACTATTGCCAATATTATTCTCCTCCACATTTGGTTTCTGACTGTTCCGCAGATTATTATTGTTATTACTTCTACTACAACGGTTAAAGATTAGGTAAAGTTAAATTCTATTGTTATTTTTGTTGTTGATGCTACTATACCTAATGATGTTACTTCAACGAACGAGACATATATGGGGGACTTAGGATAAGATTCAGAGAAGGAGAGGTGAAAGGCGATGTAAAATTCGAAAGATTGATTTAGTCATCTAGCACTTAACTGCAAAGTTGTAAAATTGAGTTTTGCTTTGAAGAGGCCTTTCTTTGCTATTATTGCCGTTATTACTTTTATTAGTCTTACTACTAGTTCTACTAGTTTAGATGCAATTACTATTGTTACTAGAATTAATTAGTTCGCTATGATATCCCCTCATCCTCCTACTTTTCTGTAGCCAATTTCTTCTATGATCCATATTCGATGTTTGAATTAATACTAGATTTCGAAATGCTCACTTATTACTACTATTATTGCCATTATTGCGGTTGCTACTATTGAGCTTGCTACAATAACTGCCTATAGCTGCTAGGATCCGTATTGTAATAAAAATGATTCGGATTTTAATTGCCAGAATTGTTCATATTATTATTGTTGTTAATATTGCTTTAATGTAGGTGATTACTTTATTGAAGGGAAGAAAATTCGCCTAGTATTTGTTAATATTTCATAAAACTGCGGTCCAAATTGCTATGAGGCACGTTATTTTAAAGCGATTTTTTCCTTGGATTCGGGCTAGACCTGATTTCCATATGTTTCTTGGCTAATTCGTCCTGCAAATGGTCGGCCACACTGTATTGCGTGTTTAGATTTCCGTAGGCCTGTTTGTGTTTGAGGAAAATGGGTTGATTTTCTGGCACTCCAAAGGGGTATTTTTTATTATTCCCAATCTACTGGGATTGCAGCTGCAGCCTAGCTTTACTTTGCTGATGCAATATCTGTTAGCTGTAGGGCGAAGTATATTCTGCTGCGCTTTTTCTGCGAAGGGGCGATTTCGAATTCAAATACGATCGGACCTTCTCTTCTGTTTGCGAAAATTGAATGATTTCCTCTTGTTTGAGCAGTTTTTCGTGCATTTGCTACATCATTTTTTGAAAATTTTCATCTTGTTGTTGGCTCTAAAGCTGCTAAAATTCCTGCTCTTTCTGCAAATGCAGCTACTGCTGCTGAATTAAGAGTTCCAGTTGCGCCTTGCTGCTTTCATTTTGCAATTAATTGTATCTATTTTGAGCCCACTCCACCAAGTCGCTGTGATACTTTCTCTACTACTCGAGTAGCGCCATTTACTAATTTGATTGTTGTTGTTAATTTATAACGGGCAAAGTATTCGAATAGCTCCGTTTTAGAGGATTTAAAAAGTATTCTCCTTCTTCCTGCAATTAAGTTTACGACCGTTATTATATTTGCTCTAAGGAGGCAGATTATTACTACTTCTACTACAATTTTTATTAATAATCAGAATAATACATTTCCTTGTGTTGTTGTTGAGGCTTATTATTCAGCAATGATTGAGAAAAAAATTTCATCAAACCAGAAGAATTCTATTACTACTGTTGTTATGCTAAGTCGGGTCCTCCCTATCCAACATTTGCGTTTTCGAACAAATCATTAATTAAAGGAGTATTTAATTACATCTATGAAACTGGAGTAAAATCAGTACAGCTTCCAGTATATTATTACTATTGCTATTGGTAATTTTCAAATTGCTAGATCAAGGTTTCGCACTTTTCTAGTCTTGAATTCTTAAAATTATCACTGATATTTTAATTGCTCGCATTATTTAGACTGTTATTGAAATTTAATTACTATTATTGGTCTAACGCATTGCCCTTACAATTTTCGTTTAATTAGCCGTTTTATTAAAAAGTATTTTATTTATTGAGCACCTATTATTACTACAACTACTTTACTTCATTCTCTTCTCCTCCTCCTTTTTCTTGATTTTCCTCTTCTAATTCTTCGTTTTCGCAACGGAGAGCTTTTTGCATTTTCTTTAGATTTTCTTAAATCAGCTGTGTGGATATAGTTTATGAATTCTATTTAGGCTACTCCTTCTATTATTGTTAGATTTTCTGTTCAGAGACCTCGTCTGCTTGAAAATAGGAAACTTAATTGAAGTGAGGAGAACTTTGTTGCGAATTTTTCAACGAAATTCCATAATATTTCATCTTGTTGAAGGAAGAGTACAACTGCTTTAGAATATATGTTTTTATCCGACTTTCGAGATTTTCCATATACAGAATAAGGTGGGTAGAATTTTATTGGCTAAGTTTCAGTTTTTTCGATTTTTCTTTTTCATTCAAAGCCAATTCCTTCTACTACTACTATTGTTGCTTTTTCCAGTTTTCAAAGTTCATTTACTCTTTTGTTTTATAATTTATCTCTGCTTCTCCTTCCTCTTCGTCATTACTTTTTACAGTTATTTTTAATTTTAAGAATTTTCATTTTAACAAATCACAGCATCTTTCTGATTTTCCTGTTCTTAGCCTGGCAGAAGATTGTTAGAAGAGTTTGATTTCGAGTTTTTGTTCGAATTAAAATTGGAATTGTAATTAGAATTGTTTGTAGAAGAATATGTCGGAAAGCGACCTGTTTAAAAATTTTACTGAGATGATTACTATTATTATTACGACTGTTATTGTTACTGTTACTGTTACTGCTCATTTTGTTCAAGATCTCCCAATTTTGTGATATTGTTATAAATTTGAGTTTATTACTATGATTGTTAAAATTTTTGTTCATTCACATTTTTATGCCCTTCTTCTTGCATGTTTTATTATTTTTAATCAGAAATTTATTGTTCATTTTAATTTTTCTTTACACTTAAATCAGTTTAAAATCCTGGTTATGCTTGATCTAATTATTGGGATTATAGTTGTGAAGATTTACCATCTAATTTTGGCATTTAAAGGGGGAGATTTTGAGATTTTATTTTAGAATTTTCTTCCTACAATTCTTCATTTTACTATTATTATTAATGTATATATGTTTTTCCTAATAATTTACAACTCTCTTTTTCTTCGTTTTAAAATTAATTATCAACATTCTATTATATTTCACCATTAGAAGGTGGAGATTGTTAAGTACCGAATACATTGACTTTATGTTCTTTTTATCTTTCCTATTAATCATTTTAACATCCAATAGGGCCATTTTCCTATTCTGTTTATTCTTTATTAGGCCAATTAGTATTGCTATTTTTTGCCTCTTATTGGTTGATATTTTCGGAAAAAGACTGTTAAGTAAAGAACAGCTTTTGATTTTATTATAAACTATTATTGCCATCACAGTCTAAGTTATCCTAACGAAGCAAAGACTATTTTTCTAGGAATTTCAAATCGTTAACAGGTTCCTTCAGCAGATTCTAATTTTTTAAAGGACTGGCTGTTGACAATTCTGAGTAAGCTTACTACTATTGATTTTATTCGAATCCCTTTTACAATGATTTCTCAAACTTTGCCTTTAAATTTGCAAATTAGACAATTTTGGAAAACCCAAGGTTCTTTTTTCTAGCCATCATCTTATCTAACTGCATCATCATAATCAAAAACACCTGGTCCTTTTGATTTAAATTTCTGAAGGGCGATTGAGAAACAATTACTTTTCTATTTCCATGTCCTGCTGCTCCCCTATGACCTTTATTATGGTGTCTTTTATGCTATTCATAAATAAAACTGTCCTCTTCTATTTCTCCTTCTTGTTACTCTTCTAATTGTTTCTAATTTTGTTATATTTAATGATAATTTTGTCTGTGAAAAGAGGGCTGAGATTCACACTGTTTCATTTACAAATGACCGTCATTATTATTGTTGCTTTTATTGACAAATTGATCAGATTATTTGTACAATTCGTTGTTTTTGACGGGAGATGAGGTTAGAGAACTGTAGTTTTCATGGATCATTTTGTATCTGCTTTTCTATCTTTCGACCAATCCAGGATATAGAGATTTCAAGTCAATAAGTTCTGGCTTTAATCTCATCGGTGTGTGTGTGTTACTGCGCGGAATTGTTTCTCCTGATTTCAAGTACACACTCGGAAACAGTTTGCTCATGAAATTATGCACAATTTACTCTCCTTCACTGTCTAACAACTTCTGATACCACTTCCGCACCTCCTACTTGTAATCTGATATTCTCTTAGCAGGAATTCCCTACAAAAAGTAATCTTCGTCCTCTTCTTCTTCTTCCTCCTTGTGCTGCTGCTGTTCCTACTCGCTTCCAGCATCTTTAGAAACTACTACTTCCAGTTCTTGTTCTTTTTCTTTTTCTTGATCTTGCATTTGTTTTCGGTTAATTTAAAAATTAACTAACTGCTTATTTTTATTTTTTTAAAAAAAATAATTCTCTTTTTTTATTTATTTATTTATTTGGAAATTTATCGTAAAACTAAAAATTTTATTTTTAATTAATAAAAAAGTAAATAAATGTACTTTTCTTTCTTTATTTACTTTTCTTATTCACAGTGAATGAAATCAAGTGATATTAAAAAATAAATATAAAAGTATCAACAAAAATTATAAGTCACTTAAATTTTAATAAACTTTTATCAAAATAAAATTTTATTACTATTATTAATTAAATAATTCCCTTTGTTACTCTAAATTGTGAATAACATAACTTTACTATGCAGCTCTAATTTTTAATTATTTTTCGAGTGTACTTTCATCTAAATAAAATGACAAAATAATATTATAATACTATAAATTTATTATATTTATAAGTAAAAAAATTAAAAAATTTTATTAAAATATTAAAAGTCTAATAATATTCAAAATTAAACTAATTTTTCTATTTTCCATCAAAAAATCTAGCAACTACAACAACCTTCTCTTTATGCATTTTTAGTTAAATTTTCCTCATTTTGATTTTAATTTCCCTCAGCATTAGAGTTATTATTTTATAAATGTAATTACTATTATTACTACTACTACTACACAGGGTAAATACTCCACTCATTTTGAATTCCTTAATTATTTCCTATATCATTATTTTCCTCCCATTACTACTACTACTGCTATTAATAAATCACATATGAAGTATTGAATGAATTATTATTATTAATTGAAATGCTATCTTAATGGTAATAGCTTTAATGTAGTTATTCAAGCAATTCTTAAATCAAATTAACATTACTATTTCTATGCACCAATGTTTCAACGTATTGTTTCCACTTAAGAAGCATTTACAAAAACCGTTCAAATTTTGATATAATAAAATTTTAAGGATTTGCCAAATGAATGCTTTTCTAAATTGTATCTATTAATTCTTCGCAGTGATATTTAAGGCCAACCAACTGCAAAGCATCCGCACTTTCTTTTATTGTGTTCAAAGACAGCAACAACATGTTAAAAAAGTTGTGAAAATAAGTCTGTTATTTACTCAAATTTCTCACCAAAAATTCTCCTCTAGTTGCTTAAATTAGTTGGGATAAAATGTCATCCACCGTTAACTGATCGAAGGTTTTTATTGCATTGATATACGCTGCTTCGTTGTTATTGAATCTATGAGCTCCCATCGCGAAATCTATTGATTAAATTTCCATTTTTATGTATATTAAAGATTATTTTATTTTTATTAATTAAAAAAAATAGTTTATTATAGTTATATTTTAATTACTATTTAATATAATAAATAATAACTTACCACATAAAATAATATATTAATAATTTTCTTATATCAATATTCGTTTTTACTCTTAAATATAAAAATTTATTTTTAATAAAAATTCAAAATTCAATTTGTTAATTTGTAGCTTCGTCAAATAAGTATCGCAAAACTACATGTTCTTATTTATGACCATTTTACAAAAAAATGGCAATATCGCTTTGTGGTTTTAATTTTTCCTATCCATTCCGGCCTCAAAACAATATTCACAAAAAACTATTTTCTGAGCAGATTTCGGCCCCGGAGAGCAGGTTATACAAATATACACACAAAATTCTTATTATTTATTATTTTTTTTTGATTTTTATTATTTTTGCGAAAATGGGTCGCATTCATGACCCTTGCAAGCACAGACATATTTCCTTTTTTCTTATAAATGTTGGGAACATAATTTCATCGAATCGTTTTAGCTATAATTTCCATTGAAATAGGAACTATTCAAGAGACCACCGGATTTAAACATTTAAGACTCCCAACTATTTTATTTTAAATGACTTCTCTAATTTTCATCACCATTTTATCTTCCATTTGTCTTTTAAGATTCTTTTTTTACAAAATAGTATTGAGGCATAAGATTTAGCAGGTGATTTTGTCCCAAAATATTGATGAAAACTAAATTATCTTCCAAAACATATTTTTGCAATGTTTTCTTAATTTCCGATTCTCTTTTCTTTGATTCTTATCTGTGCTCAATATATTCTTATTATATAAGTAAATCCTGGCCTCCTCCATCATTATTTATTACTTTTTTAACAGAATTATTATTTACGACTATAAAATCATCACTATTAATAGAATACTAATTTTCTATCAAAATCGAGCGATTTTATGTTAGCTCTTCATATTCCTAAGTCGTTTTTTCCCCACAATCTTTGCAATAAGTCGCTTTTTTATCAAAAGAAAAGAACCTGGGCGCGCTTTTACTAATTTCTTTTTCACATTAAACACAAATGTTTTGAAATGGCAAGTCTACGGTTTTCAGTACAGAAGCATTCGTTTCCATTTTATTTTCTGGACACAAAGATGTTATATCATGTAGAAATTACTCTAGAAATCCGGTGTCTATATCGTAAATTTCATAAAAAAGCTTAGGTCTAAAGTACTCTTTTTGGTTTTGCTATTTGCCATTTTGCTCTTCTTTTGAGGAAACTATTTTTTATTTAGTGATTTGAAGCATGAATTCTGGGGAATAATTAAGTGTGCGGAAAAAATCAAATTCGTCTAAATTTTTTCCATTTTTTTAAAGATTTTTTTGGCTTTTTTATAAATTTGTTCATTTTCTTGATAATTCGAATTATTTAAATTCTAAGTCTTTTTTTCATTTTTCTAAATTTCATTTTAAATATTTTTTTCTTCGCTTTCTTTGCTAATTTATTGTAATATTTCTTACTTTAAAATATCAAATTCTGATATAGATCCATCTTTGATAATTCTTCCATCTTTCTGTACCAAAACACAATGAGGAACTCTTTTAATATCAAAAAATTATAAAGAACAATCATTTAAATTCGCAAATTTCTGTTATTATTATTTTATAAAGCCTTCTTCTTCATGCGCACAAGTAACAAACGCCATATTTTTTGAAGCAAACGAGTTATTTAGCATGAATTAAGTATTCAAAGCTGACATTTTACTATTTTAAGCCTCGACATCAACACAAACACAATTTATTTAAATTTATTACTTTTAACAGTTTACATCATCTTCATCTTACTTAGTCAAATCCAGTAAAAACTCATCTAATTCATATATGAATCGAGTGCTACGTTCTATTGTTTTATTTTTTTTTAAAAATTAAATTTAAACTTTTATTAAGACAAAATTATCCAATTTTAATTAGTTTACCACTCCATGCTCCAAAAAATACAATTAAAGAAAGGCAATTTATCTAATGTTTAACCTACACTTTTTAGTTTTTGTCTATTTAAACTCCATTCTTTATTACGCAAAGGTCTTTTATGGGCTAGAAAATATTGCCAACATTAGTTGTTTTAATTCCTTCTTGAAGTAACTCTGTAAAACAGCTCGCTAAAAAGAAATTAGCTTTTTTAAATAAAAATTATTCTTTATTTTCTTATTCCTAATCCTCTTCTTTTCCCTCACTTCGGGATCTTGCTATCTAATGCTTTATTTTCTTCAATTCAGCCTCTATTTAATTCTTTATACCCAATGATCCAATTTCGGAAACTTATAAAGGTGAAATTTAACTTACTTAAAAATCATTGACAATTTCAAATTTTTTAGTTTTTCGATTTATTTTCAGAATTTTTGTTCTTTTATTCTGAATTCTATAGGATGAACTGTTTATTAAAAAGCTGGATTAAGAATTATTTTTTCTTTGAAAAACTATTTAAAACAGGTTTTTCTGTCGAAGATAGTAATTTTCAAATTAACTTAATCCGCAATTTGACAGGGCGCTAAAACATTTTCTAAAAATCTCTGTTTAAATAGTGAAGAAAGGTGCTTTTCACACCAAATGTTGGCTTCAATTTCTCCTTTAGAATAATTTTTATTTCCCTAATTAAAGCTTTCTCTCTGTTTGAGGCAAAAAAGAAAATCAGAATCTGTAAATTGATCAAAATTTTTTACTAATAACGATAGCTAGATTTGATAAATGAATTAGTTAAAATTATAGTATAACATTTTATAATTTAATTTAATATAAACCATTTACGAATTGATTTTTAAAAACTAATTCTAACTGTGCTCTCTTTTTGTCCTATATTTATATGTCATTTTCAGAATTTTAATCTTTTTTTCTGATAAATCATTTAACATAGACAAATTATTGCTGCTATTCCCATAATAAACCTCTTTTGATGCTTACTATATATCTTTTTCTGATTTATCTTAATTTTATTCTTATTTCTATTCATCCTCTTTTTTATTTTAACTATTTTATGTGATTTGATTTTCGTCTTCATAATCTCCATTTATTTTTTCTTAAGACTAATTATTTTACTACGGATATTAGTTGTTTAAATCATTAGTATTATTATTTATTTCATTATTGTTATTTTCATTTTATTTATCTTATTATTCTAGATCATTAAAATTTTTTATATTTATTCACTTTCCTTATCATCTGTGTTGCTTTTATTACTTTAATTTGAAATTTACTTTTAATCTTAGACGTCTTGTTCTTATACTGTTTATTTTTCGTTTATTGTTTATTTTTCTATTGCTTCTTTAGATGATTGTTGCCCCTATTTATTAGATTAATTCTCATCCTAATCATCCTCTTTAAGTACTTATATTTTTGAATTACTATTATGAACACTATTTAAGTTTTAGTTTTCATTTTCATTAGTTTCTTTTTCTAAAATATTAGTTACCGACTCTTCAGTTTCTTTAATGTAAGATAACTAATTGTAATTCTCATTTTTCTAAATAAATTCCAGCGGTTATTGTTGTTAAAGCTGACTATATTAAGCATCAATTTCACTTTATTATTAAACATGCACTGTTACTGATGAAAGATCGATATCTTTTAGGATAAGAGAAGGTTCATTTGATTAAAATTAAGTAGGGCCATTCTATTTTTTGAGTCATCATTTTGCTAATTACTTTAGTAAATCAAATTTTCTATGAGTTTTTTCACATCAAAAACACATTAAAAATGTGAATTTATTACCACCTTTCCTTCTTAATCAATAACAATTAATTTCGGAACATAGTTTATCCCTAATAAAGATACCACAATATTATCTTTATCCCACCCTTTCGGGATTTTATAATGAAGTATATCTTAATTATTTTATTTTGCCTCATTTTCAGCATTTACTCTCTAGATGAAGTTTTAAACTATTAGTTTTTGAGGATCTACAGATAAAGACATTATTTTAAGATTTTCTCTTCCCCTTTAATAAATATTAATTTTATTTGTAATTAATATAATGTGATTTATATAAAATATAGTATTATTTAAATAGATTTTACTTGCGGTTTTATGACTGATCATCTTATCTTGTTTAAAAAAAATATTATATATTTTGCAACTCAGTCAATATTTTCTCAGATTGTTTATTCCACTTAGAAAAATAAATAAAAAATGAAATAAATTACATTTGGTGTTTATGTTTTTTTATATTACTGTCGCCCAGACTCCGATTATCCATATATCTCCTCGCTTATGAATGAGATCTCCTTGATACCTGAAGTTTCCGTTTTTATCAACTAATTAAGTTTCCTATATTTTAAAAACCTGTTCTATATTATGTAATTTTTTGATGTAGGAACCCTAATAATTTTCAAATTAAAAGTGAATTTTCGAGTCTAAATCTTTTTCGATGCTTTTCAACTAATTTAATTAAGACTGGGAAACACCCGGAGATATGAAACCTTTTAATGTTTATACATATTTATATTAAAATTAGCTGTTAATTTTATGAGTAGTAGCAAAGTCTATATTGACTAGATTTTATAATTATTTTTCTAATAGAAGTCGTTTCAGTTATGAGTATACGTTTTGATTGCTCTATTCAGACATCATATGAAATTTTTTAAAGTTTCTATAAGTTACTATTTTATTACTTTTTTTTGGCAACTATATGTTTTAATTACTACATGAATATAATTACTGATTAGGAATTACCGAGTTACTACATAATTGTTTATTTAATTAATATAAAAATTAACAAATAGTATATGTTATGATTAATAATATATATAGTAGCTAATTATAAATATTAATAGTTTTATTCTTCATAGAAAATTTATAAATATAATATTTATAGTCAAATTAATGTATAATCTATTAAAGTAATATTGAAAAAGAAAAAATATAAAGATTTTATATATTTTAATTCATTTAAATTTATTTCTATTGTGATTTGATTAATAATTATAAGTATTATTAATTTACATTATTAATATATATATATGATAAACTTTCTTATTTCAAAAATTTAAATTTCAGATTGGTGTATATATGATATGACATTTAGTAGTATTAAAATCAGTGTTGATTACTTTTCATCTGAAATATGTACATATTAATTATTGAAATAAAAAAGTATTATAAAAACTAAAACTCAAAATTGTATAAAAAATTCTTTAAGATCGATGAGTAGTATAAACATCATAAAATTATCATTTCCTTATGTTTATCTTAAAAAGAATTATCTTAAAAATAACAAACAGACACGCTAACCTTTTAATTCAAAATTAAGATAAACAAAATTAAATCAATTTTATTTCAATAATAAGTATCTCGAAACACCTGGAAATAATGAAAATTTAAGTAATATGATTGATAACTAATAAATATATCCAGAAGAGGAAAAAGATTAACAAGTCGATAGAAGGTAAAAAAAAAACATAAAAATTATTAACTTAACTTATATTAGATAAATAAAATAACAAAATGACACTGACAGTGATATTGATAATGGGGAATAATAATAATATGAGTATATATTGAGATTTCTTTATAAATTTTAAAATCAAAATGTTTTTATTTATACTTTTAATTAGAGAAATATACAAAATGAAAAGATTAGATAAATATGGCAGCCAGAAAATGTACAAATTAAATGAAATTGTTGGTTTAATTTTTTTAAAAAACTATTCGTATTTATAGTAAAATTAAAGATGAATATAATAATGAAAAAAAGAAAAATATAATAAAAAAAGATATTTTTTCAATCCATCGTAGGAAATGCATGCAGAAAATAGTTATTATAGCAATTAAATGGAAAACAGTACTGAAAATGAAGAAATAGAGGACAATGATCTTAGTGAAGAGACTATTATACAAAAATTATAATATTATCTTGATTTGTATATAAAAAAAGTTGAGAAAAAAAAGTTATAATAAAATAACAATTAATTTAATCTAAAAGAAATAAAATCATTTGAATTAAAACATGGCTATATAGGGTAGTTTTCAATTAAATAAAATTAAAATTTACATATATCTTAAGAGATGAATAATAGTATAAATATAAAACAAGAATAAATTAATAGAATATCATCATTACGTAGTTATAAAGACTAATATTGTATTTTAAACGAACTTGACTCTATTACCAGAATAGTAATATTTGATTTTTTTTATAAAAATTAATAATATAATTTTAAACTTTATTTATATAATAAAATAATTTAATATTTCATATTTTTTATTAAGGATAACTCTGGTATTTTTATAGTAAAATGTATGATAGAAAAATAAGATTTTAATAAATTTAATAACAAAAAAATTAAATTAAATGAATATTTTAATTCTAATACTTTTATATATAAAAAGACTGATTCATAAAAACCAAACCGTCATACTACCCTTATTTAAAGAGAATAAGATAAAATAAGATGGGCAATTTTTCCAGAGGGAATCTATAAATAATAAAGAAAAGTTAAATTTTATCTTTTGAATAAGGAATTTAACTGGAAAATACAAAATCCAAATTTTTCTTAAATAGAGTTAAACAATAATTACTATGATATTTAAGATTAAGGAAATTGGCTAGAATTATAAGAAACTATTCAATAAATTATGTATTATTCATACCTTTTAATACAAGATTAAGAGAATAGAAATAAGATTTTAGATATAATTAAGGCATTTATAAATAATATATAATAATTGGATTAGGGTTCCGATTCCGATAAAGCTCTATAGGAAGAATTGCTATAACATGCTTTAAGAGATAAAGGAATTACTATAGAAGAATAGGAATCTGAAAAAAATTAAATAACAAATTTTTATAGAGCTGAAATGTAAAATTTTGTTGAATTACTAAACAAAATGAAAAAATAATGTGCAGATGATGAAAAATAGTAACTAATTGATATTATAGAAGTTTTATTTGATTAAACTATTCCTATAGCTATATCAACTACTAAAAGCTTGAATATTGATGGAGGTTCCATTATAAAAAAATAAAATGTTGCTAGTTCTATATATTCGGTTACAAAAAATGAAATGGCATAATAAAGCATATTTCCCATAAATCAATATGGAGATTCTGTGACTCCTTATTTAGAGTTATCTGATTACGTTAAGCCCTCAGAAGGTATTGATGGTTAAAAGGTTTATGAACCCGATTTTGATTAGTTTAAAGATAAAATAGAAGTTATTGTATATTATAGGTTTTTCTCAACTTAATCAGGCCGGAAAGCTTATTAGAAATATGCTCAGGAATTAATGTTAATTAAATAATAAAATTGAAAAAAAAGGATGATTAAAATTTTTTAACCTATATCTACTAAAATAATAATGGAAAGTAAAATAATTTTGCTTTTTTTAATTTTCAATTTTGTTAATATTAACTTTTATATGTCTGTATGTATTATTATTTATCAAATTTAAAATTTAAATAACTATAAGGAGTTGCTTAAGTTAATTACTAATATTTATTTATGGTGTAAACTTAACTCTCAAATAAAAAAATAAATTAATAATTTTTTTATATATTTGATAATAATATTATTCCTTAAAATCTAAAAATTAAATTTAATTACAACTAAGCAAGTAAAAATAGAAAAACTCTTTATATATAGTATTAATAAACTAGAGTAGTAAGGCTAATAAATACAAATAAAAAGTAATGATTTTCAGACTTACAGGAAAACAAATTTGGAGAAATTTAGATTATTAAAAACCCACAACTAGTCTAACCAGTTTGGCCAGTTGTTATTCTTTCGCAAAATTAAGCAAGTCTTTAGACAAGGATCTTCAATCTTTTGAAAATGTTTAACAGTATTATCAAGATTTGATCAGATTTTCAAAGAGTTCAGACAGAGGAATTCTGTCCTTAGAAGAAAGCAATTTTAAAAGCATGCTTTAATTGCTCAAATCAAGGTACCAGTGCATTTTTTATTTAATTTAAAAATTTTTTATAAATAATTTATTTTATTTTTCTATTCAAATCAAAAAAATGAATAAATATATAATAGAGAGGATATAGAAATCACAACTTAAGCCTATTACAATTTCATAGGACACAGAGTTCCTTTATCTTAAACAATTCAAGACACTTTCGTTAAGAAGGCTGTGGAATTAGAATCAGCAGATTTAGTTATGGACTTGTTTAGATATCACAATTATTTGATGTATTTCCCTAGTCCTTCTACCACCAAGATGATGTTGGATTAATTCGTCAAAACCAACAACGCAGAATAAATTAAAGATTTTATAAGATATTTAGAATAAAATGCATTGATTAAAATTAACGACTCTATTTTGAGTCCGTTTTCGAAGCTGGGTCTGACCAAATACAACCTTTTCATTTCGTGACCATTTTCAGACTTTACAACAAAAGAAATATGACTATGCCCATGGAATATTTGTCAGAAATAGCCGTTGCCTATTCCAAATTGTGGAAATAAGAAGAACACAAAGAAATTTTTGAAAAGAAAATATTTAAATATAGTACTATCATCCCCAATTACATATCTTCCTAAAAATGACAGGAGTTGAAGTCAAATTAATTAATGCAATTTGCAAAATCGTTGAAGGGGATTTGGCCGGAGCCCTCCACCAGTTTGAAGAAATTTCTATGGAAAAATAAGGAGAAGGACTTAATTCTGTAAGTGGACAAAAATTATTAAATCAATTTGTCGAACTGTTCAAACAAGAAATAGCAAATGGAAAATAAAATTACGCTGCCAAATGCGCAGTTGCTTTTGAAAATGTTGCAAAAGTTCATAAAGATAGCAAAATTATTTCTGAAGCCATTAATGAGTGGAAGGGAACTTAACAAACTTCAGATTAAAGTAATTAAGAATAGTAATCTTAAAGCGAGGAATAAGATAATTAAGAAACTAAAAAAGAATGAAACTGAATATGAAAAAAGTATCAAAATAAATAGACTCATAATAATTTATATTATATATAAATATTGATCAAATAAAATTTTATACTAAGTTAAAAATATAATTTTTGATTAAAAACTAACGAAATAAGTGGCTTATTAAAATAGATGTTTAAATCGGAATAATTACTTTTTTATAATGATTTAATTATTTAACAGTATTTTATTTTTAAATGATTAAAAAAAAAATAGATATAGAGGCATTGATTTATTTAAAATTAATTTACTGTTTTATATAAAATTAAAATTTTATTCAATCAAAGTTATCAACCTCAGCTTATTATTGCTATTAATTTTAATCAAATCCATTCTCAGCAATATTGGCTACTCCTCTATTAGCATATCTCTTTTTGATCCACTGATATGATAGTCCAAAAATAATAATAATTATCACCAGAATTATAATAGCAAAGAAAATTCTGGCGAAAAGGTATTTTTTCTCTTCCTTGTTTTATTTCTCTTTATAGGAAACATTATCAATGTAAAAATTCATTCTTGGCGTAGCTTATCTATATTAAAATTTTGGTACTTAACTAGAAAAAGGATCCACTTTTTCAGGTTAGCCTTCGTTAATTGTTAATGATACGATGTCAGCCTAAACGGAATATCTTCCATATTATTCAAATTTTTAGGGAAGTCAGCTAAATTGATAAGAACAGAAAAGCTCTATTGTCCTTTCTTTTAAAATAAATTACATCCAAATATAATAAATAAATTTATTCTTTATATATAACCATTATAAATTAATTTTGATTTAAAAATGTTTAATTTACTAATTAAGCAATTGTTAAATTATAATATTTTTTGTCTTCTGAATTTAAGTAGTTTTGAACCATAGATTTTGATAGTGATTTCCAGTCAATCATTGTAACTCTTGGGGCGAAAAATACTTCATTACTGCTTAATAGTTTAACAGTATTTCCATTGTCATGTTTATATGTCTCATTGAATTTATACTAAAATCTACTAGTACTTGGTAGTCGTTTAGAAGCTCCCTTTTCTAAAGGCTACACAGTCATATTCCAAAAAATATTATAAAAATCAGTGAATCTTAAAGAAACCGACTCCTATATATCAGCTTGCTTTAAAAATTAATTAAAATTGATAAATAAATTAATGGATAAAAATTGATAAGCAGTCTGTATGTACCAAATTGTTGCAAGATATTTTCATCTTGAGGACAATGTTTTCTTCACCTTTGATGGGAATACAAGGAGGGTCTCCATCGAAGTTTTTGTTATAGTTTGTTTCTTTATAAAGACAATTTTCAGTTTTGAGGACTCCATCAGCCGGTTCAATAATATCGCATCTTAAGTGGTTGGAAATTTCGCATGCTTCTCCATAGCTGTTTTAAAAAGAAATTTTTATAATTTAGTTTTATCAAAAATGTTTATTTACAAATCTTCAGGACAGAGACATCCCTCGCTAAATCCATTATAAACTGTGCAATTGGCTTTTTAAATATCATATTTCATATATTCGAATTTGAAATCGTTGGGGTTGCTTTCATCTGGCCATCTGTTGTTTATATTGTCTTTTTTGTAATCGTCATCCTTTTTTCCATTGGCTTATAAAATGTCTTTCATAAACTAATCATAAAGCACAAATTTGTTGTTGCATTTGAAATATTTATCTTGAACAACAACCTATCGACCTCCATTTTAACAACTTTTGTTTAAGGGATCAATTTTCCTGTGATCACCATGACTTATTTCTCCATCTCCACCTTCAATTACTAAATAATGCAATTTTCTACGAGTAGGCGGAAGATTATCTGAGTTGCTAAGGAAATTCGAATAAAAAATATTATTTGGGATTAAATAAAATTATTATAATTTTTTGGGGTTTATGAATTAACTCATATAAACTATTGTTGATAATTAAAAATTTGATATATCAGGAAGATTTCACAGAAATTTAAAATTTAAAAATGAAGAAAGAATATTGATTTTTTATTACATAAATTTATTTAGATTTTATTTATTTTCCTAATCTTTCTGCTCTTCATTCATTTCAAAGCCTCCAAATTTAATTTAATAGGTGTCATCATTAAGAGGATGGGCATTATATCCTCTTTTATTCAAATATACTAGATCATCATCACTTTAATGATTTTTATAACTGTTGTTGCTTGATTCATCTTATTTCACTCCAAAACCATCTATCATTGACTTAATTCGTGATTAAGAGGTTAATCCAGTTACAGAAGAAATGAATTAATCTTAGAATTCAGTCATTTTTTTTGTTGCTTAATAAAAGATATCATTTAATGTATAAATAGAATCATTTTCTTTTCTATAGTGATTTTGTTTTTATCTTATTTCCTACTATCTAAAACTGGCAAATATTGTAAATAGAAGAACTAAAATAAATTTCATTTTTTCTATTTTATTAATCGAACTGTTTAATTAAAAAAAATAATTGTTTTTATATGTTTTTTTTTTTTATTTATAAAATGATAATAATTTATAGAAAAAATATTATTTTCTATTAAGCAAATTAATAAAAAAGTAGATGAAATATATATTATTATTATATTGATGTGTTTTTAAGTAAATTATTATAATATATAAGTTAATAACTAGTGAATTTTTGATTCTCTTGATAATAATAATTAAATATCAGAAAATATAAACAATTTTTTTTTTTATTTCTTCTTCTAAATTCTTAAGTGATTTAAAATAAAAACTTTTTTAGAATTTTAATTCGTAATATATATACAGATATTTATATAAATTAAAATAATATATAAAGTTGAAAAATGTAGTTGTATTTAGTATTATATTTATTTGAAATTACCGTATATATTTATTGTGTAAAATGCTTAATAAAATGTTTATTACAATGATCAATTTCTTAATAAAATACACTTATTAATAAACACCTTTAATAATTTTTGTAACAAATATATTAATAATACAAGTAATTAAGAAATAAATAAAGAAGAAAGTTTTAAAAACCTTTTAATAGAAATTTATAAAAAACACATAATTAATTATTCATTAAATAGCAAATCATATTTATTAATGGCTTCAAGATTTTTATAAAAATATTACCTACCAGAAGGGTTTTAAGAAATAATGTCAGAATTAGTTAGAGAAGTTTTAAGAAATCAACCAGATGATATCATAGAATTTTTAGCCAATTATTGCGAGGCTAGAGCAGCTGGTAAAGAATATTAGTATGCGGGGTTATACAATGTAAAAAAATAAGAAATTCCTTAACCACCTTCTAAAGAACAGTATTAAGATATTACTAATAAAGCAAAGCAATTAGTGATGAGATCAAATAAGCAAGAATAAATAATGGAGCCCAGAAAAAAAGAAGGGCCTACAAATTAACTTGAATAATTACCCGAGCCCTTATGCTATTCTGAACAAGACACCTTACAATCAAAAATTCACTAAGAATAGTAATAGTAGATGGAGAAAAAAAAAAATTTAGTTATAATCACAATAAAAAGAAATACAAGCAAAAGATAAAAGTGGAAACAAATCTCCTGCCTAATAATAAATGAATTTTAATAACAACTATAGAAATAATAAGAAACATAGATGAATATAAATAAATAAAAAGAAACTTAAACTCATTAGAGAGTTATATCAGCTAAATCTTAAAAATCTGTAGGAGGTGTTTCCAATGCAACCAGTCATCCTGAAGAAAAAGGTATTACAAGAGAGTTTGTAGGAGAATTATATGACTCTGCTTTGAAAAGTGTTAAAAAAGAAAGCGTCGAAAAGGAAGAAATACATGTATAAGGAGATGTTTAAGCATCTTTCGAATTCAATAGTGAATAAAATGAGGAATATGAGCAAGCAGCCAGATATATTTAAGGAAAATATAGAGAACTTAAATAATAAAAATGATCTGTCATATAATTATTTTTTTTACAATTTACTTTAATATTAATAAGAAATATATATAAATTTAAAAACTAAAATAGATCTATATATATTTTGATAAAAAGGCGATATTTTGACATGTTTTAATTACATTATTTCATAATTTTTAAAACCTAAATAACTTATTTTTTAATAATATTTATTTAAAATATAAATAAAAATTTTTTTTTAGAAATTCTTGAATTTGAATTTTTGTTCTAATAAAACAAAGAACTATATATTTTACTATTAATAATCTATTAATCATATTTAATTAAATTTAATTCAACAATAAAACCCCTAATTTAAAGTTGAGGATTTCCAATTAAAAAATTAAAATTATAGCCAATATATTATCTTCATAATACAAAATAAGTTCTAAATTTCTAGTAATAAAATAAAATGGCTGCTTTCTGCACAACTTGTTTTACTATTTCCTTTTTTGTTATTTTAGCAATTTCATTGATTCTATTTAGTCTTTCATTTAAAGTTCTAGATTTAAATCACTATGCATTAAAAAGAAATACATATAATAGAAATGTGGATAAATCTATAGTTTATAAGCCAGGAAGGTACCTATACTATATTTACCTATCAAATTTTTTTGTTACAATATAAATTAAAGTCAACTTTTAATTTATTTATTTTTACATAGATATTTTACAGGTTTAACGGGAGAATTCATTAAATATTCTTCTAAATGGTAATATATAAGCTTTTTCTAATCAGGAGGTATATAAATAGTTTACAAATTCTATATCTATCTTAATTATATCTATATTTTATATGAAAGGTGATTCAGGAGCTATTAGCGGCAAAAGTGGTACAGATTAAATAACCTTGGAAGTAGTATTAGTATATAGGTAATTTCGATTGATAAATATTCAAAAAATAAATTAATTAAAAATAGCTTTAAAAATACAAATATTGATTTTTTTTAAATAGATTAAAGGCTGAATTTTTAAAAGATTTATATAAAGACTATCCTTCTTTAAATCATAAAAGAGATATGATATCTGCAGCAAAAGAACAAATTTTGGAAATAATTCCACAATATCCTTATACAGATTTCTTTACAAAACGACACGAAATTGTTAATAAAATGAGTTAAGCTATTAATAAAAAATTCAAGGACACTTTTTTCGCAGAAGTAAATAATATAAAGTCTATAAAAATGGTGTTATATTATATAGTATTGATTTATTCTTTATATATAGCTTACACTATTTTTGCTTGAAGAAGTCATTTTAGAGTAAAGATTTGAAGATAAAATAATAACTCAGCTAATAAAGCAGCAAGAAATATTAACTTAAGAGAAATTAAATGAAATTAAAGTAAACATTAAGTAGTTTTATTTTCTAAAATTAAAAACTTATATTTATTATAAGAAACTTGAAGGAGATTTATCAGTTATTGAATCAGAAACAAAGAAAGAAGTTTAAGATGTAATTATATATTTATTTATCGATATTTGCATATAACTGTATAATATAAATAATTTATTATCAGATTATTTTGGTAGCTGAGACAACAGCAAATTAATAAATTTAAGATAAAAAAGCTGAAGGAGACATATTATTATTAAATGCAGAAGTAATCTAAAACTTTAAAGACTTGAATTAAACTTAATATAATTATTTTATTAGGGTGTAGCATATTAAACTTTTAAAGGTGCTATTCCAGCAGCATGGACAGCAGATCAAATAATATAATTCACAAAATGGAAAATGCAATTTACTAGCTAAAATGTTAATTTATATATGGGTGTTCATGTTAATGGAATGATAGAAATATGATGTATTCAATCTTTTATATGTCTTTTTGCAAAATTATAAATATAACACTATAATAATTTAAAATCATTTTTTTAATAAAATTAACTATTTATTAATAAAATAATTTTATTGAATAAATTAATATTTATATTATTTTACCTGTTTTTGTTATGTTTATAATAGATAAAATAATATTTTTTCTATTTTATATATTAAAACAGCTGTGTTATCCATTTATTTTATAATAGAAGAAAATCATATTATATTCATAATTTTTGTCTAATAAAATATTTTCAATTTTATTAGATTTTTTAATAGTTTTAATAAAAGCAGTTTTATTATAACAAATATTAAGATAAATAGCTCCCAAATATAATAAGTATGGATAAGAATCAATTAAAGATATAATATATATTATTAAACTTATTGCTAAATATAGATTTTATCAGAAAATCTATTCATAATTCTTATTTAAATATTTTATTTTTTAAAAATACACGTCATTTTCTAAATAATTTTTTAGAAAAATTGTTAAATTTAATTTGCATTGAATTCCAACAATTTTGATTTATAAATACGCTTATACTATTTTGGGGTTTAGATATTTAAAACTTATTAATTAAATTAATATTAAAAAATAATTAAACCCCATTTAAAGATAATAGGGGAAAACTTTTTATAATATAAACAAATTTTAATTTATTAATTAAATTTAACTATATTTAATCAATTAGATATTTTTATTATTTTAGTTTCTATATAATTTTTTTTTTTATTTTAAAATATTCTTTTTTATTTTTTTATAATTATATTTTCATTTAAATAATAATATACATTTAAAAAAACCTTTAATGTCATATCTATTTTATATTAATAAATGAGGTAAAAGGATATATTAAAATCTAATTAAAAATAAAACATTTATAAAATTTCAACAAATATGAATTAAAAAAAAATAATATATAACTGAATATTTATAAAATATTTTTTTTAATATAAAAAAATAAAATAATTTTCTAATTTCAGATGACTTAAGAAAAATCTTAAATAAATAATAATACTTTGTAATAATTTTACTAAAGTTTAATCGTGGGTGGTTCTTCCGCCACTGTTTCCAAGACCTTAGTGGCGCCTATTGAGAGAGTTAAATTAATTTTATAAACTCAAGATGATATTCCAAAAATAAAAAACAAAGAAGTGCCGAGATATGAAGGTATTGGCAATACATTCATAAGAGTTACCAAAGAAGAAGGAGTAGCTGAGCTTTGGAGGGGAAATGTGTCAAATATTGTAAGATATTTCCCGACCTAGGCTTTGAATTTTGCATTTAAGGGAGTTTATAATAACTTATTTGGCAGATATAACCCTAAAACTCAACCTGTACAATTTTTTTTATCTAACGTTGCCAGTGGCAGTGCAGCTGGGGCTAATTCTCTGTGTTTCGTTTATCCTTTGGACTTTACCAGAACTAGATTGGCAGCGGATGTGGGAGAAATTAAGTAGTTTTAGGGTATGAGAGATTGTATTCAACAGATAATCAAAAAAGAAGGAGTTAGAGGATTATACAGAGGATTTATCATATCTTTAATAGGAATTATTGTTTATAGAGGAACATATTTTGGGTTATTTGATACCGCAAAGGGGTTCGGACTTAAAGAACAAAATGTTGTAATAAAGTTTGCAGCTGCTCAAGCCATAACTGTCTTAGCTAATTTTATATGTTATCCACTTGACTTGGTGAGAAGAAGGCTAATGATGCAATCAGGATAATAAGTTATCAGGTATTCCGGATCTATTGACTGCTTCAAGCAAGTTTATTAAAATGAAGGGGGTCTGAAACCTTTCTTTAAAGGAGGAGGAGCTAATGTATTTAGGGGATTGGGAGGAGCATTAGTTCTTGTAACCTACGATGAATCGATAGAATATATAAACAAAAGAAGAAATTGATATTTCTATTAAATTTATATACTTATATACTAAAATATATAAAAAGTTGTAAAAATATTATGAATTGTATACCATTTTGAAGTAAATATAAAGATTTTAAACACTATTTACATAATTCATTGATAAAATTAAATTATTTTTTGCTGCTTATATATAATGCATATACACTATATATAAAGCATATATATTATGTATAAAATAGAAATAAGTTATTACAGGTATAATATAATAAAGTTAAGAGTATATTTATCTTGTGAGAGTTAGTTATATTATTCTTATTTTTATTAAATATTATCAGACTTAATTATGTAATGTTTCCTTTGTTTAGAAATTCTTTAATTTCTTTATACTTATAATTTATTTTCTCACACAATTAAAAAATAATAATATAATCAATCGAACAAGCATACAAAACTCCAATTCAACTGAGTTGCAGATAAACACTTAATTTTAAATTTCTAAAGCAAATTGGAAGAGTTATAATAAAAATTAATACACATGGCAAGGGAAAAAAATTTGCATTCAGATATTCCATTGCCGTATAACAATGCATATGAAATGAAAGGATATCTATGTTTCAAAGAAAGACCGCATTATTCTGAAATGAATGACAGATAAATTTTGTCAAATTATCCAGATATGTAGCTACCAAATAATCTAATAGTTACTCATAAATACAATTGCTTTACATTCATTCCTCTGAACTTATTTGATTAGTTTTCAAAGTTGGCAAATTTTTATTTTCTTTTATAGGTAACTGATACATTGTTTTTCTACTTCATAAATAGAATAAAATGAAGATAATATTCAAGTTTACTATGATTGTAAAATTTTTTTATTTTAAAGGATTACTATAAATGATTCCCTCCATTAGTATATCAGATGGTAAACCTGTCATGTATATGCCCTTATTTGTTGTACTTTGTATTAGTGCCCTCAAAGATTTGCTGGAAGATTTAAAGAAACTAGAATAAGATAATTTAGAAAATAACAAACTTGTAAGTGCGCTAGATGACACCCAAGATAATAAGTAAACCAAGTGGTAGGATTTACATGTAGGAAATATTATAAAAGGTATACACTTTTTGAAATAAAGGATACAATGATCAATGATCAAATCAATAAAAAATATTATATTTTTAGTGTAAAAAGACGAAGAAATTCCGGCAGATATTATTCTGTTACATTCCACTGAAAAAAAAGGAGTTTGCTTTATAGAAACTAAAAACTTAGATGGTGAAACAAATTTAAAAAGAAAAATAACTCCAAAATGTAAAAATTTTTTTGAAATTTCAACTTTTTATTAACATATAGTTAATTTATATTTATTTATAGAATTACTAAGCAATAATGTTGTTGAAAATTTTAAATATGTAAATTTAATATTTATTAATTTAAATTTAAAAAATAATTATACTTTTTTTATTATTATCAGTAAAAATTTTTACATGCAGAATACGAAAAACCCAATCCTTATATTTACAAATTTCAAGGAAATATAACAGCTGATTTTGGTGATGGATAGTAAAAATAAAAAATTCCATTAGATTCCGAAAATTTCCTATTAAGAGGATGCACCTTAAAAAACACAAAATACATTTATGGGTTGGTTGTGTATACCGGACATGATACTAAAATAATGTTAAATACGGTATGCAAATATTTTAATTTTTTTATAATTGAAATTAAAGTAAATTTTTTTTTTTTACTAACAGGTGAAATAAAGGCCAAAGCACAGTTCAGTGGAAAAATTGATGAATATTTGTATTTAAATTATTTTTGCTATTCAAATTACTGCAACACTATTGACTGGGTTCTATGGAATGTAATGGACCAAGGAAAATTAGGATTAAATGCCTTATTTAGGAATAAATGAAAAAGATTAATTGCATTCTTTTTTGGTAAAGTGGGGAACATGGATATTAATATATACTAATTTTGTTCCTATTTCTCTGATTGTCAGTTTGGAATTAGTTAAATTTGTGTAGGCGTATTTAATAACAAAAGTAATCTAGCCATTATTATATTATTCAAATGAATAATAATAATAGAATGTTAATTTATTTTCGATATCAGGACGAAAATGTTTATTCGAAAAAATTTGACATTGCAGCGAAAGCATAGTGTAGTGGAGTAAATGAAGAATTAGGCCAAGTTGCATATATTTTTAGTGATAAAACTGGAACATTAACAAGTAATGTTATGAACTTTAAGAAATTAATTGTAAGAGGAAGAGGTTACGGGGACAAATAAACTATTTCTTAGGCCCAATTAAACAAAAACTATCCTATAGTTTCAAATGTCCAATTCTAGTAATAGAAATTTTTTAACATTTTTTCACTTTAAATCTTTAAATCCCTAATTTATATTTTTAGTGAACATGAATTTTTAGAAAAATTAAAATATGAAAATAATATTGAAATTCAAGAAATAAAAGAATGCCTTCTTCACTTATCTCTGTGTCATTCAGTAATTGTTAATAAGGAAGGAAATGATTACACCTATAGCGCAGCCTCTCCTGACGAGTTAGCGCTTGTTAATTTTGCTAAATTATGCGGTGTTTATTTGCAAGTAACGAAATCACATCTTTACTCAAATTAATATAAAAATTTATATAAACAGGGAGAAGATGAAAACCATATTATTAGAATAAACTTCTTTAATTCTATTTTGTAATTCAAAATTTTGCATGAATTAGAATTTAACTCTACAAGGAAAAGAATGTCTGTTATTGTATAGGATTGCTAAACGTAGGAAATATTTCTTTTATGCAAAGTAACAGCTTAAATATATTATTTTAATAATGATCATCCTAATTATAAACTTAAATTTTTTAAGGGTGCTGACAGCGTGATTGAGGCTAGAAAAAGTAATAATATGAGCTAGAATGAGATGCAGAATACTAAAAATCTACTATCAAAATATGCTTCAGACGGGTTAAGAACTCTCTTACTTTCTAAAAAAACTCTTCAACCATTGGAATATTAGCAATGGGAATAATAATATCATGAAGCTTGTACATCTTTGATTGGAAGAGATGAAAAAATATAATAGTATATAGAATTAAATATAGATACATACATAATTTTTATATATTATTTTATTTTGTAACAAGGGTTTAAGAAATTATTGAAACTGATATGGATATTATAGGAGGAACAGCAATAGAAGATATGTTGTAAGATGAAGTTGGAGAGACAATATAAGCAATTACAGCTACAGGAATTAAAGTAATTATAAATGAGCAAAGTCTCAAATAAACAGAGGAATAAAATATATAAAATTTATCTTTTAAAAACTAGTTTTGGGTTTTGACTGGAGACAAAGTAGAAACTGCAATTAATATAGGAATTAGTTGCAAATTATTAACAAACAAAATGAAACTTATAATAGTGGATGGACACTTCAAATAAGAAGTATAGAAATAATTGAACGAAGGGGTAAATCAAATTAAAGGAAACAATTACAATTTTGTGTCAGATAGTGCTTTGATTGTAACTGGAGATGCATTGATTATTATAGAAAAAGTAATATAAAATATGATTTTTTATATCACTTAAATTAAAAATAATTATGATTTTAGGAAGAAGAAATGGTAAATAAATTGCTTTAAATCGGAGAATAGTGCAATTCAGTTATTGCTTGCAGAGTTTCACCTAAATAAAAATAAGAAATTGTTGCCATGGTAAGAAAAGCAAATCCTAAATAAACCACATTGGCTATAGGAGACGGAGCCAATGATGTAAATATGATAACTGAAGCTCATGTAGGTATAGGAATTTAAGGAGTAGAGGGATAATAGGCAGCAAGGGCGAGTGATTATTCAATTGGAGAATTTAAATTTTTACGAAATCTTTTACTATTCCACGGAAGAGAATGCTACAGAAGAAATACTGCATTGATTGGATATAATTTTTATAAAAATATACTGCTTGTAAGTCCGTAATGGTTTTACGGTATATTTAATGGATTTTCTGCTACTCCGTTGTACGATCCATGGTAATTAAAATATTAATATAAATTTACTTTAGATAATTTGAACCTCTTTATTATATAGGTTATATTAATTTTATAACATCACCTATACAAATTTCCCAATAATTATTTTCGCTATTTTCGACAAATAATACAGTGAAGATTTCTTAACAAATCAGCCTACTCTCTACCTTAAGGGAAAGCAATAATCTCTATTTAACAAAATGGTATTTTTGAAGTGGTTATCAATAGGTTTTTGGCAATCCTTTTTCATTGGAGTCATAAGTAATTAGTCAATATCTTTTTTTAAACCCAAATATTATAATGTTCATATTGATATAGGCTTTTTACTAATGGAATAAACTTTCATTTCTGAAAAAGGATATACTCTTTTCTTTGCTTCAACGGGTATGATAAGCTATTGGATCAGTATCTTATTAGCTAATATTAGACTATTGTCATTTAGCTATTCTCATAGTATAGGGTCTATTTCCATTATATCACTAAGTATACTATCTTACTTGTTCACATATTGGATTATGAGTTCATCGGTTGAATCAGCAGACGTCTATAACACTTTTGGACACTAATTTTCAAATTTAGTTTTTTGGCTATCAGTTATCATCATTGCTGGTATTACTTTTGGTTTTGACTATGCTGCGCATTTAAGAAATTTTTATGAGGACAAGGTATTGGTTTCACAAAATTTGAAATAAAATCCTAAAATGATGCAATAGTATTAATAATTAAATGTCAATTCATTTGGGTCTCAGCCTTCTCCGAGCTAATCTCCCAAAGAAATAGAACTCGTTAAATATTGAAAAATAAATGATTTTAATTTAGATTTTGTGTTTTGTATTTTAGTTTTTAATTCAATAAAGTGAAAGAAATAATTTTTGTATAAAATAATAGGCATTTTTAATTTATAAAAAGTTTATAAGTTTTATAATGTTAAATAAAAATCATATTAATGATTTATATATGGAAAACATTTCTTTTTATATCATTTTTTATTATTAATCGCATTAGATTAAGGCTATTAAAGATAAATTCTACAGCTATTTTATGTTATGTCAGCATAGCTTTTCTATTTCATCGAACTATTATGCTTCAATTAGATTCGATTATCTTACTGTTGAGCTTTGCTTTTTAGAGAAAATGCACCATTGCTATTGTTGTTATATCTTTAAGGAGTATGGTGTCTAGCTGAATTGTTTCTATAAGTTAACGATTCATTATTATTTTTACTTGATTCTGCATCTTATTAATGAATAATTTCTTCATTTTGCCCTTTATTAGCAGCATAATTTTAATCTGCAACTTGGTTTTATATTTTTCCTTATTTCTTTAAAATTGATTCTTTTTTCCAAAAAATTGTATTCCATAAATCTTATTATTTATTATCTTTATTTTCAATCCTTTCATTTTATGACTTAAATTATAGATTTTAATGTTATTACTACTTTTAATGTTACTGCTTATTTTATTTTTCTTGCAAACTTTTGTTATGTTTTTCTCTTATACTCGAGTATGAATTATTAATACCACCACTTTTTGAGCCTCATTCGACCTAGAATTGGGAGTCACTGACCGATTTCCTTGTATATATTTTAAATTTCCATTGCTATTATTTTAATTGATATTATTTATATAGTATTGTCCTGATTAGATTGAATCTTTGCTTTTTTTCCTATGCGACTATATGGGGGAATGACTTGATGAATTATATCGCTAGCTTGAATCCTTTTCATTGTTTCCTTCTCTTATATCGTATTTACTCAGTCTACTTGTACTTAATGGTTAAGATTGCTGGCCGTATATAACAGAATTATTTTTTTTTTATTTGATTCATATATACCATCTTGATTCGAGTGGGATTGCGAATATGAAGAATGCCTTTCTTTTTTTTCTATTTTTTCAAACTACTGTTTCTACTATTAAGGTTACTACTACTTTCTTATTAAAGGGTTTTCTTTTCAATGCAATAACGAGTTTGTAGATCACCCAAGTTGCTCCCTAAAGTCCCCACTTAGTCATAAATTACTTATATATTTTCTTTTAAGTTAAATTCATCGAAATCACATGCATTTAATTATCTGAAATCGAATTTAATATTAGAAAACGTTTTTTCCAACATTTGATTTATTTAAAAATTATAAACTGTTGACTAGGAAACTAACTATTCCTGCTAATTATTTCTAAGACAATTTTTCAAATAACTCAAATCTTTTTATATTTATTGCGCTTCCTAAATCTTAGTTTGAAAAATCTCAGTTACTCTCTTTTCTATAGCCTCCTGTTATTAAACTATAAGACTTTTTAACTTATTAAATTACTGATTAATGGAATCAACAGATGATTTAAGTCCAATTTCAAGTAAAAGCTTATTTTAAGATGCAATTTTAACTGAGTTATCGATCAAATTTAATTTTTATTTGATTTTACTCTAAAAATTTTAATTGTATAGTTTTAATAAATCCAATGACTTAGTAAGAGGCTGAAGCTAATGACCTTTATGCAGACCTTCATTTTCTTAATAAACACAGTTTACGCATAATAACATTTCACACTCAATACAAAATAGAGAAATAAAATCATTATGGTCTCTACAAATAATTTACTACCGATGTTATTGTTGATGCTATTTTTGAGGCAATTCTTATGAGTTTTATTTTTATTTTTTATGTTAATCTTCTATTATTGTAGAAGCAGAAATTTCTGCTTCTCTTTTGTCATTTCGACCTACAACAGTATATTACGGCAAAACATACTATTAATTTTACTAAATCTAATTTTTCCTATTTTCGAGGCTTAAGCCAGCCAAATTTTATTTATTGTTTAAAGACCAAAGCTAATGAAAAGTAGTGGAAAAATTTTTATTCGAAGTAGAAGATACGCTACTTGAAGGAAGCAAACTCACTGGGTTCAAGGAATTGGGGCTGAAATGGGGTTATTAAATAGAAATTTATCGAGAGTGGCCTGCTATGTTCAAATGGTGCTAGGACTAGAAATTTGGAAGAGAGTTCCCAGAAAACTAAGCCTTGTAATTGGTTTATATGGAAGGGTCGAAGCTTATTAGACTTTAAGCAGCAGTGCCGTTATTATTGCTCATGGAATTAGCACTTTCGGACTTATGAAAGCTGTCTTCGTCTTCTGTGAGTAAGGTCAGCTATTGTTTGAAGTGGTTATTACTTTCTGTATTTTATTTTTCACTTGACGCTTGCGTTTTTTCATTATAAAAAATAGGAAATTTGGATTAGTGACTATTAGGAGATAACAGGTCACTGAGCTCGATTGATTTCTTATCTGATAAAATGTCTAATTACTATCTCTTTTTTTGGTATTGTTATTGTTGTTGGTATTTAGGTTCATGTACATATTGTATTATTCATACATATCATGGTGATTATTATTATTGCCTTATTTTTGAGAATTTTGCTGTAGTAATTCATTTATTATAACTGTATTAACAGGCTATACCTTCATTTCTTATTAGTTTTCCTTCTCAAATTATACACTTTGACTTTCATGTTTATTTTGATTATGAAGGCCTCCTATTGTGGGGGTGTTATAATCTTAAGAATAAATGTATGGTATTTCAGATTGAGTTCTTTATTTCTTTTTTACTAATTTTTTTATGATTTTTTTTTTAACTATTCTGCTATTCTTTATTTTTTTTTAGTTTTGTATATTTTAGGAATGGTTTCTCTACGATTAACAGCCTGCATTTTTTTAATCTTCTTGTTTAAACCTTTCCTGCCTTTCGGTTTGAATATTCATTGGACCTTAATCCTAATTTTGGTTAATATTTTCTAAAGAAACCTCCATAATATTTTACTTATAAGTAGGAGATAACAGCTTTTATTAAACCAATTAAAATATATGGCAAGCTTTTGTTGTTTTTTTACAATAAGAACATTTTATTTTTATATAGCCTTCTCTATATGTAATTTATACAAAAAATTGGTATTAAAATTTAATATTTAAAATAAATATATATATTTTAATAAATATAAATAGACTGATTTACTTGCTATTTTTAGATAGTTGTTGAACTTTTTCACAACATTTTAAGCATATTTTATGCTGACAATCTAAATTAACTTGATAAATATTTTAATTTTAACATTCTGAACATTTGTTTGGTAGTATCTTCTTCGTGATCATTATTTAGATTTTATTATTTTTCAATTTTTCGTTAAAATAATTTTATTTGGCCGGAATATATGTTATTTTTAATTTAATTGAAATATACAAATTGTTAATTGTTTCTTAAGGAACACTGGAATAAATTATTAATAATAAAATAATTTTATTTAAATAATGTAAATTGTGTAATAAATAATAAAAGATAAATAACTAAGTTTACAAATATTGTCTATATTTAATATACTCATATAACTAATTCTATTTTTAGTATTTTTTTTATTATATTTTATATCAACTAATTATAATAAGTTTAGATAAAAATATTCGAATTTAAAATTATAATATATTATATGTACTAATTTAAATATATTAATACCCCCACACTTGAAAATGTTTAATATTCAATGAATTATTCAAAATTTAAATATTGTCATATGATATTTATTAATAATCATATTACAAAATTATTAATATAATTTAAAATAATAATTTTTTAAAACTATAAGAATATTAAATAAGTTACAATTATTTATTAAAATTTATATAATATTATTATATTAAATTATTTATTACAGATTTAAAATAATAGATATAAGAAATATTCTTATTTGAAAATACGTTATCATAAATTCTTAATCCAGTCAGTTAAATAGCGAATTTTTTGGTATAGATATGAATTGATTATTTTATTCATTTTTCACCCCTTCTCCCATAAACATATTGAGTTTCTTCTTCTTTTTCGTTTTGGTGCTTTCTAATTTTATATTTTCGTCTCCATCTTACCAATCTAATTTATTTAAAAGGTAATAATACTTCTTTATGCGAAATATAAAAATTATATTTTATAAAAATAACCTGGATAATCTTCAGTTCTATCTTTATGAATATACATCCAAAGTTTTCTTTCTAAATCATATTTAACACAAGGATCATCTAAATAATGTAATCTATCTAGAGCTCCTGATACAATACCACTAATTTTATCAATAGGTAAATCATCAGATACATATTATGATTCTTTAAGAAGTTCGCATATGTCAAGCCTACTACCCTCACCACTGGGTAGCTTATTAATAATTTAATATTCATAATTTTTAAAGCATAAAATTAATTAATATAATAATAAATTTACTTTTGAGGCAGCATCTTTTACTAAACATAATATAGTTATATATGGAAGTCTGTCTGATCTTAGTAAAGGATGATCCCTGGGTTTCGAAGCCAAAGAAACTGATATTTTCTTTGCAACTGGGCCTACAACTACTTTTTATCCATTCTGTAAAGTAAAGGTCCAAGGACGTGTTGGATATTAATATCTCTCTTTTTCTTATTTTCTATAATATTCAATCCAATCAGGAGTAGATTCTAAGCGGTATTAACTCTACTAATGAGATTAATAATGTTACTTGGTATTTGGGGGATTATCTACTTCCTAAGAATCTCTATCTGATTAATTTAATAGATTTTATTAATGTTACAGAGACGTTGATGAGCCAATTTTTTATTGGCAGAGTCCTGATTGGCTTTATCAATAGATTTTTTTTAATTACCTGCTATTTTCCCTCCATTTACTGAATTTTTCCCATTATTGAGAGCATTACTTTCATCTTTTCCGCCATCACTAGTGTTGCCTTTTCCTGATTTATTTGTAAATTAGCCATATTTTTACTAATTTCCCTCTTCCAATAATATTTTTCTATATTAATCCTCTTTATATTGCTTTTATATCATTTTCATACTACTTTAAAAAGACTAGGGTAAATGGGATATGTCTATTTTTTATCCGCTTTTCTTTAATTCTATTAATTTGTCTAATTTTTCTTGGTCAGCTTTTTTTTCCTTTAACTCTCCTTGTTCTGATTCATCTGTGGAATTCCCTTTACTCATCTCTGAAAAAGCTCTATCAGGCTATAATTTATTGATTGACTAGTGAGATATTTACGAATCATCTGATATTCCTTCTTCTATGAGATATTAAGCTCTTCTTTTCAAGCATCTCTTAAAATTAAATGTAATTTTATTTGGTTTATTTAGATACAAACTTATTTAATATTTATTCACTTACTCTTTTTATTTTTTCCAAATTTTTAGGATCTGATTTTTCTACTAAATCATATATTAAATCTTCATAATAGTTTTTATAAAATTAATTTCTCATTTATGTTTAAATAAATCTTTCTTTTTCTTTTAATTTAGTAAATTCTCCTTTTTTAACCTGATGTAAAAATTTTTCTAATGGATTATCTTAAAAAATGTCTGCCCTTCAAATAATTTAGACACAGTATCATTTTTTTACTATTGAGTTAACTAAAAATATATTTATAATAACAAATATTTCTTAATGAATAGCATTTACTATTAGTTTATTTGTACTTTATCCGGTAAAAGTGAACATAAAAGTTCTTTTTCTTCTTATGAAAAAATATCTTAAAATGTTTTTAAGTCTAAAAGCTGTTTTCAAAAAAAAAACATAAGTAAATTAATACAATATTTTTTATCTTTTCGTTTATTTTTACATGTTTAGTACTTTATAATTTCACAAATTCTATTGGAATCGACTAATACTCACCATTAATATATATTTTTACATCCTTTTCTCCAATTACTGATAGAAATATAAAGAATACATATTATTTTTTTTAGTAAATAATTAAATATCTTTATTTTCTATTTACAAAACTGGTGATTTTCTTCATTCATATCACTATCTGAATCAATATCATAATCTTCATCTTCTTCTTATTACTACTCTATTTCTTTTGAAATTTAAAATGTTTTATATAAATTTATTCTTGCTACTCTAGTATTATATATTTTAATGTTGCTTATTACATTTTTCTATATACAAATCCAAATTTTTTTAATAGTAGAAAAAGTTTTATTGTAAGATGAATAGCTATTGGCATTAAAAAATTAAAATAAAGTTAGCAATAATAAATATATAAATATAAATAGAAATTAGTTACTAATCGTGTTTATAGATCTACGAATTTTAAATATTCATATTAATATTACACTTAAATTTATAATATTATAATTTTATATTATTTATTTCTTTAAAATCCAATAAATTTATTATGGTGCAATGATGATTTATTGCGTTTATTATTGGTTTATATGAATTTAGTTATCATAGGTTTTGAATTAATATATAATTACTATAAATTATTTATATAAAGAAAATAAGCGGCCTACTTATGCAAATATTCATAATAAATAGATGAAAATTTATACTATTATTTTTAAAGCTACGTTTGTATTAGATTACAATATCATACATCTATACAGGTCGCAAAATGTATTTAACAATAAAAATGCTATATCCTAAATTACCTTCTTTGGATACTTAAAGCAATAATGTTAAGAAGTAATATAGTTTATATAATATTTAAAATTAAAATTATTGATATAATCAAGATAGCATTGTATTTTTGTATTTGAATATTAGGTAGTAAAATTTAATAAATAACTTAATTTTATTTATGAAAGAAATTCTTATATATGCACATCTAATCGAATTTTATAAGTCGTATAATATCTTAGAAAAACCTCACTTACATAAATAATAATTAAAATTTATTAAATCAATAATCAAATATCATCTGATAGTAAATACATTTAAAGTTGAAATGATAACTAAGATACTAGATTGAATTATAAAAATCTATAAAAAAAAAACATTATAGAATTCTACTTTATATAAAAAATGAATCAATTATAATTTAATCAGAATTCCTATAGGATGTATTTTTGTTAGGTTTTTATAGGTTTAATAATACATACCTACCGATAAAATATAATTTTAACTTTGCACTTAAAAGCTAATAATAGGTAGGATAATATTTTTCTATATATAATCATACAGCTATAGATTATATATATATAATAGCAGCAATACTGTATTTAAGCTGATGTATGATTTAGACATTTATTTAATAGTTTTTATAAATAATTATTAAGAGCACTTTTATTATGTAATCAAAAAATAATTTGATATAAATTAAAAGAAGTAATTAGTTTATCATCAAAGTAATAAAACTATTTAATTAAGTGTAAATGACGGATTAAGAAACAAATTTATTGGCAGATATTGAAAGCAAAAATTTCTTAAAAGAAATATTTGGAAATTAAAAAAGACAAAAAATAATTATATATAAGTAGTGAGAATGGTAAAATAAAAGATATTTGTTGTAAAACAAAAACAAAATATAAAAAAAATGTATATTTACACTACTATTTATATTATAATTATTTTATAAAACGTTTTAAATATAGAGTTATAATATATTTTAAAGTACAAAAAGTCATAAATTATTATTATTTAAAAGTATTCCTAAATTGCCACTAACTTTATTTTTTATTTTCTTCCTTTTATTTGATTTGATTGGAGGATTGGTTGGTTATTAGTTGAATCTATTTATTCATTTCTATAAAGAATTCCTTAGATAATTTAAAATTAGCTAATCTTGGTCTTATTATTATTAACTCAAATGGGTGAAAAAAGTAAAAAAAAAAGCAAGTGTATTCAAAGTTTTATTTTTTATTATTATTATGGACATATCGCAGGTTATAGGAATTATTAAAATACGCTACTGAGTGGGTTTAGCTCTAATTTAAGTAGGAATCATTCTTAGTCAGTGTTATTTAGGTTTTATTATGAATTATTTTTATAATTTTATATATATATATTGATATAGGGTTATTCTTATTATTTTTATGTATGTATGAGTTTTTTATAGGTTTTATTCACATATTTAAATAAAAAGCTCAAGCAAATATAACTTCTCCTTCAAAGTTGAGTTCCTTTTCCAAATCTTTCATTATATCTTCGAGACAGGGCTCTTGAAAACTCATTGATTTTTTTCTAGATTTTTCTCTTTCTGATTCTGTAAATCTTCTATCTCGCCCCAAAGGATTATTGCTGTATGTTCGAAGTCTAGAAATTTCATCAATCACTTCTTCAGTGTGAGAATTATAACTGCTTTTTAAAGATGAGTTATCTTCTAAAGAAGAGTGAGAATGTGTACTCATGGCCATTGAAGCTATAAAGCTATTGGTACTGTTGAAAAGTGATGATGTTTTTTGGGGGGAATTATATGAGAAAGGGGCTATAATATTTTTGCAAGACGATGATGGGGGAGTTATTGTAGTGTTTCTACGGCAAGGAGAAATATATTTTTTCTCAGGATATATTATTTATGAACTTGACAGTTATTCTGCAGTTTTTATTTAGGATAAAGGGGATTATATTTCACATTAATTAGTAGCAAGGATTTCGATATTTTACATTGTTTTTCTTTTTAATATATTGTTTGTTTTTTTTTTATCTTTAAGAATGAATTGATATTTTATTTATTTATTTATTTTTCTATTAATACCTTTACTTTCCTATCCCTTTTTGTCGTATTTATTGAGTGAAATTTAAGATTATGTTTTAAACTCTTTTATGGATAGTTAATGAATGCTTTATTGTAATTAAGATTAAAAATAAGCCATAACTCTATGTCTAATTTTTATCTCATATTTATTGAAAGCCATATAAAACTTTTTTAAAGAGATATAAATATTGGTAATGATCAATCATACTTTAGAATATGATCTATTTTATACTGATTATCGTAACTAAAATCAATAAGCAGATAAATTATTAAATAAATAAATATTCCATATACGAATGTATAATACTTTTAAATTTTAAGACGGTTGAGACTGAGTATTTATGTATTTTTACTGAATTCATACCCTTCATTGTTTTTTAAATGTAAGAATTATTTGGTATTTTTACATCATAAGGTAGATTTTTTTTAAGTGGTCGAGAGAGAAAAAAAGAAAAAAAATATATTCTTGTATTTAGTTATTGTATGGTATTTCGGCAGCTATTAAATTCTAATTTAATATTCACAGAAATATAATAAATCTATGCATTTAATGAGCTAAATTAATATATTTGCATATAAATAAACAGAATTCAGCAGATATAGCAACAAAACGAAGAAATACTATTCAATAGTAAGTAAATTAGCTTTAGATTGACCAATTTAATGTCAATATATAACTAGTGAACGAATATTGTTTTTAATATAGTCTGTAAATATATCATATATAGTTATTCCCTATATGTATTTTTTCACACATTCAGACAGTATGATAGTATAAAATTTCTTTCTAGATAAATAATAATTTTATCACAATAATAAATAATTCAATAAATATTACCTACCAAATATAAATTATTTTCATATTAAGTTCTAAAGAACTTTTATCTTTATATATAAATACTGTTTATATAAAACGGGTTAGGTTTTTATAAAATATATAGTGGAAAATATTATCTGAGCACTTTAAAATATTTATGGGATAAACAATTTTCATGAACAGTGAATTCTTTTTTTTAATAAGAAATTCAGTAATTTAAAAAATTATCATGTTTTTTATTAAATTATATTTAAATATATACTGTACTTTTATCATTAATAAATTTCACATTCCTAGCAAATACATTTTCCTATATAAATTAAAATAAATATATAAATGAATGAATTAAATTGTAGTTTAATATTTTTTAAAGATTAACATTTTAATATTATAATTGATTATAAATATATTTTAATTTATTATATTAATATAAAGTAGGTGTAATTGAAATAATAAATCTATGTTTTTACTGAAAACTAATATTAAAAAGTTTATTAATCTTAAATATAAAAAATTAATAATAATTCTATGAAAATCTTAAATATTTAAATGTATTCAATTAAATATTTTCATATTTCATCACTATCAGAATTATCATTATTTGCATCTTATTTTTATTATTATTATTCTACCTGATTTTATTAATTTTCTTCTTCTTGCTCAGCATTTTTTTTTTATTTTACTAGTATTCCTTAGTTTTTTTAAGAAACTCAAACTTTTCTAAGTTTCTTTTTATTTATTTAACTTCACGCTTTAAATTATGGGTTACGGACTCCATAACTTATTCTCCATACCTAAATATGATTTTAGATACTATATTAATTCCTAATATAATAAATAAAAAATTATACATAGAAAAATAATGAGTTATTAGAATAATCATATTAATTATATTACCTAAGGTTTTTAAATCAACTTATTCTTTGGTTAAATTTTTCTAATTAATACTGCAAATTATTAGTAATTCTGGACAAAGACTTTCATAAAACACTTTATACTCTAAATTATTATCTCTCTCCAAATAATTTTCTATGACTAATAAAATATTAGAGATTTGACTGATATCTTCTTTTTATAATTATCTTTTATAATAACTTTATATAAATTTATAATCTAAAGCCTTTAATTAATCATTAAATTTATATAAAGAAGAGACTAAGCTATTTTATCAAAATATTACAAATTTTCATTATTATTATTATTTTAGTTTAAATTCAATAATAATTCTAGCATTAGCATAATTTATTTAAAATCTTATTAATTTTCAGCATCATTGAAATCAATAATTTTTTAAAGAAAGGTACTAAACTCTGTATTACTATTGAAACTTTATTTATCTATAAAATTTTATAATATAGAATTAAAATACTTTTCACTAATTTAGTTTTAAAATTCTAGTTTATAAGTTTCTTATTATTATAATTATGGTTTTTATTATTAATTATCTTACTATTAACCATTTTAATTATTTTATTCTAATTATTACTTATTATTTTCGTCTATATCTCTATTATTTATAATAATTTTAATGACAAAATATAAATAGAATAACTACCTGAATAGATGATTCAAATCTAATCTCTGCTATTCTTTCAGATTTTTCAGATAAGGCATTAATTCTTACCCAATTTCTTTATATAATTATACTAAAAAATCAATAACCAACTATCTTACATGTTTACTATGATGCTTTGCGAAATGATCCAAAGAAGGCAGAAACTGTTATAAACCATCAAGTTTTTTAATACCTCTATTAAATTAAATATAAGTTTTCAAATGAAAATTTAGAAAGTATTATTTATTCATTGTACTATTATTGATGGATATATTTTAAAGAAAAAAGTGAAGCAAATAAAGGTTTTATTTGCTCTGAATTCAAGCCAAGAAAAATATTGTTTAATACTAATTCTTCTATAAATTAAAATAAATTTTGAGTTAGGATTTAATTTAGTAAAGCAATGATCATTTTATTTACTCTATCCATATTCTATTAATCTATTTAATATTTAAAGTGATAATTAAGATGTTATATTTCTTCCGTTAGACATCATCTTCAAAATTCTTTCTACACTTTCGGAAATCTATATAATATGATATTTATAAGAGTCAAATTTTAAAGATGAAATTTAATTTAAACCAAAAATTACTATTTCTATTTTATCTTTATATAATAAGATAAATTCTTCTTTTTTCAGTTCAGAGATAAAGGCCCAAAAAAAATTTATATTAATTCAAAATAGACTTCTTTTTGAAGATAAATTCTAAAATCAAATACTTATTATGATAATTATTTAATAAGATCTTATTGCTGCTCATCATTTACATATTTATTTTTAAAAAGAATAGTTAAATCTTCTAAAAATCTTCTTTATTCTGAAAAATGTTTTTATTAAATTTCCTCATTAAATAAATTCATAACTTACTAAGCCTTAATATCTATAAAATTAAATAATTAACATTAAAACTATAAATAAAATCTTTAATTAATTAATCTCTACTTTTTAAAGTATTATATTATTCTTAATATTCTCTCCAGGAGGATTTTTCTTATAAATTGTCAAATATCTTTTCTTTTGTGACTTCTTAGAAGATAAATTTTTATGATCTATTAAAGGTATAAAGTATATCCTTAACAAAGTCCAAGCCATATATGTTTTTTAAATAACCGACTAAAGATGCAGAATACTTTTTCACTAATTAGTTAGTATTGCTTTGTAGTAATTATAAACTATCAATGAGAGGCTTTAAATTATCTTTCAATCTCCCTTCACTGTCTTCTAACTATTAAAACATAACACCTAGTATATTTATTGCAACCCCAATAACTTAATAATGCTTTTTAGGGTCTAAAAATATGAGAAGGGCTCCTATTACTTAAAAAAATGATTCGCTATTATAAAGAATATTATTAGAATAATCAATTGAAAAATAATAAAAAATTACTCTGATTATTTATAAACTTATTCAATATATACTGATCCATGGCCCCATAATAATTTAGGATGCAAAGAAATTTTTGGAATAAGATATCTAAAAAACTAAGACCTATCATATTAACATAATGTAATATTTTCAAACTATGATTTTTTTCATTATTTTCTATTAAATCATCTTATTTTTAATCTGAACCTTTATCTTTATTTTCTATCATTTTGATTTTTTATGATAAATATTTTTCATAAGAGACCATTATTTAAACTGCTAATTAAGCTATATTTGGATTATCAAACTTTATCCATTCAACTACTCCAAACTCTTCTATATTGTGAATATTAAAGTATTCTTTAGATTTATTAATATTTTAGTATATATCAATTAGTAATTATTATTTTTAAGAATAAGATCCTTATAAGAATTAATCTTTAATATTATTTTATGTTTCCTCCATATTATATATTCGTTAATAATTTTCAATGAATATTAAATTATTTTATGATTAATGATAATTAAATTATTTTTAAGGTTAATAAATAATTAAATTTTACTAATTAATAAGTAGAAATCATGTGTTCTCATTAATTCGGGTTATAGTGTTTACTAATACTTTTTTGTATAATAAATACTGATATTTAAATATTATTCTAGTAATTTAGCATATATAAAACACTTTAATTTATTATACACAATTTATACTAGTAGTAGAATAAACTAAATTAAAATTTAAAATAATTGAAATAATTTCTTATACATAAATAATATTGTAGATAAATAATTAAATATAATTTATATATTTATCAAAGATTATCAATAAATATCTTAATACTTTAAACTTGCTCGTCTAGAGTCAGATATGTCTCTTATTTCTTATATTTCTTACCGTTGTTTTTATTTATATAAACCTCTCTGAATTTAATTATCTAATTCTACTTTTCTTAAATGTTACTATTATGAATTCCCTTAATTTAAGCTTAATATTCTTTATCGTTTTATCTCTTATTATAATTTCTAATGTTATTAAAAGGGTAAAGGTGAATTTTAAATTTTATTATGAACTTAAGCCCTATTTGTATTTGATTATGTTTATAATTTATTGTATTAATTTCTTTATAATATAATCGGGTTTCTCTCATTTATATCTTAAACAGGTTTATAACTTGTTTAATATAATTTATTATTACTCATAATATTATTTTGATCTAAACCTTTAGATTGATATTTATTTTATATTAATGATTACATTTTCTTTTTGTTCGTATCATATAATTACTCTTTTAAGCTAGGGAAAAATAAAAATTAATATATAAGGTTTTATCTTTAAAAAAACTGGAATATTTACTTCTAATAAATCTTTTCTGCGTCATATATATTTGCTTAGCAAATAGATGGCTTTCTAGAATTATATACTCTTTTTTAGATATCATAATCTTTTAGTTTTAAATTAATTAATTAATTATAAATCACAATATTTATTAAACTAACTAAATTACTTTAAGTTGAACTATATTTTTCAGGAGATACTGGAGTAGTTCCCATGTAAATATAGGTCTATTTTTAATTCTACTACTTATTTCCATTCTTAATCTGACTGTCATAAAAATGCTACTACATACTTTTTTATTATAAGTAAATATCTTTTGAATTAATTTAAATATTTTAATCATCATAATCAGGCAAAGGACTATTATGTTATTAATTAATTTTGTAACTAGGCCTTTAAAGCATATTTTGATAATAATTATTCCCTGTTGAATAATTAATATCATGTTAAGATACTTTTTTTGTTTTATGGTTAGAATATTCAAATTCTCTATATCCTAGTGTATTATTATTAAATGATGGCTATACCGATTATCCTCTTACTCTTTTATACATTTATATATTTTAAGAAAGTTTAGGGAGCTAAGATTAATTTTCAGCATTTTTGTGAGTAGAAATGATTTTTTTTTAGTCTGAACCTTGCTTTATTAAATCTAATTTTAATCATATATTACAAATGTCATTAGATATTAAATAAATATTGAATTATGAGTTTTACCTTTTTGATTTTGAATAATATTATTTATATTATTTAAATCAATATTTCCTTATTGTACTTTCTTTTCTCCATTATATATAATTTTTTATATTTTGGGGACAGAAAGCTTCCTGTTATCTTCATTTTTCTGTATGTGGTTTGTGATTGAACGGATTTTTCCTTTTTATCCTTATGTTGCTCCATGATAGGAATTTGAATCTAATTAAAGGTCGTATAAAAAAAAATAAATTATAAACCAATAATATCTATATATAATATATATAATTTTTTATTACTCCTAACAATTCTTTTTACAGGAATAAGAAGAGAAGGATCAAAAGAATCTGAATTAATATCAGCAACACTTTTATACCCTTAGCCTACATGCTTTTTCAATAATAGATAATATGTAGTCGTAGAATGATTATGTTTATTTGCTTCAAGACATTTCAAAATTAATTCTGTATTTAACCCTAATTCTTTACATTTTTCTAATATTTCCATATCAATGGGTATTCTATTGTATCCAATAATGATTCCAGAAACTGGTGTATGAGATTAAGCAATATTATACCATTAGTGCTATCTAATTTATTAAATTGTATATCTTTCTTTTGGGTTTGTATTTAATATTTTAGTTATTAAATCTTAACAATCTTATGAAATAAAATTAGGAATTTGATAATCTCCTGCTAATATTTTAGAATACAGATTGGAAGTATTAGGATCCTAAAAATAATTAATAAAGTTTAAATATATTATCTATTTTTAATTAAAAATACTTCAAAAGGTAAATATCCACATACTAATGCATATAAAATAACTCCACAAGACCATATATCTACTTCTAACCCATTATATAATTTTCCTGCAATCATTTCTATGTTTTGAATTTATATTTAAATTTGGTAATATAATTAGAAATTACCTGGAGCTGCATAACATGGTGATCCACAGGCAGTTTTCAATTATTCGTTTTATTTGTATGTATTTGATAATCCAAAATCAACTATTTTTATAGTTTTATTATTTGTTAGAAGCAAATTTTCTGGCTTTAAGTCTCTATGAACTACATGTAATTTATGAATATATTCCACTCCATTTATGATTTGTTAGAAGATTTTCACTGCTTCTTTTTCCTTTACTCTATTACAATTATAATTATTTTCATTTATCTATTAAACATTATTAAGATATATAAACAGTAAATCACCTTTTTTATTTTACAATATGTTCAAATAACTCTCCATTTTCAGCATATTCCATGATCAAAAACAATTATTTTGGCGTTTCTATTATCTTTATAAAATTAATATAAATTAGATTTATTATGCATCGCATTTAGATATCATTTTCTAATAAAGAATATTATTTACTTCATATAATTAGATAATATTAGTATGTCTTAAAAGTTTTAATATATGAATTTCTCTAGAAACTCTTTCGACATCGGCAACATCTACAATTCTATGCTTCTCTAGAATTTTTATCGCAACTTTTTCATCTGTTAAAATATGAATTCCTAATTTTACTTTTCCAAAGGTACCTTCTCCTAAAGTTTTTCCTTTTATTTAAAAATTTAAAATTTATACATTAATAATATTAAATTTTATAATTTTTATATATATTTTACCTAAACTATAATTTCCTATTAATTTGGATTTATGAGCATTATTATTTAATATAGTGCATTCCTCTTTGAAAGATTCTAAATTACTGTTTGACTTATCTTAAATAGAACTAGGCATTTCTGGAATAGCTGAATCATTAGGTTAATATTTATGATTTTAACTTGAATTATATTTTTGCTTTTCATTTTCTTTATTAGAGATATTTTATTAAGATTCTAATGAATTATTTGACATTTTATTATGTGTTTAACTTTAGTATAAAAAGGGATGAAGAATAACAATTTATATCTATCTATGACTAATACTAATATATCTATCTGAATAATACCAATACCAAATCTTTTAATTTAGGTCTATTAAATTAAATTTCTAAATAATATAATTTTTTATTTTATTTTAAGGAAATTTAATGAGAAATGCTTTTTATTGTAGTTTATTAAATAAAAATATTATTTTATTAAATATTAATCAAGCTTTAGAATATTAAACAAGTTTATTTTCTTTTTAATATATTCGATTTTTTTTTTATGTAAAATTATATAATCATAACTTAAAATATTAATTTTATAATATGTTATTAATATATATGAATAAATATAAATATACAAAGCACAAAATAATATAATTTAGTTATTTATATATTAAGGCAAAAAAATAAACATTGTATTCCGAAATGAATATATTTTATATTTCGAAATAAAAAGAAAATGGATTAAATTTTAATCAATATTATTTTAATTTTATAAATATAATTTCAAAATTAATATTAATCATTATTTCGAATAATACGATCTTGATATTATATTATTAAATTTCAGTAAATTTTAATAACTATTAATTAGCTTTCCAATTATATATAAATTATGGAAATTTATTAATCTTATATGCATACTAACTTTCTTGTCATTAATTAAATTCATTATAATTTCAATTAATAATATATAAATATTATTTAGGAGAAAATTAATTAAATAACAATATAAAAAATAACAATACTCAACCTTAGATTAAAAGAATAATTTTTAAAATATAGATATTTTTAAACAAGAAATAAATATCTTTTAGCTTTGAGACAATTTAAAATGATATCTTTTATTAAATCTGAACAAAATTCTGGCTTATTTTATTAGGTAATTAGATAATTTTGTGTAAAATAACTTTTAAATAAAAAATTGAATTTTTTTTCACAAATTTTTATAAAACTAGAACAATAAATTATAATCAAGATCTTAAAATACGGACAAGTGTATAAATATGGCTGTTATAAATAACATATAATTTATATTCATTTTTTAAATTTCTTAGGCCTCTATGATGTTATTATAAAAATATTGTTTTTAGTTATTTTGTTAAATTAAATTTAAGCGAAAAATATAAGGTAAAATTGTTGAACACTTATAAATAATAAATATAATGTTATTCTAATTTCGAAATTTTTAGAAATCTTTCTATAAGCAATTCAGTTTCTAATTCTGAAAGTAATTACTTCATAACTTGTACTACATCTTATACTCAAAAGTCTGACTTTCCCGTATACACTAATACCCTTACGTTTGATTTCATTTCATAGAACTAGTTTGTATAAAATGATTGTTCAAAAACTTATATAAATAATATACTATCAGTAAATAAATAAATAAATGTGATTAAATTAAACAAATCAGAATTTTATTATTTCAATAATAGGTGTATCTCGTTTATGATGAGAAAAATGACTGTTCAAATTTACAAAAGTTAGAAATTGACTTAACATGCATTCCTTCAAAAGATGTGATTCTACGAATAGAGGGAATAAAAGTTAGTAAATTAAATACTTAAATAGAGTATGGATAAGGAAAAGCATTATTGAAAAATACTGAGATAAAGATTAAAGCCTTGAAGGATGTCATTCTAAAAATGTTAGCGTCAATAATATGGTATAAAAATCAGTAGCTATAGATAACATTAAAGGTGAAATTAAAATTGCGTAAGTAGACTTTTAGTAAAATACAAGTGATTTGCCAACTCTCAGTATAGAAGATACAGGATCTTTATAGTTGTCTAATGTAAACTTTATAAAAAACAGTAATGAATCGCCGACATAGGATGCGGGAGCTTTATATGTTAATAAAATTAACTCAGTAACTATATAAAATAGCGTATTTCAAGGAAATTCAGCCAAAAATACATCAGGAGGTGGAGCATATATAGTAGACATAAATACAGTAATTATAGATACAGTTTAATTTAAAGAAAATACTTGCAATTAAAACGGAGGTAATATAATTTTAACTATTAATGTATTATTTATTTTGTTTGTTAAAATTTTAAACATGGAAAGGGGGACTTTTTATTAGCAAAGTGAAAACAAGCATTTAAATAAATAGCTGCGAAATATTTAAAAATACTGCAAATTTACACGGAGGCGGTATTTATATAGTAGATAGTAGCAATATTACTTTGTAGGGAGGAAATTATAATGAAAATAAGTCTATAAATGGAGCAGGAGGAGCACTATCTTTTAACAGAGTTACAAACTTAAGTTTTTAACAATACTCACAATTTTAAAAAAATTACGCCTTGCAAGGCGGCGCCCTATCAATTTTGCATTCTTCAGTTGGGACTCTAGACAAACTTAATGTTTTAGAAGGTATGGCTGAAGTAGACGGTGGTGGCATTTTTATCGGAAATTCAAACTAGTTAACTTTTACTAATTGCAGTGTTAAAAATAATAATTCGCGAGTTTCAGGTGCAGGAATTTCTTCTACTGTGGTGAATAAAATAAAGTTTGTCTCTGTTATATTTGAAAATAATAAAGTTGAGTTTGAAAATAGCAACATATCAAACCAAGGAAATGGAGGTGGTTTTTCGGCTTAAGATAGATGTGATTCTATCGTATTTGACAGTTGTTAATTCTTAAATAATGTATCCTCTAAAAATGGAGGAGCAGGATATTTTGTAAATGTGAAATCCATTGATATCCAGAAATGTATGTTTATAAATAATATAAGTCATGATAATGGAGGTGGAATTTTCGTTTTTAAGGTAAGTAAATAAGATATTAGTGTGATTTATTTTTATTTTATGATTTTTCCAAAAAATGTTTAGGTCGACGAAATTAAAATAACTTCAACTAATTTTGAAAATTAAAATTAAAAGATTCTACAAGGAGCATGTCTGTTCGGGTTTAATTTATAATAGTTAACTGTTTAGAAATCTAATTTTCTAAATAATAAATCTATACAAAATGCTGGGTGTTTTTATATTCTAGATTCCGGAAAAATAATGATAAATGATAGTCAATTTTATAATAATACAGTTTAAAATTCCATGTAAAGCAATGAATTTATTGATGAAATGAAGGGAGGATCATTGTTTATATAAAAAATCAAAGAGTTCAATTGCATAAAAAATAATATTACCAATGGATTCTCTTATAATAAAGGGGGTGGCTTTTATATGAAAAATGTGGGAAAATCCATTATAGAATCCTCTTTATTTAAAAATACTTAAACATAGTTTGATTAAAATAAATCGAATTTTGAAAAAAATGAATTTTACATTGTTTCAACAGGTGGAGGAATCCATTTCGAGTAGGAATAAGAGGATGGCCAAGAAGCAATATCTGAAAATATAATGTTATAAATAAAAGATACCAGTTTTGAAAATTGTCACTCTTCAAGCGGAGGAGGATTATTTATTCTATAAAATAAAGAATTTAAGATAAATATTTAATTAGAAAACGCTATATTTGAAAAAAATATAGCTGACTATGGCTCTGCTGTTAGAGTAATTGGGCCTTAGTTTGAATAAGAGTCAGTCTCACTTATTTTTAATAAATCAATATTTAAAGATAATTTGTAATCTTATAATAACTCACTTCCTTATACATATAGTTACCAATATAATGAAAAATTGATTAAATAAAATTCAGTTATGTTCGAACTTTGCCCTAAAAATACCTATCTTTAATATGGAGGGAAAATTGAGTGTAAAGAATGTAAAAAAGGAGCGGTTTGTAATGGAGGCTATATACCTATCACAACAGCTAAAGGGGTATTTTAAATTAAAATTCTTTTATTAAATATTTTATTTAATTAATTTCTTTTAGTATTGGAGAGACAGTACAAAACTGTTTAATTTTTAATATTGCTTTGTGAATCCTGATTCATGTTAGGGGAACGATACATGCAAAGAGGGTAAATTTAGTTTAAAAATGAAAAGCTTTTCTTATTTTATCTGTTTTTTAGGTTATAAGGGGAATATGTGTGAAAATTGTAATATTTAGCATAACGAATATACCTTTCCAGAAAAAGGAAAATGTCAAAAATGTCCTAGTTAACAGAACAAATTGACTTATATTTTAGTACAAGTATTCCTTTTCCTATTCGTGGTACTAACTCAGATATAGGCCATAAAAATGAGAATTAAGAAAAGATAACTGTGTAGATGTATAAATAATTTGTGGGGATATTATATTTCATAAGAAAGTCTATTTTCTGGAATAGTCAAAATTACAATAGCACATATATAAATCATATTTTTGAATAACATCTTATCATTTGGATTTAATAGAGAAACGATTACTATATTTAATGTTATAGGTATTCTATATAAAATATAATAATATATATCTCACTTTTATATTATTTTTTTTAGCTTCACCTGCAAAAGCCTTTACCCGATTGCTTTAATGCTTCATTAATATTAAAAATGAGTAAGAAGAAATGTTTTCAGCTTAAAGATAATTTTTAAGTGGGCTATTTCTTGCTATTGGTTTAGGATTTTTCCCAATATTTATTTGCATGATACTAAGAGTATTTAGAGTGCTAACTACAATATAGTTTAAATAATATGCTAAATGCTTGAGTTTGATAGTTTTAATCCTGATATAGCCTGGTAAAAATATTCTAATAATATAAAAAAGGTTAAATATAAATATTTTAATAGGATTAATTTAAAGTTCATTGGAATTTTTATTTTGTAGAAAGGTAAGCTATCACGATTTAATAACAAAAAATAAAACAGCTTAAAAAATTAATTCTTTTTTTCATTAAATTTTAGATAGGAGGATAAAAATATAATCTTGTATATACGAATCTAAGTTGTATTGAGTAAATTTAAAAAATTTGTATTTAAATATATTGTATTTATTTTAGAATTAATTAATGCAATTTCCTAGGCCATACTACCTGATAGAAATAGTACCCGTTCACATTGGAATAATAGCTATTGGAGCCGTAATAATACCAAGTATTTTGATGTATATTATGATAGCTGCAAAGTTTAACAACAAACTCGAATCTAGAGAATATTAAAGATCATACGGAGTACTTTTTATGGAACTAAACCAAAATTTATATCTGTGGGATTTTTTAACGATGGTTGTTGTAATATAAACATAAAAGGATAACACTTAAAATTAAATAGTAAAATTAATTTTTTTACTTTTTTTTAGAAAATATCTATTGTGGTTCTTAGTGTTCTCTACAAGCATGAAATTATTATTAAAGCCTGCTTGATGACTATAATATTAGCTTTATATGAAGTTGTTTGCTTCAGATACCAGCCTTACAAAAATATTTATTTAAATCATTTGTAGTAGTTTGGAACAATTGTTTAAGCCCTTTCAATAATTCTCCGAATGTGCAGCGACACTTTAAATCCTCACGACGAAACCTTATTTGAACATATTGCTCCAATTCTAATAATTATTCTGAATATTTCGTTCTTTTTGCATATGTTCTATCTTGTGTTTATGGATTTTAGACATAAGATTCGTCTAATTTTTGGAACCTGTTTTAATAAATTTGCTATCGGCAAAAAAATCTTATTGAAAATAAAATAAGAAAGAAAAGCCAAGGTAAGGTGGTATAAAATTAGAGAAGCTATTTTGAATACAAACTATGTTAATAAGAAAGGTTATCTTATTGATCAGTATACAAGTAAATTTTATGTGGAAGGACTAAAAGTAAATAAATAATTAAAAATTAAAATCAAAAATATATAAATTAAGTTTATTTTGATCTAAATTTTAGATGTTTAAACCAAATTTTGTAAGTCCTTTTGCTTAAAACTTAAATTTAATTAAATGTTCCGATTTGGTCGTAAGCAATCATGTTCAATCTTAATACTACTCAAATCAACCTCCTCCTCGATAAGATTCCGGAGAAATAAAACCTAAAAAATTAAGAATGACACTTAGTATAAATGAATCATAATATGTAGATGTCTCAAAGAATTTGGGCGGTGGAAAGTTTATACCCATCATTGAAGAAAAAGATTTCGAAACAGATTCTCATAAAATATATAAAAATAAATTGTAAAATTCATAATTTTCTGGCTCGGTTTCTTAAGTAGAAGATATGGAACTCAAAGAAGAAGCCATGGAAACTGCCTAACCTTCCAGTCCATTTAACTAAAATGCATTTGAACAACAGTATATTGAAAATAATAAAATTTCAAATATACCTACCTACAACCACCTTAAATCTCGTTCTCCTCCTGATTCAAGACCAGATTCTATAAGTTCAATTACTTCAGTCAAGAATTAAAATAGTGCAAGAAATGAATAACCCTCTAACCTTTAGTAATTAAGTAATGAACACAATAATAAATAAAAATAATAGTAGGATAATTAAAGTTAGATAAATGGCTCAAAAGTAAATAAAACTAATGGCTAATAATTTTAATAAAATGTAGAAGAAAACAATTAATCTTTTTGTAATAATTCATATATGACTTACAGAAATAATGACTGCACAATGTCAGCCATCAAAAAACTGAAGGAGATGAATTTGAAGCTCCTTAAGGGAGTGAACTTAGAGCAAGTTAAAATAGTTTCTGCCACAGTAACGTGGGAGACTATTTTGAAAATATAACTTTTGATCAAATTGAAGAATAATAAAACAATAATTAGTTGACACCTACTATAGAACATTCAAAAAGAAATTTAATTTCTACCGATAGAGACAAAGAATGATAAAAACAAATATAAAATTAATATATATATATGTATAATTAGATATAAAATAAGTGAAATGTAATTTTAGATATATATTTATAAAATACTTCAGTAGAATTTTATTTTATTTATTCATCTAATAAATATGTAATAGGAATAAATAAAAATTGACTATTATATTCGTTTTCTTAAATTTCTAATATGTTTTTATGAAAGAATAATTTCCTTTTAAAATGTAAAAAAATAATAAAATCCAAATTGATTTTATTAATATAAGCAAATTATAATATCATTAAATTAAAATACTTGAACTTAAATGAAATAGAAAGTATTGGTTTGTCTGCAATAATATTAAAATTTTAGCCATACAAATAAATTATATTGTGTCTTTATATTATAAAACTATTATCAAAATAAAACAATAAATTATAATTAAATTAGTGCAAAAAAAAAATAAAAATAAACAAACAAACAAATAAAATAATTATCTATTATATAACTTTATTATATGGGAGCAGCAGAATCTAGTCAATTCACATGTTATGATGCTTTTAGAGCTAAAAGAGAATCGGAATCTAGTTAATATTAAAATAAAAACTCAAAAGCATTGCCAATATCAAGTATAAATTCACGAAAACAGAGTGAAGTTTTATGTAAACACATGAATAATTTAATAAAAATATAGTAAAATATTTAATGATATAAATAGAAAATAATTTTCTAAATAATAGTATCTGAAAACTAAGAAAATTCTAAAGCAAAATTGAAAAGAAACAATAGTTTAGATCAGGGTACTTGAAATAATAAAATATATTATTTTACACAAAAAACATTAACTAAATTAATATTTTATAGCATCTTCTTCACACATTGGTTAAGAAATTTACATTAGTGATTAGTAGGATTAGATAAAGAATCAAGAATTACATAAAAACCAGTATTATTATCGTTCTAGTAGTCTTCAAAGACACCTAGTTTAAAAAGAATTATCTGCTGATGAAGAAATCGATCCGTCTGAATTCGAATACAGTTATAGAGAACCTCAATATAAAGTGAGATCTAACAATAATAGAGAATACTCAATAAAAGTTGATGACTATGATATTCTTAATAATAAAATCAAATGTAATACAACCAGAAATGATAAATGTTAAAAATCAGATTTAGAATTTTTGGAACTATTATTGTCAGATAAGAAAACGAAAACTTAATATATTGAAAATGGGTTTTCTAGACTAAGAAAATGGGAATACGGAACCCCATAAGCTCAAAACAAAAAAGTAATATACTTATATTTAAAAGTTACATTCCTGTTCTTTTTTAAATAAATTAAACAAAATTTCTTTGCTTTACTAGATTAAACAGTTTCAGGAAAGATCTGAAAATAATTTAAAGCTATACTAAACAAATAAATAATAACTACAATCACAAATCAAAGAAGCCGATATAAAAGAATGTACTTTTCAACCAAATTCTTCCAAGTAGCAGTAAAATAGTCCAGGTTAAAAAAATACTAAGAATAAAATAAAAGTATATAGAAAACCAGATAGTATAATAGATATAAAAGATTTAATAGAATTTAAAAATTAAATTAATCAAATAATGTGAGGAGTTGGGAATAATTTTTAGAAGAACAATAGCAATTTGTTGAAAAAAGAGATGCCATTATAGAAAAGGTATATTTTTATAATTGGATTTTCATTTTTTAACTTTAAAAAATATATTTATTTTTTATATAGAAAAAGCAAGAATGTGAAGAAAAAATAGCCAAAGATACACAATATAAGTCATTTATCAATAAAGTATCATATATATATATATTTATATAAATTGGAAAATAATAATACATATGTTAATATTAAAATAGAAAAGTATAAAAATGGCTAAATTATATCAAGAAAAACTTCTTAATGAAAATTATGAAATATTTAATGAAGATGAATCGGGATCTGAACCTGAGTAAACTAAAAGAGTATTCAAAAGACTTTATGATTTAAATAAAAAAGATCATAATAATACCGAAGCGAACTCTTGTTAAGATTCTAAATTTAGTAATAAGTATGGAAAACTAGTTACTTTGGTTGATTATACATCAATCCATAAGAAATATCTATAAGATTTAAATTAAACTAATATAGAAAAAAAACTAAGGGAAATCATAATTAAAAAACAGCCACAAACTAACAATTGTTAGCTAAAAAGCTAAGAAAATCAAGTAGTTTACATTAAACCAGAGATAAACATAATGCGCCAAAAAATTCATAAAGTAAGACTTATAAATATGATGTGGATGATTTAGTGAGAGAATATCATTCGGGACTACTTATAGTTTTAGACTAAAATTGCTTTTTGTAGGAAAATGAAGAATAACTAATTTTAAATTTTACATAGTAATATTTTTACTTTGTTTTAAATATCTTATGTTAAATTAATTAAATAATGTATAAATAAAGAATTGTGTAATTACTGGAAAAGATGTAGTTTATCATTCCTTTAGAAAATTAGCTGTAGTAAAATGAAAAGCGGATTTAAAATCAAGTTTAATTAATAAATGATCTTTGGTCAATTTTAAAGGGAGATATGTAGGGTTGGATAAAGGCTAAAAATTTAATAAAAACATTACTCATTCTAATGAATTTTGAAAAAAATCACTATTATGAAGAATTAAACCAAGTTTAAGATGCAAGTTAAAAATCAGAAACTCATAACTTTTTGACATTCGCAGACTCATAATAAAGAGAGTAAAATAAACAAAATAGGATTCCTACTGATATAGCTGGGTCTATAGCTCCTGAATCATTTAATAGTTACAAAGGTGGATAGAATATTAATATTAATTAAAGTAATATTAAATATATTATCTAAGATTAAACATTTTTTATACAAAATTTTCTAATTTTTTAGTAAAAACTTATTAAACTCACATCTATTAATAATAATAAAGCTCATTTTTTAATAACAAAATGAAGGATATTAAAACCTAGCATAAGGGTTTGCAGATAAATAAGGTGGAAAACATGAGAATTTAACAGATTTTTATAAAATAGGATATTTAGATAAAGAGAATAATATATAATATTCAAATCATGAAATAAAATTTCTCAAAAAGCATTTTAAACCTCTTATACTTTATAAAGAGCATATTTTAAACAAATCTTTAGAATTTAACTTGTGTAAATAGAGCTCAAGTAAATATTAATCTCGCTTTAATAGTCCAGAATAAAATGTTAAACAAACAACAACTTAGGAAGTTAATCCCTTTTATTAAGAATAATTAGTAGAGAACTATAAAAATAATTTGTAAGCAATGGCTGATGCTACCAATTAAGATACTTAATTAGAAAGTATTTATTAAAGAAATAAAATTTTATAGGCTTTCAAAGATTTAAAAATATAAAGTTTGAAAAATGAATTATTGTAAAATGAAATTAAAGATTGCTCTTTTATTCCCAAGACAAAGTAACAAAATAATTTTTACAATAAATATAATTTAATTAACATTGTAAACATTAATATAGCAAAAACTAAAAATTCCCCGAAGAATAAAGGATTGTCCATGAAAGGCTATATTCTGTCAAACCTGCAAGCTAAAAAAGGGATAAGACCTCTGATGAGTTAGAATATGAAAAAAATTGTGACCAGTTGACCTTTTAACCTTTCATTAGAAGTACGAAAAAACATGTACAAAATTCTCACTTATTTAAAGACAGTTTAGCCCATATAGGAGAGTTTACAAACAGAGATGTTCTAAGCACTAACAATGTTATTTTTGATAATACTGACACAGAGAGAGGCATTTCTAGAAAATCATCGGATCATAACTAAGGATATATTGTGGAGCAATCATATTCTTACAATACCCCCTAAATTAGTAAACATATTTCACCTTCTAAGGGAATAGTTTCTCCAAATTATAGCTCGAATCAAACCAATATTAATAGCACAGGAAATAGTTCTAGCACTTTAATGACACCTAAAACCTAGCAAATGGGTTAAAACAGTGGAAATAGTAAAATATTTATGATGTATAATAGTAAATATTCCTAATTTGAATAATAATTTATAGAAAATTCTCCAGTCCCTGCCTTAGACTCAAGTTCATGTTTAGATATTGTTGAAGAAGAATCAGAATATTAAGATGTTAAAAAAAGTTTACTATTAACTGAGCAATAAAAGAAAGTATTATCCTATGTTTGATTCTTTTTATTAAATTTATTATTATTATAAATATAAAATTATGTAAATAATTTTCCTCACTCATTTTATATATAATAGTTGTTATGTAATGAATATCAAGATTTATCTTTTGTGTTTATACTTTTACTGAATATTTATTAATCATATAGTTTTCTTCATTTATTTATTTAAGTTATTAAAAACGACTATTAAAATTTTATAGAGTTAAACATTAAATAAAAAATAAAACCGATCATAAAACTTATTTTGCATGAAAACTAACATAATATCATATTCTTTTTTGTCATTGTAGCTTCAATTTTTTTGGAATTTATTATCTGTAATTTAAAAAATAGATCCCTAAAGATTACCATTTAGTATCTATAAAATAACAAGGAAATGGAAAATAAGAATAGGATAAAGAAGAAATAGAACATGATAATAATAATCAAAGTTAAACATATTTATTAGAAAAAAAGATATAATAAAATGAAGCAGTTTGTTTAGATGGTTCAGAGTATAAGTTTTATTATGCTAAGGGGGATTAAAAAAAGGTGATTATTTTTTTTCAAGGATTGGATTATTGTTCTAAAAATAGCTTTTAAGAGTGTTATGAATAAACTAATTCAGATATATTGCCATAATACCATTCCTTTAATGGAGGAATATTAGATAAAAATATGATAAAAAACCCTTAATTTTTTGATTTTAGCATAATTTATCTTAAATCTTGTGATGGAACAGGATTTTTTGGCTATTTTAAAGATATTATAAAATATGTAATTATTTTATATTTTAATAGTAAAAGGATTAAATAATTTTTCAATTTTATTGAATTAGAAGGAAGAAAATTCTGAAAAAGAATATAGCATTCATATAAAAGGTCATACAATATTATAAGAAACTTTAAAGTACATAGTACATAAATACAAACTAAATTAGGCAGAAAAAATAGTTTTAATAGGTTAGCATACTGGAGGAACAGCTGTATTATAATGGTCTAATTACTTTAAGAATTTGATAAATAATGAAAATGTTGATATAAGGGCCATACTAGATTCATCAATTTTCTTAATAGTTTAGATATAAATGGGAAAAAACGTATAGAAAAAAAATTTCAGGGATTTGAGAAAATTATAGATAAATAGTTTTTTTCGTTTTGCATAAATGACAAAGAAAATTAAGATTCAAAAAAATGTATAAATATTATATGTAAAATAAATAAATATTTTATTATTATTCTTTTAATATAGATTTAAACTGTATTTTGCCTACATAATTGCTGAAATTTTAAAAAATACCATTATTTATCATATAGACAACAGCAAATGCATGGACTTTAAATTAAGTGCTAGATATTTAATGTTAAGTGTAAAAGGAAAATATTTAAAAAAAATAGCCTCCTTGTAATGAAAAATAAATAGATAAAATTAACTAATATATTAGTGATTTACTTAAATCGTTACTTTCTTATTAATAGAAATAGCAGCAAACCAGTTTATGGATATAAAAATCCAGTGCTCATAAACTTCTACTGAAAAATTAATTTTATGACAGCAAACTTATGGTGGCTATAAAGAGGTGGATTTTTAATGAGGAACAGATAATATATATCGATGGTAAAGTAATGTAAGAATCAATAAAAGAAATTGAAGAAGAAAGTCATATTTTATCTTATTTAAAAGATGGAGAAATAGATAATCTAGTATCTTATATCAAGAGTCAAAATCAAAATATAAATTTGAAATATAATAAAATATAGGAAAAAAGTTTTATTGCTAATTTAGATGGAGAATTATTAGAACTTTTCTGGACATGATGAATAATCTTAAATAATTTATATATATTTTAATTTTTCTTAAATTATAAATTAACATAATTTATTCTATAAAAAGATATAATTTTTCATAATTATTTATAAATAATTAATAAATTCTATATATTAATACTTTCGCAATAAACAAATTAATTGAAACACTAATTCATAATTTTTGTGTAGTTGTGAGCACTTTTATAGTTTAGTCTAAAAATTAAATATAAGCAAATAAATAATTTAATCACATAAATAAAAAATATATAAGTCAAAGATAACAATACGTTTTCTGTTTCAAATCTTGAAATATATTCTACCAAAATCAATAATAAATAATTATTTCAATATATTACATAATGGAAGAAGAAAAATAAGTCTAGGTTTAACAAATTCCTTATCATATTAAATTAGTAGAAGAAATTGTCGCTCTATAGCCTAATGATTTAAGAGACACAAAAACTTAAATAAAGACCATTTTAAAGAAAAAACTCTTTAAATATAACATATATTTGGGAGGAGTTGTCATAAATCATAAAAAAATTAAAATATAATCAGATAGAGGTAATAATAAATAATTTTTATTAATATTAATATATTTATGTTTAATTTATTAATAATAAAAAGCTCAAATTCATGATGAACAACCGGAAATATTCTTCCCAGTTTAATACAAAGCTGGATTATTTAAACCTCAAATAGGAGAGATTATCCCTGGAGTTATAACCCAAGTATTTTAGAGTCATATTGGAGTTCTTATCTTTAATGTATTTAATGCTATTATTAACTCCAATGATTTAAGTGCAAAAATAATGAAATATAATAGTGATGGTGAATGGGTTGACTCTAAATCTGGTAAATTATAAATTATTTAACTTTAAATGACTGGGTTTCTTTTTTGAAATTTATTAATCAAAACATTAATAATATAATTTATCTATATTATAAAAGGAGAATCTATAGAAATCGGAACTGCTATATAATTTTTCATAAAAGAAATTAAAATTGAAGAAAATGGGGATTTCCAAATTGAAGGTACTATGTAAAATTCGAAAAGAACCGGAATTCAATCTAATTTAAAAGAAAAATATCTGGTAGAGCCTAATGAATAACTTATTGAAGATATTAATACAAATATGGAAAATTTAATATGAGAATAAAATTCATACTAAAAAAATATTATATAATGTAATTATAGTATTATTAAAGCATAATTTAAAACGTTATTGCAAAGTTAAAAGTAGATTAATAGTATTATTTTACTTATTTATTTATCTATCTATCTTTAGTTATAAAATTTTTAAAGACATATTAAAAGGGAATATTCCTCATAAGATAATCTTTTATTTTACTTATTTTAATTTTTATATTGCTTTGTTTTATAATAAATAAAATATATAGTGATATTATAGATTCTTCCAAATTCTGACAAATATCTCTATTTATGAGTAAGTTTTTTATTATAAAGAAATTTAAGGGCAATAGTGAATAACTAATGACATTTTTAGTATTAATTATATATGTAAATAAACCATAATCAATTCTTATATACCCTTTTAAAATAAAAAAATAAAAAACAATAATTAATTTTTATTAGAAAAAAATTGTAAAGCAAATCTAGTTTAAACTATAATTTAAGAATAAATGGAAAAATTTGATAGCTCTAATTCGATAGATGTATAATCCAAATAAAATTTAAAGTATTAGTAGAGTAACTTAGGCACATAGACCACTGTAAGAAGGCATTCATGCACAGAATCAGATACAGATTCTGATGTTGAAGTAAAAAATAGAAAAAAAGTGGCTAAGAAATTGGAGAAATTACCAAAATAAAGATTGGAATATGTGCAATGGTATTAATTTAAATTAAATGCTAAAAAATATAGTTGCATGTTTTTACATTAATAAATACGAAATAATCTATTATATACTAAATAGGAAAAAAAATCATAATCAAAACCGATGAAATAGATACTTAAGCATTTAGTTTGTGAAGAGTTAGAGATAATAGTTTTCGAAGAATAAACAATATTGTCTGAAGAGATAAAAGTAAAAATTAAATTAAAAATTTAGAAATATTACTGATTTAGTTAATATCCAACCATAAAATTGTTCTTTTAATTCTTTTATAACCTTCATCTTTAAATAATCTATCTAGTAAATGGACCCCACCATAAAAATATAAATAATTTAACAAGTTATACTATAAAATTAGATATAAAATTTTTAATTATAGATTTAGTATTTTTAATTAATTAAATTTATCTTTTTTTAAGAATTGGCCCAAAGTTGATTGCTTGATTTCTTGGTATTCTGAAGGATTTCCTCTAAAAAAAGCCTAAGATTATGTAAATTTAGTACAGCCATTCTAAATAAATGATCTTAAAAAGCAATAATTACTATGGGATAGAACAGAAGTCTACAAATTATTAAAATCAAAGAATATTAGATAGCCACGACACTTTTTTTTGAAGAGAAATTAAGAAAATGTCATAAATAATTGTAAAAATTATTTTAATATTAAATTATTCATATGATATTTGTACTGATATTTTTTTTTTTAATTTAGATTTTGATATTGAAAGATAATAATAAGAATAAATAAAATTAGAAAAGAAAAAAAAAGAATAAACAAAAGTAACCAATGGAGAATCTTCTGAAATTTTAACAAACTAAAGGGTATATTCATAAAAATTGGGAGATAGTCCTAGAAATCATAGAACACTTTCATCATCTATGGAAAGGAAGAATTAAAATCAACTTAATTCAAAATCTGCTAAAAAATCTTCTATTTCTAATTTCACAATTTCCAATATAAAATATCACTTAAACACATTTTTAAAAATACTTTCAACAACTCTCCTAAAACAGCAGTAAAAAAAATTATATAAAATTATGTTACTACCATTTACTTTTAAACTTTTAAATTAATGTTAATACTGTTTACTTTTAAATCAGACACTTCATCATCATGAACCAAATCAAGATGATGATAATAATTAAGCTTAAAATTAAGATAATATACCTGAGAAAATTAGCAATTTAAGGTAAAAATTGTAAGTAAGGAGATCTAAAAGTGTTGAAATAATAGGTAGTATTAATGAAACTTAATAAAAACATAATAAAAATAATTAAAGCATGGAAGATTATGTTTAAGAATTTGATGATTTCATAATGATTGGTAATTAAAATTTACACGTTTATTATAATTTTACACGTTTAGTAAAATTTTAAATAAATAACCACTATTAAAGGACAATAAAAATTGAAAAAGCCATTTGTGGAAAAGCCTTTTGATGCAGAAGATCATAATATATATATTTATTATGATGAAGCTGATGGGGGAGGGTGCAAAAAATTATTTAGAAAAGTCAATGACTAGAGCAGTTGTTATGATAAAAATTTAAATAGAATAAGAAAAAATGGAAATTTTATATATGAACAATTTTTACCTACTGATGGTTTTGATATTAAAGTATATACTGTAGGTTAAGGTATTATTAGTGTAATATTTATTTTATTTAAAAAATGTAATACTTTTTATAAAATTAAAGACTATTCCCATGCAGAAAGTAGAAGAGCTCCAGCTCTTGATGGAAAAGTAAGAAGATAAGGTAATTTAATTTTTAAAGGTTGAAATCACTAATATAAAATAATATGAATATTTTTTTATTTCAAGAGAATGGAAAAGAAGTACGATATCCTGTTTCTCTTACTTTCGATGAAAAGGCTATAGCAAAGAATATAGTAAAATTATTTGGACAAAATATATGCGGATTTGATCTATTAAGATCTAATGGAAAAAGTTATGTTTGTGACGTTAATGGGTGGAGTTTTGTAAAAGGGAATGATAAATATAGTGAGGATTGCGCTTTTATAATTAAAGATATGATTTTGAAGAAATTTAACTACAGATCAAAGAATCAAAAAACAACAAATAATGGGATTATAGAGTAAACCATGAGAGGACTTAAAACCAATTTATACAGACCACCCTCTGATATAAAGTAAAATAAACAAGAACTAAGATCTATAGTTTCCATATTTAGACATGGTAATAATTATTTTCTAAGGCATTTGATATTATAAGAACTCCACCAATATATATTTTTTTATTAACGAATAATGCTTATTTAGGTGATAGGACGCCAAAATAAAAATGAAAATTTAGGTTGATCATGAATTGTTTATAAATTTTTTATTGAAATGTGCTAAAAATAAAAAAAGCCCATATCCAAAGAAATAAAAATAAAAAATCCTATTTACATGCAAGAGTTTTTAGATAATTCCTCTATAGTATATTCTGAATTTAAAAATAAGGTTTAGAAAAAGTAAATATCTATGAATTTAGATGTGTCAAACGATATCCTTAATTAAGATATCAAAATGACTACTCAGGATGATATAGATTGTAAAAAAAAGTAAGAAGAAGAGGACCATTTAGTTGAGTATAAATTAGAATAATTAATTACTGTGTTAAAGCATCATGGAACTTTTGAAGGATATTATAGAAAAATTCAACTCAAGCCAACATAATTTCTGACCGATGAAAATGGAGTCTAGACACCAATTAAACTACTTATAATATTAAAATGTAAAAAGTCTATATACTATGGTATAATTATTTCTAAATTCATCATAATTCTATTAAGGGGGAGGAGAACTTACTCATGCGGGAGCAGAACAAGCTGTAGAATATGGAAATATGTTTAGGTGTGCTTAATATCCTGTAGAAAAAGATGGTCTATTGAGATTGCATAATACTTATAGGCATGATCTTAAAACTTTTGCTTCTGATGAAGGTAGATGTTAAAAAACAGCAGGATATTTTTTAAAAGGGTAACTCATTAAAATCAGATTTACTTTATTTTTATTATTTTCATTTAATATAATATTTTTATTAGATTATTAGATTACTAAGGAGATGTGACATGTAAGAATAAATATATTAATTTTATATATTTTTAAAGGTTATAGTAATATTTATTCCTTACTTAAAGCCATTATGTCGACATTGCTTACAAGGGATGAAAAAGCTAATTGTAAATCTTATTTATAAGTAAAATAATTAATTTTTAATAAACCATTATTTGTAGAAATGCTGGATTTAAACTATGAGGGGATTATATAAGAAGAGGCCAAAGATTAGTTAACAATGCTTTTAAATTCATCAGAAAATCTCTACACTCACTATCGAAGAATGTTTGGCTAAGATGTGATTGTTACAGAAAATATGTAAAATATAATGAAAAGCATTGGAAATCCGTAAGAAAAACTATAAAGACAGTTTGAATTAGTAAAAGAATTAGAATAAAAACTTTATTTGAGGCAAGTTAACACTTATAAACACAAAAGAACTTACTATATTAAGTAATATATTTGAAATATATTTTTAATAACTTAAAAGTAGTCATTTTTTATGTTTAATAGCTACTAAGATTATGAATAAAATGATTATTATTGCTAAGGAGAAACATTAAGTTTAGTATTTAAAAGATGGAGAAAATTAAAGGTTGATTTTAAATAAAATAATAAGTTCAATGTATCAAAAATACCAGATATATATGATAATATAAAATATGATATGATACACAATAAAAAGCTCCTAGATGAAATATAGCCTGGATCTAATGAATTATTCGAAATTGCCTAATTAATGGCAGCTTTTGTAGTCCCATTGTAATAAAATTATAAGTTTTTAATCGAACTATAATTCTAGTATTAATATTTTTTATTGATCTAAGTGAATTTGGGCTTACGGAAGACCAGCGATTTGAAATGTCCTAAGGGGTATTTATTCAAATTAATAAATAATTTTGACAGATTTACATATTTACTTTTAAATGTAGATTATTGGCCCTCTGTGTGACAAAATAAAAAATGACTTAACATGGTGGTCGGATAAAGATTATAAAGAAGACTTTTGGAAATATTAAAAAGAATCTAAATCAGATGTAAAAAGCACTTGGAGACATGTTAGATCAAGATTGTATTTCACAAATGCATCTCATCTTTACTCTTTGTTTAATATATTATTCACAGTTTTAGTAATTTAAATTAATATGAAATAGCATTAACTTATCAGTTTTTTATTTTTTTTTTTTTTTATTAAAGAAAAAAAATAAAAAATTGCTTACACCTGAAAAATAATCCTAGCTAGAAAATATATAATATTTATAATATTTATCTCATATTGTATTTAGATTATACGAGGATTTAACTCTTGATGAAGTACTACATTAAATTATAAATTTACTTAAATAATTGTCATTTTAATATCAAAAATTAAAATAATATCCAGAATGATGAGAGTAGATTTAGATTAGAGCTCAGCTTAAGTTAAGGTTGTGAAATCAATAATGTGTAATAAATAAACCACAATCATAAAGTTAAAATTAAAGAGCTTATTCCTATAAATATCGATATAGGAATGAAAGTATGAATATTATTTTATTTTTTCTTATTTATTTATAATTTTAAAATTTATGATAATACGTTTAATACTAGGATTTTGAAGAACTATTTGAGTCTATTAAGTATTAAAAACTAGAAACTCCGAAAGACGATACCCCGAAATAAAAGTCTCATATTATTTCTTTAACTCAAAGTTCAATTATTTCTGGAAAAAGTCCTGAGTGATAGAGATAATAATATACAACTTTATTTATTTTTTACAGCCTAATTAATTTAATTAACAATTTTACTTTATATTTAAATATATTATAGCATTTTAAATATTTTTTAAAAAAATTGTTTTTAATATATTAAATTAATTTATAAAATTTATAATTATATTAATAAATTTGGTATATTTTTTATTTAAGAAAACAAATTTTTTTTTACAATTATTATTAAATAAAAATTAGAATTATGAAGGGAAAAAGTAAACTATATATAATAATAGTTTTGTGTTTTATAACAAGATAATTAAAATTATTTAAGATTAATTTAAGGTTATTTTAATTAATTTGTCTTATTAAGTGTCATAAAATGTCCTATTGTATATATTGTCAATTCAGAAAAAAATTTTGAGTATATTATATATTTATATATAAGAACATATTATAAATTTTTCAGATTGCAGAATTATTTTCAGATATTGAGTCTTGTTTTCAGAATTTGATCTAATTATTTTATGATTAAATTATTTATTTATTGTATCTTATATAATATATTTATGTATCTATTACTTTTTAAAATTATTAATTTTATTTGATTTTAATTAAACTATAATAGATAGTGTTTTGCACTATGCCTATTAGTATCATATTATATATTATATAAGTGGTAATACGACATATGGATTATATATTTCTCACTCATTAAATTAATCTAATTAAAGTACTTTTATTAATAAATCTGTTTATAAATAAAAAAATGTAAAATAAAGAAAACCTAAAATGCATATATTGTGAAAAAAGTATTCCTTAATAAAATATTATATTACATGAGGCAAGATGTGAGAATGAATTTGTTAAATCTCATAATCAGTAAAAGTAGAACTAAAACATATAAATATAGCAGCCAACACAATAAAATGAATTGTAGCATAGATTTATAATGCAGCCATAGTCTACTGAAGAAGATTATTGTATGTGTCCTTCTTGTGGATAAAAAGTATATTTTAGTAATTTAGATGAACATTATTAATCTTGTCTGCATCAATGCCAGTATTGCCATAACTCATTCCCTTAATATACTTTACACTAACACTAATAATAATGTACTGCTAGATAATAATAATAAAGAGGCCTTCGTTTTTAATAATAATAATCTTAAAGAAACAATAATTATATATAATAGTCAAATCAATAATAAAACTCAAATTAAATGTTTTAAAATATATAATTTCCTAATAATTAATAATAACAATAAATATTCGGTCTACGCTAATAAAATCAATATGGTAATCGCTAAAATTCCTTTTAACAATCTATTTAAGATAATGGAACAACAAGAACTATAGTTAGATAAGACCAGAATGGATAGGAAATAATTATTGTTGATTCATCTGGTAGAAGAGATAGAAATGCCTTTAATAGACGCAATCCTTAAAATTTTAATGAAATACCCAGTCCCCGTTTTCAGTGGTTATAAGAAGATTTCAATTAAGATATAAATTAAGAATTTGGACGTTAAGTAAATTTTAGTTTTCATATTTTCTAATATTTTTAAATACTATTAATTTTTATTTAAAAAGCTTATAAATTAAATGAGAAGATAAAGCAATAATAATAATATGATGTTCTTACTTAACAACTTTAATAATAGGGACCAATGTAATAATGGAGGTTTGAAAAATAGTGATATTCAGTCTTTTAAAATTAGTAAATTTAAAAAACTATAACAATAAAAGGAATCTGCACAAAATGACGGAGATTAAAACCATGAAAATAAAGATATTGATAAGTCATAAATAAGTTGCACCATTTGTTTATGTGATTATGAAGACGAAGATGAAACCAAGTTTTTAGATTGCTTTCATAGATTTCATTCTGTATGCGTAGATGCATGGTTAAAAAAAATTCTCTTTGCCCTATCTGCAGGCTAGATTAGAAAATAGATAATTAAAATAACAATAACAACAACAATTATAATAATAATCATTGATAAAAATTGTAACTATTTAAAATTAAATTATTTAAAATTATTTCGTATATATTTAATAAATATTATATCAATAAAATATTTTATGTGGTGTATAGTTAATAAATAATAAATAAAACACTATGGAGTCTAATATTTAATGTGTAGACACATTTATAATTGAATTAATTAAATATAATTAATTAAATTCGTAAATAATTAGGAATAATATATACAAGAATAAATTTAGTTATTTGCCAACAAATAAAACATATAGAATAAATGGGTTTAGATTTCCTAAACAAAAAGTCCTGGCATACAGGTAGTATTAAAAATATTGAAAAAGTCTGGATAAGAGAATAAAAAGAAAAAGACAGATTAAAAAAAGAAAATGAAAGAGAAAAGAAGCTTTTAGAAGAGAGGTATTTAAAATTACTATAATTGATTATATTTAAAATTATATTTATTTTTAACATTAAAATTATTTTCATAGACATTAATAAAATATAAAAGAAATACAAGTAAAAGCAGGGTATATACCGGAAAGCAGTTTATATAGAATGGACTGGATGGTACAGCCGTAATAAAAAATTTGTAATAAGAAACTGCAGAAGAATATTTAACTGGAAAAGCGGTTGATGAAAATTTCGAAGCTTCATTGAAGCCAGTTCATCAAGAAGCTTATACTAATGAAAAATGTGAAGATTTTATTAAGTTAAGAGAAGATCCATTATTTTAAATAAGACAAGAAGAAGAAAAGAGGAAATAAAACATAAGAAATAATCCTATGTAGGTTTAGTAAATAATCATGTAGTATGAGCAAAAAAAATTGGAAAAAAAATTGGCCAAAAAAGAAAAGAAAAAACAAAAAAAGAGAAAAAAGATAAAAAATCAAAAAAGAAGAAAACTTCTAAAAAATCCAAGAGAAGTTCTTCTTCTGAGTCATAAAGTGACAGTGATAATGAATCAAACAGTAATGGGAGATCAAGAAGTAGAAGTGAAAAATCTAAAGATAAAAAATCATCAAAAAAAAGCAAAAATCACAGAAAAAGAAGCTCAAGTAGCAGTGATAGTGAAAAAGGATCATTAAGAGATGACAAATCTACAGCTTCCTCTTAGCTTTCTGTTTTATCAGCATAGTCGAAAGCTTCCTAAGCCTATTATGAAAGTTATTTACAGCAAAAACTTGGAGGAATTGTAACAAAAGATGAACATGGAAATTTGATAACCGACTTTGGCAGAATGAAAAAAATGTTTAAACCAAATTATGAAAAAAGAGGGGATACCAGACCTATTTCTGAAGAAGAAAAAGCAGAAATTAGAAAATAAATGCAATAAAATGCAGATAAAATTAATTAAGAAAAGAAAGACAAATATGCAAGTGATTATAAAAACGAAGAAAAAGATAATGATCCTACAAAAGAAGAAAATAAACATAATTTCTAGAGAGTTATGCAAAATGAAATTTATAATAAAGGAAATCAATATGAAAGCCTAGAAGACAGAATGGGAAGAAATAGACATAGATTTTAGAGAGGTTTAGATAAAAATAATTCTAATTCATTTGCATGACTATATATATATAAATTGTAATTTTTTACTTTTCATTAATTTAATAAATAAATATAAATTATTAAAATAATTCCTCGGAATTTTTCAGAAAATTTACTTATACAAATTCAAACTTTCTTTAATTTATAAATATTAATAAATGCCGATAATAATTTTATCAAAAAAATAATTATTCCCAATTCATTCACTATTTTGCTGTTTAGATGTATTGATTAAATAATAAAATTATTAATAAATATATAAACAAACTATTAAATATTTTTTCTAATTTTTTGTAAAAAATTAATTTATTTTAGGAGCCAATATTTAAATAATCAATACAAATAGATCACATTAATAAAATAAAAAAATGGAAAAATCAAGAAAAGACAAAAAAAATTAAAAGAAATTAGATAACTTCCCCAAGATTTATTATTAAAATAATGAATAATCTATGAAGGTAGGCGAACATTGCATAGTTTAATCCATCTGTTCTTAATAACAAAATAGTAAATAAAGTGTTACAGTGATGTATAATTAAGAAAATGGGGAATGTAGATTATTCGATCCTAAAGTGTTTCAATAAATGGAATAATCCAAACAAATAAAAAACATTGAATAAATGGAAATTTACAGAGATCTTCCTCATCTACACGCTGACAAATGTCCCACATCTTTATTCTAATTAATGAAAAAAGAGTCTGGATAATTCAATATAGTGACACCAACAAATTAAGTGCAATTAGCTGCGTGTGCCTATATAATAGACAAGGATAATAAGATGTTATTAACTAAAAGATCAAAAAACTTAAGAACTTTTCCGAAATGTTGGGTGGTTCCGGGAGGAAGGTAGAGTCATATTTTAAAATACATTATTTAGTTTACAAAATGTCTTGTTTTATAATAGAGTTGATCCTAAAGAAAGAATTGATTATGCAATGAAAAGGGAATTGTATGAAGAAGTAGGGATTAATATGATTTAAGAAACCATAACTCCCTATTTAGATAGTTCTGATGTATTCATTTAGCCAATCGCTGTTTATGAAAGTATAAGCCCTGTTAGTTTAACACTAGGGTTTCCGCAAAAATAAACTGTGATAATATTTTTTGGTATTAAACTTAAAACTATCAGCGGAGACCAAATAGAACTCAACTTATAGTAAAGCGAAGTAGAATTATCTGTATGGATAGATTAGAAGTTAATGGAATAATATGTGGGGCATCCTGATAAAGAACCTGATTTAAATAGCACAGTTATTTGTAATTCCACACTAACCAGAGAATTGTAAGACGTTTCATTGATTAGTATTTTTGGAAGATACCCCAATAAAATATAAGAAGGGCTTGGAGAAGCTCATGAAAAGGCATTTTTAACACTTACTGATAAAAATAATAGTAGTGGGTTTTATAGAATGTTTAATTGTCCTCAGAATTTAGAAATCAAGTAAAACAAATAGCCAGGATAATTTTCAAATTATGGAAACAATCAACCTAAATTTGAGGCAATAGATTCTGATTCTATGTCACAAGAAAATGAATGAATGAAAAAATTAATTTAATTAATTAATTTAATTTATAAGGTATATGCATTAAATTTCTTAAGGTGTAAGTATATTTATAATTATTTTTGTAAATAGATAGTTTAATATAAAAAAATATAAATAAATCAATTCCATACACAAATTTACCCATGTAAATTTCCTGTCACAATTAATAACTACTGTTATTATTATTTAGAAATAAATTCTTAACACAATATATGAGGTGGCGAAGAATTTTTAGCATCAGCTATTAAGCCCAATTTTGTAAATTTACAACTAAAGATAGATTTACTATTTTATAGAGCTTATAATTTTAAAACACTTATAAGATCATTTTCTTGAGAATAAAACAGATTTTAGCTATTGTTAAAGGGTTCAATAAAAGAAAATTTGATAGGAATATTTTTAATCATACTAAATTATCCTTGAGTTAAATCATATATGCATATATGTTCTTGATATCCTATTACAATTATCCCAAATTCCTTACTTTTCTCTTTCCACTCTATTACTTTCTCGTACTCTCTCGTTAAATCACATTTATCATCATATTAATATATTTTGTCCTTTGGAGAGTTATATGGAGAAATTTTATAACTTTTATTATTTTTCTAAGGAGAATTTTAATATTGATTTTATGTAAATTATATGCTTTAAATAGATAAAATTGGTTAAGAAACTTAAAAGCTTTTTAATAACTTCCCAGAAACCAACGAATAAATTAAAATATGACGATCAACATCAGTAAATATTACCATATTTTCATTATTTTCTTATTTTTTATCGCTATGCTTTATTATAGAAAACGATTGTTTGTTATTAATAATAAATCCCCTGATTTACCTCATTTTTTTCAATATTGGATTTTTAGTTCCTCTGAAATAAAGTTTCCATAATTTTATTCTAAAGTCTTCAACAGAGATAAAATAGTTATTTTATTTCAAAATGATAACATATTTGAGTTTTGAACAGAATAATTAATCTTTTACCCATTTTTTAATCAATTATATTTTAAGGATTTTAGATTTATCTTAATTGATATTAGATCATGAATATTTCATTTCTAATAGTAAAAGATTACTATTTTAAGTTGAGGCTAATAGTTTTATACATTATTTCTAACTTTTATATTATGAATTCGCATTTAAAATATAAATTTCATTGATTTTTTCTTCAGAATATATAAATCGATTTAAAAATATAAACTAGTAGGCACTGTTTTTGCTAAATTCTTTTAAGCCTTTAAAACCATTTAATTATTTTTATTTTTCTAATACTTGAATTTCATAAATTTGTAATTCATCTTGGAAATTTATAATTATTATATAATTGTCTTTATTTATATTCCATAATTGAATTGATTTAATTATCGATTTTTTATTGGTTTAATGCTGAACTAGCGCTTTTCCCTTAAAAGATTAAGATTCTTCAATATATTACTTAGTTAGTTTTCCTATATTTTATTTCATTTTTTTGACCAATTTAATAGTATTTAATTTTAAATAAATAATTTACAATGTAATATTATTATAACTATTAATTATAATTCTATTATCCTAAATATATTATACTAAATTAATTAAGCAAATATCTCGTTAAAGAATAAAACCATAATGGAAGGGGAAAAAACAATATTTTTATATAATAATAATTAATATTTAATTAATAAATAAAATTTAAAATAAAATATAATGAGAGTTGCATGTATATATTAATAATATTCATTTTTTAGATTTTTATTCATTTAAAAATTCATTTTTCTTTTTCCTACAAATTTTAAAAAATTATTAAAAAATATATATATATATTATTATGAAATATTACATAATGGTCTCCCATATTTTGATAGAATCTTTAATTAAAGGAACAGATTATTAGGATTCAAGAAGTTATTTTTCATTAAACAATTATTTGGCTTAAGAAAATTTATCTTAGTCAATCAGCACGAAATACATTAAAAAGTCTTTGTATTTTAATCCTGTCATCTACTGTATGAAGTCTTTTATTAATTATCCCACATATTTAGAAAGGCCAAAAAGTTGAAACAATCTGAAAAGTAAACTTCCTAAAGCAAATATATCATCTCTTTTTTCATATAAATGTTTTTAATTGAACAAAAATTTAGGATGTCTTCCTTGGTGACTGGCCTTTTAAATATAAATAAATTATATAAAAATATTGAAGAGTATTTAAAGTTACCTATATTCTAATTGAAGAAGTTCTATTTAATTAAAATTCATCTATTTCATATTAGGTTTCTGTTTCTTCTCCTTCGTTATCTAAATCTTTTGACATTCCAAAATCTATAAGCTAAATTTCATATATACTTTCATTTAATTTGAACTTATTAAATTTTCTTTTCATTAATACATTGGTATCTTTTAAATCTCGAATGACCTATATATATATACGAAAAATAATTAAAAAGAAATAAACGTTATTTTATAATTAAAACTATTTACCATATCTTTTTATGAATGCAAAAAATCAACTGCTTTTAAAAGTTTTGTAAAATTTTGTGTAATAATGTCCACTTTTTCTGAAGATGGCATCTACTTAAACATTTACTTGTTTTCTGTGTACTAATAAATATAATCAAGTAGGTCGCAATGCAGTCGATTCTCTTAAAAAAGCAAATTACCAAAAAATTCGAAAGCAAGCAAAAATGATTGGCTGGATTGAACATATACCACTCCTTCTAACTTGTTAATTCTATGGTATGAGGTTGATTCATCGCTCACATAAGTTAATTTTATTTCCCTTACAATATTTCTTCTCAGACCATTGATTTTCTAATCCTGGAACCTAAGATTAATTCATTTTTACAATAAATAAATTTTATTTTCTAAATTTACCTTTGAGCATTATTTAAATGAATTCCTCTTATTGCAGTCAAAACTCTTTCCCTTTCTAATGCTAATTTTTCCGGTGTGTGCGTGTAAGCTCTTTTAAGAGACTTTACTGCCAATAATTTATGTCTTTTGGAGTCATAATAAAGAGCTACCTCACCAAAACCTCCCTCTTATATATTCGTAAGTCGTTTATAATACCTATTGAAATATTATTCTGTTATTTCTAGAGATTAACCTTGAATTTAGCAATTTTAAACATTTTAGGTCAATAACATCATACTTTAACTCATTTATTAAGTCATTTGCTTTTTATTTAAATTTAGTTCTTCTTCTGTAATTTCTTCTTTTGAGTCCACGTTGTCGGGATCTCCTTAATTATTAGGCAGGTGATGAAAACTGCCTAAATTTGGCATTTCCTTTGTAGTTTTATTTAAAATACCTTTACTAGCTGAAATATTAGTATCTGAATGCTTATTTATCTGCTAAGAAGGAATATCAGGTAATTTTATCTCCGGTTTCTTAGTGTTATGTTCCCAAAAATTTACCATAAGCTTAACTTCTCCAACCGAGTTGAAGAAATCATTTATTTGATATTTCTACACATTTTACTAAGCATTTTAGCAAAATAACTTTGGCGTATTTACAGAAAAGAATGCACTTTACACCATAAGTTTAAGATTTATTATAAATTAATACAAATAGGGAGTGTCCAGAATATTATCATGGGGACGCTTGGTAATTTCAATCGTAATTAAAGGATCTGTATCTTCGTCAATTTCTAAGTTTTTTTTAAGTAAGAGCTTAAACGTTTCTTTAATTAAAATTTTTATTTGTTCTTCATCTCTAATAGTCTATAAAGAATGTTCATAATATAATTTTAAAATGTCTACAATAACTAATCCTGCAATGTTATATTCTTGCGAAACAAGCTATTAGTTTCCCATGATTATTAATTGCTTTTAATTATAACTTTATTTTTTTTTTTTAGTCTTTTAAACTAATTTTTTATTTTTTAAGTCTTTTTTACTTTCTCTTATGAATATTCTTTATTGATTAGTTTTTAATTATTTATTAAATGTATAGCTCAAATAAAGACTGCAACAAACTTACTACATAAATTAATATTCCTTTTAAATACATATTAATATTCTTTGTTTATTTAAAATAAATAAAAAGTATATGAAATATTATTTCACTACATATCAAAAAATAATAGGGATTAATAAGATTATAATATTAAGTTAATTATTTAGCATTAATATTACATATAAGTTATGTTAAAAATCTCAAATGTAAAAAAATAATAGTATTATCTCTATTCTAATATTCAAAAGAAGATTATTAATAATGGAAATTTGGAGAAGCATTAACAAAATTTTTATAAAATAAGTTAATATAAATTTAAATTTTAAATTTTATAGTTGTATGTGGAAATAATTATATATTATAATTTTATACAATATTTTATATGTAAATTAGGTATAATGATATGATATTAATTTAAATAATAAGAAATTTAAAAAATGACGGAAACAGAAAGATTCGAACTTTCAACCAAGAGTTATTTGCGAGACTCTTTGCTCTACTTGAGCTATGAATCCTTTTATAATATTTAATTAATATTGGGATATTTAAGGAAATTCTTAAAATTAATTATTCTTTATAAAATATAAATTTTTAAATTTTACTTATTTAATTTATTTTAACTTTAATTAAGAAATATTAAAATAAAAGTTGACATATCTCTATCTGTATTTATTGATAGTTTTATTATTTTTTAAATTATTTATTAATAAATCAAATTATATTAGTATACTATTACTTATATTAAATTTTCCTAGACACATTATATTTTACTAAATTCAAATAAATTAGTATTTTATATAAACTAATCAGTTAATTTCAATGTTATTTATTAATATTAATCATAATTATAATTTGTATTAATTTTAATTTTTAAAAATAAATATTTTTTATAATTATATCTTAAACAATTTTCTTATTATAAAAATAATAAATTACAGTAAATCAAATGTAAAAATAAGATTATTAATCTAATAAAAAATTGACGAAAACAAAAATATTCGAACTTTCAACCAAGAGTTTGCTATCAGACTCTTTGCTCTACCTGAGCTATGATTCTTTTTATAATTTTTACTTAATTTCGATATTTTAAGAATTGATTTAAACTTTCAATATTGTATTATTATTTTTCTATATAAGAAAATATAAAAGAATATTTAATTAAAATTATAAAAATTATTATAGTTATGTTTTTATTAAAAAAATATTTACTTATTTATTTTTAAAATATTTATAAATTAAAAATTAATGGATTAAAGCTAATAAAATTTTAAAAATTATTATTAAATAAATAAAAGGATTGGCGGAAACAGAAAGATTCGAACTTTCAACCAAGAGTTAAATTGAGACTCTTTGCTCTACTTGAGCTATGTTCCCTTTCACATTTAATTAAAAATACTTGTGTTTATAAAAGATATAGTAAAAAATAGTTTTAATTCCAGATACTTTATGAAATAGAATACTTATAATTTATTTAATTTAAATTTTATATAGATTTAAATTTTTAATAATTATATATTTTAGAAAAATATAATTTAATATTTATAATACTATTGCACTTTTTTTATATTTATATACTAATACTATAGTTTAAATACTTCCTAGACAATTTTTATATCTAATAGTAAGAATATTAACATTATTCAATGTAATATATATATTATAGAATGCTTTATAAACAAAAATAACAAAACTATTAAAGAAAAATATTTTTAAAAGCTTATTAAATATTTTATTAATTTATAAATTTTATTTTTTATAAATCTATATTATCAGCTTTAATAAAAAAACATAACACTACATATTTAAAATTATAAAAATGCAAATTTATATAAAAATGGTTGAAACATAAAATTTTGAATTTCAATAGGTATTTGTTAGACTATAGCTCTACTTAAGTTGTGTTCCATACTATTTCAATATATTTTATTTATATATTTTAAGTAAATAAATATAAATGATTCATTGAATATAATAAAAATATTAATATTCAATAAAATAGAGTGAAATTAATATACAATATACAATATATCATAATATATATATTCCAAAAGCTATTCCACCCCCAAGACATAGTAATAAACTTAAAATAGCAATAATTCTAAATTTGATGATTGTTGGTATAGACCTAAATCCAGTATCTTTCCTTGTAAAATGATGTTCTTAATTTTGAAAATCAAACTTTTATTTTACAATTTTTTAATCATTTTTGAGATCAAATGTTGATAGAAGCATATAGTGATCGGAAGGAACTAAGCAAAATCCTATTTTTTCTTTGGCTTCTATTGCTATATTTTTCAATTCAAACATACATTAATTTTATCTGAGACATATTCTATCTAATCTCATTCTACAAACAAAAGAAAATAAATGAGTATTTTATAGAAAAATTTTTCAATCATACCTTCTATTATCAAAAGGCAAAATTATCTTAATAAGGCTATTGGTATTAGGATCCCAGGTATATCCTACATTAGATGTGCCAAATTCTTCAAGCCATGCATCAGTAAACCCATATTTATACAAATATCTTGTTTCTATAGGAGCGTGCAAGTTTAGGTCTCCCATCATTATAATATTATTAAGTTATGCCGCTTTTTATAGAGCTATATGTGTTTTTTACTACATTGTATTGCTTAATTGTTATTCATACTCAAAAGAGTTTTATTTAAGTTAATTAAAAAATATATTTATATCATTCATCTATTTCTCTCTAATTTGGAATCTTTCTTCGTAAGCGAATAAATGAGATTGCATAATTAGAAAGCTTTATTCTGGAGAGTCGGTCTTATATTAAACAGAATTATTATCATATATTACACTTATAAATACTTAATTTTAGAACTATAGAATCAATTACATTTTCGAATAAAACCATTAAATATCTTCCCATGTGATTTTAAGACTTGTCCGAAAGAAAATAAGATTTAAATGGAAACTTTGAAATCATCATAACTTCATGTGATTTATCTTGATATACAATACTGAATTATGATATAAAGTAATTTTATTGTATATGAGTAGAATTCTTTAATAAATTCCAAAATTGAGAATTGACTTCACAAAAAACCAAAATATCTGGATCAGTTTTTGGAATTATCTACGAATTAAAAAATTAAATATATCCTTGTTAAACCCTAAAAATTATATTGTATACTTATTCTAAAATATATTAGAATCTTTTCTCACTTCTGAGTATAAAATTAAATGATGTTTTGGGAGATCCAAATAGTAAATTATAGGAGCCAATCTTAAGATCTTTCTTCTTAATTGGTTACTGCTTCATAATATCTTGGTATTAGCATTATTTCCATTCTCTCTCTTCTAAAATATATTTAAAACAATAATTCTTCTAAATTAAAGATAAATTCATAATTTATTTATTTTTTTTTTTTTTTTTTATAAAAAATAATTAATTAATTATTATAATAGTTATCTTAATTGGAAACTAATTTATTAATATATAATTCAAGGAACCCTACTAATCAATCTACTTTGGATTATGATAGATTCTGATAGATATAAAAAACCAAACATATTAAAACTTTCGCTAATGATAATAAATACTAATATAAATTTAAATTATTTATAAATTTCAGATTTTTTTTATTGCTAATTTTATAATTAGTAACTTAAAATTTAATAATTATATTAGTCATAACTTTTCACCTTTTTATTTTAAGAATATTAATATTTGAATTATAATTTTATTTAATAATTTAAAAAATGATATTTATATATAAGAAATTAGTGATGATAATAATAATAAAAAAAATAATTATTATTTATTAGTGATATTTATTATATTGTTCGTAAGGGTATTAATACCAATATAATTATATAATTAATAGCCTATTATAAAATAAATAAAAATAGATATGCAAATATAAGAGTAAAAATTAGTAAACAAAATGGAATATTACCCAAATTAATATACTTAAAATAGCTACACAAGCTATTAGTTATCTAACGATTTAAAAAATCGTAACTCCCAATCATTTGTTGAACCTTCATCCAATTAATTCGTTAATATGAATTCTCAAAATTCTATTACAAATTATAAAGAAATAGACCCAAAAATTTAGACCAAACATTAAACAAGCAATCATTATTTGAATGAGAGGTAGCCCATTTCCCAAAGTGTAAATACTCATAATGCATCAATAGATTCAGTAATCAGCCATAGGCTGACTTAAAGTCCAGAAAGAAATAAGTAAGTTTCTTCTTATTAGAGGTATTAATCAAATAACTCAAAACTCGCAAATAATGACAACTTATAAGATTATACAAAAAGTGTTTAAAACTAATATTCTACTACTATACCCTAAATAAGCACTACTTCTAATTACCCTTCTCAAAATCTTAATGGCAATTCTTATAATACGAAAACTGATTACATAACTCACTCATATACAACACCAAAAAGTCTATCGAATGCCTATTCTGGAAGTTTTTAAGCAAATGAATAACCTTATTAACCTTAATAATAATAATAACAGAAATATCCTTATTATAAGAATTAGAATAATACCACAACAACCACAACAAATTATTATTAATATAATGATAATAAAAATTCTTAGCATAGCATTAGTAATAATGAACATTTAATTAAAACTACTAAGTCTTAAGGAAGCTTTTAAAGTACTTCTCAAGTAGATTTAAACCCCTAATAACTTCCCAATTACTAATAGAAATACAATAACTTGTACACTGTTTCTTATGATAATTAAAGTTATACTCAAAAAACAAAGAATGAGCAATAGCCTGTTCAGGAGAAGTAGTACTAGTATAACCCATCGGATACGTTACCTAATAAATAGTAAATAACCTATAATCCATAAACCAATTTTCAAAGCTAATAATAATAATCACAAAATTATACTTCTTATAAATCACCTGAAGCTTCACAATAATAATAATATTTATAATAATCTATTGGTTATTAAAAAGAAAATTATTAATAAATACCTTAAAATTCTACCTAATAAAACCAATAATATAAGCATTCTCTATTTTAACCTTAATAATATGAATAGTAGATAACAAATTAATACCAATAACTTAATAGTGGAAATATTAAATAAAATCAATATGAAATACCAAAATAGCAGTAACAATAACTTAAATACTATGAATTAGTGAGATAGGAAGAAAATACTAAAAAAGCGGTTTATATTTAACCGTAAGATGAAAAAAATAAAGAAGAAAAAGATATCTATTTAGAACAAGCTAAAAAAAATTGGAAATAATAAACAAAAGCTTATAAAGTCACTCAAGAGAAAACTCAAGTTCTAAAATTGATAATTAGAATAATGCGACTGGAAATACCATTTTAAACTAAGATTATTTGCCAAGTGTTTTTAATTATAATTAATGTAAAGACTAAAAACAAACATAAAATGAAATAAATAATATTCCTGTAAGTTAATCAAATGAATATAATTCCAATACTGACGACTAAATTAACACTCCCATCAATAAAATCGCATAGCCTATTCGAGAAAACGTTTAAGAAAGATCTTCAGAATACAATAATGACAGTGAAGAAAATGTAAGATTAATTTAATATTTTGATAATATTTAAATCTTTTTTTAATCATTAGGGAAACTTAGACTGCCTCTTGAAAGATGTTTCTCCGCTTAGATATTAGCTAAAATCTCCAGAAATTATTCACTAAAGAGTTAATCCCAATATGTAATAACATCAAAATACTGGTTACCAAACTCATCCCATATAAAATAAGGTCGAGAAGAGAAAAAAAGCATCTAATTCGAATAATTCCAAATAAATCTAAAAATACTATCAACCTTAATAATACAATTAAAATCAAAATGGATAGAATAATAAAAATTTATAAATCAATCTATTTAATAATTATAAGAACAAGGGAAATAAAATTTACTCTCCTAATACAAGCCCTTTAAATCATTAAATAGAGAGAACTTAAACTGAACCGAGTGAAATCCATTAACAGCATATATAATAGGATTAAAAAGTTATGAACAGATATTCTTCTCTGTTAGAATCTCCCATATTACCTTAATCTGATATTGAATATTATGAAAATAGAAAAGAAAGTGGGGAATCATATATGGACATATTATACAAACCTTCATAGCAAACATAAAGCTTCGTAGGAGAAAGCTAAGCTAGAAATTAAAATATGCAAAAACCAAGATAAAAATTCTAATCTTTCCACTAAAAATAAAGTTAAACTCATAGGGATATATCTAGTTATTCTCAAATGAAATAAAAAAATTCTTAAAGTATTAGTAAATAGTCTTTAAAGAATAACTAAAAATGCGTATAGAAGGAAAAGGTACCGGCCAACTAGAATAAGTAAATCCCCTTGTAAAAGTCTACTGATTAAAATTCCAAAGGCTAAGTTAAATCAAACTAATAAAAAGGAAATGGTGCAAAAAAGAACTAAGACAACTCTAATGCTAATGTAGATAAAGCACACCAAAACGGCTGCATTGATCTTTTAGCTTATAAAAAAAATAAAGTATTTAATAGTCAAGCAATTTTAGTAAATAGCCAAAGAAAAAGTATAAACTCAAACAGAGCTGAGAACTCTCCTAGGTCTATATAAAAAGAAGTTGGTAAACTATTGACATATTAATATTTGTATATATATCAATTTTTTAATTTTTTTTAAATTACATTAATTAGAAAAAAATCTAACTAATAATAACTACAAAGTAAACTAAAGGAATAAAAAAAGGATTTAGAAGAAAAAATGCTTCCTCTTTTATAAAGACTCTAAAATAATACAAATACTTTAGAATCCTTACTTCAAAATAGTAATAATAATACAGCAGAGCTATAAAATATAAAATAGGATGAACAAACTTCAAATTCTTTAATATATCTTCTATAAGAAGATTCTTAATAAATGAGAAACCATGATGTATTCGAAAACTAAGTAACCAATAATATTAACCAAAACAACAAAACAGAAGAAATCTAAACCTATTAATAAAATAAATAATAGTAATAACATCTTTAAGAATAATAAAACGGGATTATTAATTTATATAAGAACTCCAATGACAGCGAAGAAGTCCATTTTTAATAAAATGAAAGTTAAAAATAAAGATAGGAGCCCTAAACATTTATTAAAATATATTAAGAAGAAAATAATCTGAAGAGTGCTAATCAAAGTAATGAATAGGATGAAGAAAACGCTAGAAAAATTTAATTACTAAAAGAGGATTATATGAGTAGTTCTCTTTAACCAGTAAATGAAGTCACTGAAATATAAAGGTATTTATAAATAAAATCGAATGTATTAGTAATTTATATTTTATTTTAATTTCCTATTAAAAATAGCTAATAATCGCTGCTTAACAGCAAGAACATGTCGCCCAAAACAGGGTCAATGGATATGGCTTAAAACCCGAATATATAAAAATTTATTTTAAGTAGTTAAGAGTCTGCCAAAACAGATAATCATAACAAATTATTGCAAGAAAATTTAGAAAAAAAACTACTTAGGTTTTCTAACGGTGGAGAATATGAAAAAATCATAGAAACTAAGACAGAAAATAGTACCAGATAAAATTTAGATAATATAAGTAGCAAAGATAGCACATAAAATGTGCACCTAGGAGTAGAAAAAAATCAAACTTAGCAAAGTATATAGGAAAAAGAAAAGGAAGACGAAGAAGAAGAAAAAATTGAAAAAGAAAACATTAAGAAAAACAAAATTATATTAAAAGATAATTAGAAACAATGGAAAAATTTAAGGGCAAGGTGGATATGAATAGTTAGGAACAAAAATAATGTAGTAAAAAGGGGCAATAAAATGAAAATAAAAGTATCTCTCTTTATGAACGAGGAATTTAAAGCTAGCATAAGAGGTATTAAATATATATTTGACCTAAAATTAATATTCTATTTAATTTATGATATATTTGTTTTGTAATTAGATAATAAATATATGAATAAAATCAAAAAGAGAAATCAAAATTAGACAAGAAAGAATGTTCTTTTATCCCTATAACAAATTAAAGAAAAAATTAACACATCCTTTAAAAAAAAAGTAAATTTGTTAATTAGATTTTTAAAATTGATGATTTATTTAATGATTTATTTAATATATTTTATTTTTTAGCTATTCTGACTTTTAATAGAGAAATCAAATGTGGTAAAATAATAAAGATAAAAAATTAGAAAATTTATAGTTAATGAAAAGTAGTTAGGAAGTTAGTGAATGCACTTTTTCACCTAAAATGGTTATAAAACTATTGGATTAATCTTCTATCAATTCTCCTATTTAAACCATTCTAAATGGAAGATACTTTACATCAGAAAATGGAAGCTATATGTGGTGTAATAATTAAAATAATAATAGCAAAGATAGTAATAGTAATTCAAATAATGTTTTTTTAATAAAAAATTAATTAAACAATTTTACTTTTAAAGGAGTAAAAAGCCCAAAAGAAGAACCTCAAATGATAAAGAAAATTTATAATTGATTACAATAAAATAAAATAATAATAATGTAAATGTTAAAATTAAATAAATCAAAATTAATATTTTATATTTTATAATTCTTTATATAATATTATTTTAATATTATATACATTCATTCATTATTTCGTACCATTGATATTCTACTTACTATTTAAGATATTTCCTAAAATTGTTATGTTTATTTAGGATATTCTGATTATCCATCCAGTCCTAACGAAATTAATAGTTAATTTAAAAAATTAGGATCTTTTATATTAATTGATTCTCTTGACAAAGTCATTTCATCTTAAAATACAATTTTAGATTCTAAAAGTTGGTTTTATAGATTTTTAGCTGTAATTTTGACAATAAAATTATTTTTTTTCTTTCAGTTTAATTATTTTCTAATTCTTCATCTAGTTAATTATTATATATTTGAGGTTGTTAATTATTAATTTATAAATCGGTTTGAATATTTTAAAATTATTTTTATTTTTCATCTTCTAACTTTATTTCATGTATAGTAAATTATTTATCCATATTATTTGATAAGGCTTTATAATTTTATATTTCACAAATTATTGTGTTTATTTTCTCAATCAATTTATAAAATAATTATTTTTCTTCATTAGACTCTTCTTATTAAACAAGTTTATATTCACAAAAATTATACGAATTAGAAAAATCATTGAATTAATTTAATTCTATTAATTTTTATTTATTCTCTTAGTTTATTTTATGTATGTAATCATTTTAAAATTGAAATACTTTTTCTGGGTTTATCTAAAAATCTATTTCTAAAGGTTTAGAAATTTATTTTTAAAATGAATTTTAATAATTATTAGTTTAAATTTAAGGCTAATAAGCATTATTTTGAGCGATAAATGAGTTATCTTGATTAACATTTTCTTATTTTATAATTTCTTGATCTTTTCTTTATTTCTAATTCATATTTAAGCACTATTGTTGTTATATTTCTTTATATTAGTTTTGATTCAAATTACTATCACTTGCAATTGAAGGCTTTGTTTTAGGTTTTATTTCAAGTTCATTTTACTATTTATTTTTATTTTATATTTAATTCTAATATTAGTTTGATTATACTTATTACTATTACTAATTATTTATTTTTTTAGAATCTTCAGAAGATAAAGAAAAAATTAAATGTGATGATTAATTAGAATTAATAAATTTTTAATGTTGTTCTTAAGCAATCTAATCATCATAATCATGCTTTTCTAAGAATTATTATAAACTATTCTTAAATGACTTGACTGCAGAATAAGCTTAATGAGTATTTTCTTAGGATATAATTTATGGGATTTCTCTTTCTTTAAATTAATTAAAAGGTTTACTTTATATTTGTATTTTTTCCTTTTTTATATCTGCACTGTCTTAAATATAGTTTTTATAATTAAAATACATATTTTAATGCTCAATTTGTTTTTTTTCATTTTTATGATTTTATTTTCAGTCATTTTATGGAATAATTTTATAATCATCTAAGACATTACTTCTACTTCTAGTTTCTATAAAATCAAAATAATCTCTTACTTCTAAATCACCTAATTCTGAATTAATTTTAATTTCATCGAACTTAGATTGAGATTAAGTGAAAGGCTGAGTTTCAAAATTGTTATGAGTTTAGTTTGATGAGTCAGAAGTTTTAATATTGCATTAATATGGACTTTCACATTTTTTATTAAAGGTCTCAATTGATTGAAAAGGAGAGGTGGTATTATTTAGTTAGTGAGTAGTATGCTAAAGTTGTTTTTGAAATGTATTATTTAAAATGCAATCATTTTGTGACATAGAAGATATAAATTATTTTTTATAATCTGAAAATTCCGTTTTTCTAATCATACATTTTAAAAATAATATTAATATTAATTTTATTGGGTGAATTATATTTTATATTACCTTTTTTCTGACTACTCTAAGATAATTTCAATATTTTTATTAAATTTTTAAAAATCCAAAACCAATTTTGAGTTATTGAAATTATTATATGACAAATTTAACCTATAATTCACAAAATAAAAAATTATCAAAAAATTATTACTATAATAATTTGACTATTTTACTTTTCTAACTTCCTTAAATTTTAAAAGTAATGCAGACTCTACTCTTTTAACTCATTATGAGAAAAGTTTATGTTTAATAATTCTAAATTATTTTCAAATGTACATTAATCAATTTAACTAATATTATTATATGATATATCGAGATATTTTAGTAAACTGGCATTGCAAAATATAGATTTTTTTGAATTAGGCAAATATAAATCATGTAGATGGTTATGAGAAATATCAATAATTAGTAGCGAGTTAGGTAGATATTCAATAGTTTCTAAAATTTTTTTTACATTTTATTGAAATGCGCTTATTTAATATAAAAATTAGATTACATAACTTGTTGTAACTTAAGATTAATTGCTAAACATTTTAAAATAAGTAAAGCCATCCTGTGGATTTTATATTATTATTTCGCAGATCTAATATTTCTTTGTATTCCAAACATTCTCTTTCGTACTATTGCAACTAAGTAATGATCTATTATTAATTACAATCATGAAAGATGCTCTAAAAAGAGGAAATTTTTATCATTATTAATATTATTATACTTTATTATTTTATTAAATATGAATTACTTTATCCATTGTTTTTTTTTCTTTTTCTATGATTATTTAATTTACTTATTATATTATTATATAGATTAATCTATTTTATTAAAAAATGTTATAATAATTATCATTTTTCTTTCTTTCTAGAGTAATATCAATAAATAAGTATCTTTGTTATAGGGTCTATTATTTTAATTATTATGAACATTTTTATTAGAAATAATAATAAATAAATAATAATTGTAATTTTTATTTGAATAGAGTTCATATTACAAAAACTTTAAACACAATTTATAAATTTTTTATTATACTCAAGAAAAATTTATATTAAATTTAAAACTATATTTTTCTTAATTTTAACAAAATGTTGAATAGAATAAGACTAGTCTGATTTATATTATGATTATTAATTTCATTGTTAGTTATCAAGTTTTTTTTCTTCATCCTCCTCCATTTCAATTTCATCTTCATCTTCTTTAATGCTCTCTTTAATAGGTTCTTATTATTATGATCCTAATAATGTAAATAATATGTTATATTGTATTTTGATAACTATATTAAATAGCAATAATAATGAGATTACTAAAATTTTATTCATTTTAAGAAGAATTTTTTCTAATTGCTTTGGGCATTGGTACTTTAGGTTCATTTTCTAATTTTTCATTATTATTTTACATTAACATCTGCTATTTATTCGTTTAATCTAAACTTCCAATCGTATAATATAAACTGTCAGGTAACTAGGGAATTTATTATGACATTTATTATAGTTTATATTCATTTTATTTTTCTCCAGCCCATATAGGCTCCTTGGTAACAAAACTATTTAAATCTTCATGCTTAGGGTCAACCGCATCTTCTTTTTTAAAATATCTGCAAATTCGTTAATTTTTTAATAATTCAATTCTAATATTTATATAAAAATTAAAATACGGTAGTCTGGGAGGTTTTGTGAATAGCGAAGTTTTTTTAGGTCTTACCTATGGAATTTCATCAATTGTTTCTTGTTCATCTAAATTACCGGCAGAAGAGTTGGATGCCCCATATTTTTGGTGAACTGCTCTTCCTCCAATTTTATTATTTTATAAAGTGAAATAAGGATGTTTTAAAGCTTCCTCTGCAGTAATTCTTTATTTGGGATCTTTTTGTAGCATTCTATACATTAAATCTTTAGCTTCTTTACTTACGAAATCATACATTTATCCTTCTAAAGATATTTCACATGCTTTATTTTTCTTTAAAACTTCATTAAATTTCTTTCCTGGGAATACTGCTTCTCCTGTCAATCTAATGACAAATAAAATAATCAAATTAAACTTATTAAATGGAAAATATTTCTAAGTTGTGCTTACAAGATGTGAAAAATTACTCCAATAGAAAAAATATCGCAAACTACATCATAGGCTTAGGTTTTATCAATTAAATTAGCAATTTCTGGAGCCACAAATCCTACATAAATTTTGTTTAATAATTTAATAATTAAATATTTTTTGGTATCTTTACCTGGAGTTCCACATTTAGGGAAAATATATGGGTATTCATTTGCAAAAGTAGCTAGACCGAAATCTACGATTTTTAACTCACTAAAGTTTCCTCTTTAAGCAAATAAAATATTTTCAGGCTTTAAATCCCTATGCATAATATTATGTTTTGAACAATATCCTATAGCCTCGACAAGCATTCTCATAATATTTAATATTTCCATATCAGTATAGGATTTTTGGGCATGTTTTTTCATTTCATCATAAAGTGATGCTCCTTTGAAAATATAGAATTTGATTCATATAAGTATCTTATTTGAGAAATTTACCTTCTACAATTTCCATAACGAAATAATATGTATTTTCCCCTTCGAAAGTCTCATATAACTTGATTACATTTTAGTGTTCACTTAGAGTACGCATAATTTTTAATTCATTATATAAAGATAGCTATATAAGTGAGTAGTTTAATTAATTTTGAAGAGTTTTTTGAAATAACAAAATATAAAATTATTACAATTCCCCTATCGATTTATTATAATTTCTTTTTTCAAAACATTTTACTGCATATTTCATTCCTGTTACTCGATGTTTTATAGAATAAACCTGGATTTTATTAAATATTATAGAAAAAAAAGTTATTTTTTAAAATAAAATATCAAAACCGAATAAATACTCTAGCATAATTTCCTTTCCCGACCTATGCTATTACTTCATACTCATCCTAAAATCTAGACTAGAATATTTTTTTTCTGAAAACTGACTTTAAATTTTTTAGAACTTCTTCATCAGCAACATATTCGATTTCTTCACTTACTTATTTAAAAATAAAACCTGCAAGTTTATATGGTTATGTAGTTTTATTATAAATCCATTAAACTTTAACATCATGAGTTAATCCTATGATACTATCAGGTTATTTTTTATAGGGCTCCTACAACAAAAATTGTAATTTAATAATTGAAATTACAAGGGTTTAAGCTAATTTACAAATATTAATGCTTAAGAAAAATGAAAGCATATACTAGAGTATTTAAACAAAAAATATATAAATAAAAAATTTGAAAACCAATTATGTTGATCTTTTTAATGAATTTATTAAATATTCTATTTTTACATTACAAATTGCCACGTAATTATCATTTATATAACAGTATTTAAGCTGAGAACTAATCATTTTTTTTTATAAATTCGGCATTCAAAGTTGCACTTTGAATAGTCGAATTAGTTGGGTTCAGGTATCATACTTCTGTCTTAACATTAAGTCACTTATCGAAATTATTCTTCTTATTGCATTTTTGTGAAGGTATGTTTAAAATATATATTTTATTTAGAATTTTGATATGTTAGACTATATACCACTAAATTTTTTTTGTTTTGTTTTTTATATATTATAATTAAGTTTATTAAAATGTTTGTTCATGTTTTTATTGAAGAAATAAATTGAATAATATAATCTGGAAATAAAGCATATACAATTTCTTTTTATGAGCAAATAATGCATATACGTATCTCTCTTTATTTAATTTTTTAATATTAAGTGCTCTTATCACAGTTAATTAAAGTCTTTATATATATATATGTATTATTAATTAATACATATAATGTATTTTCATATTTCAATTATTAAATTTTATAGAAATTCTCATAAATATTTAGTTATTAATTCTTAATTAATTCAACTTTTGCCTAAATATATATAGTGTTTTTCAGTATAAAAGCTCTAATTGTTTTTTATCACTTAAAATTGAATCGATAAATTGTAATAAAAGATTATAAAAATAGAAACTAAATTAATTTAAAATTTTATCGATACATAAAATTTTGATAAATTAGTGCTACAATTTTATAATTTAATTAGTGAAAAATACCAGTATACATATAATTGTGATTTTTCTAAAATTTATTTTAAATTTATAAAACTCTCCCAAAACTGAATTCATTAACACTACATGTATTGCTCTCTTTATTCATAATTATTAATTGCTCCAATGAGTGTGAAAAATATTGCAGCCACTACAAGCATATGCCATAACTAATGCGATGCACCACAAACATCATATTTTTTTGGTTTAATTTTTTCTGGCCAACCCTTTAAATATATTGTCATTCCCAAGCCATAACTTATTAGAGTGAAAGAATAAAATAGCAAACTAGGAGCTGAAGAGTACTGTATCTGTTATTATTTTAATTTAATAAATTTAATTAATTCTAATAAGAATTTATATATTAAACTAATTGTTTACATTGCTATCCTAAAAATATTCATAAATTATTAAATGAATGGAAGGTAAAAATGAAATAACCCCACAAGCTCCATATATATATGTTTTTATTTTTCTGAATTTTAAATCATGTGTAAAATCTTAAAAGGCCATTACAATGACTCCTAAATTCACCACTATTATTAAACTCATGTAAATGTAAAAATAATATTACAGGCAATAAAATCCATAATAGTAAGGAGCCCATGCACTTCCTACAATTAATACATTTATTCCACAATAATCTGCTCTTAATAGCATGGTATTTACCTTTTTACTTAAAGGATAGAATGTATGGAATATAGCTGATGCCAGTAGACATATAGTGGCAGAAATTAGCAAAACATAAATAGGAAGGAAGTTTAATTATTATCTAAAATATAAATTAATTTAATCAAATATTACTTATATATGCAATATTGGTTTGAGTAATTACCTGCCTTCTACTGCAAATTTTTATAAGTTCTCTGAAATTTTATTAAAAGAAGAAATCATAGAGAATATGTAAGATTCTGAGTAATGCTCATAGTAAAACAATAATAGAATTAAAACGACAATAAAAACGATTGCTCCTATTAAATGAGACCAAATATTTACTGTTTCATTATGAAAATAAAACAGCGATTTTAGTAATTTTTTCCAACAATTCACATCTAATCGATATGCTGTTTATATATGTTCATATTTTGCAAATCCAGGAATATTTTCATCTTTAATATTTCCAAGTCTCTAAGTTTTTCTAGATTTTCCATTTTTTTCACCATGTTTTTATAATTATTTCTCGTTCTCTGAAAAGTTATTGCTCTGATTTTTATATGAATTTGTCATTTTTAGAGTAGATAAATTATCAATAAAATAATGACGTGTGAATATTTTATTTTTGTTTTTTCCTAAATAAGTAATATTTTTAATAATATTATTATTTTTGTTAAAATAATGAAAACATTACTTTTATAATAATTTTAATTGGATAATTTTATCTAAATTGCAAAGAGAATATGGATTAGCATCATTAATATAAAATACAAAAATTAATTTTTAAATAATTGATGGAGGAAGTATAAATATATATAGATAATTTTATTATATTAATTAAAATATATAAAAATTCATATAGCAGTATAACTTTAATTTCCTATCTCCATTGGGTATAGACTATGAAATATATTAAATCCATTTGTTTACAGTGAGTATCTTATTTTTATAGGGATTTTTCTAGTTAGCAAATATTAACTGAGCATTATTACAGTGTTGTGATTTAATAAATATTCATCCCATTTTATTTTAACTTAATTTTTAAATGGCTAACCTAATTTATTTTAATAAAAGTGAGAATAAATAAAGTCAATGGCCTTCTCTCCATCTACTAGCAATATAGTACCTTATTATAATTCCATGAAAATCGTATTTCCTTCATGATGTTTAAGGGCATGATCAAATAAGTTTTGCTAAAATTACTATTCTGGCTTACATTTTTAACTGCATATTTATATTTGGCACACGAGGCATTTAAATATCTATGAAATTTATATTTTTTATAATAAATTAAATATTAAAAATTATGAGTATACTAAAGAATTACATTTTATTTAGGAACTATTGGATAATCTTTGCACATATTGCACATCTAAAAGAAATATTTCCTATGTTATAATGCAAAGGTTGGTTAAAGGTCCTTAATAATAAATTTTTGGCATGGATTATTTTCAATTAAACTATTCCAATCTTTATTATATTATTAATTTAGCTTATTAATGATGTTCGGAATTATAAATTTGATAATTTTTTTATCATAAAATATTTAGCCTATTTGAGTTTCCATGTGTTTCAATTCATCAATTAAATTATGATCAATTTATACAATCTATGCATTTTTATGATAAATGGATAGTATAGCACCTGTCACTAACCTATAATACGGAATGACAAATCCTAATATTTATAGCTAAAATTGCACATTTTATATCCTATTATTCAACTCGTCTTCTGTTATAATAGCTTTCTTTAGATTATCTGAATTGTTTTCATTTTATAGCATGATAAATCCAACCAATATATTAATATTATTTAAATATAGAGCAGAATATTTCTTTATAATAAGATATTGGTCAATTTCACTCTTATTTGCCATTTAAATTAACAATAGAGATATAAATTCTGTAAATTCCAAATCTAGATCATACCTCTTATTTTAAATTTTCTTTGCTATATTTTCAACAAAACCATTTGTCTATATATTCTATAACTTTTTCAGTTAGGCTTGACTAAAGGAAGTCAATATTTAGTTGTGTTACAGTTTTGATGTATTCTTAACTTATTCTAGTACACTGAAATAGGCATTGTTATTAATTATTAATTTAAGCTACAAATATAAGTTATAAAAGACAGATATTTGGGATCTTTATTAAAATGATTGTAGGCCTCCAGTAAAACAATTTTCTAGCAAATAATTAAAAAGAGAATAGAAGCATTCTAAAATCCAATTTATTGAGTTTAGATTTTTTTAATTGTTAGTAACTCCACATAGCGTATTTATGAAATTAATACTGAAGTGAATAAGTGTTTCAAAATTAACTATATCATATTCTAAATTATCTTCAGATTTATTTTTACTTGGTTATTCATCCTCTATATCTATATTGTAGTTCAAATAATTAGAATTTTTTTTACCATCTTCGTACGAATTTAAAAAATATGATCAATATCTAAACACCTTTCATAGTCAATTTATATGTGATTTTAATATTCTAATTTTTAAATTTCTAACAATGGATAATGCTATATCATATAGGGGTCTAGTAAATAAATGTAAAAGTTCTTCATAGTTTTACATTATTAACAGTAAGATTCGAATTAACTTTTAAAAATAGGTAATTAAAAAAATTTTAGTTTAATTCAAATATAATATATAATAAATTTACAATTTTAAGGGTCATGTGATGCACAAATAATGGGAACAGTTTATTGTTTTTAAGCCTGAAAGTCACAGTCTTTATGAACTAAGTGTCCACACGAATATAAAGTTAAATCAGGCTTTTCTTTATAATTTTTATTAAATTAATTAAAATTATCTAAAGATAATGTATTCCCGTAATAGTATTATTTTAAATTATCGAAACATAGAAATACAGGATAAGCTAATAATTTTTAATTTTCCTTCCTTAAATTTAAAAAATATAAATTACATTCAAAATCTATTAATGTTATACATTTTATTTATTTTACTAGGGTTATTGATAATTTATACTATCATACGGACCACTGAAGCATAGAATGCATGTTGGTTTCTCTTATGAATCTTTAATAGGCTAGAATTGATTTTACTCCATTACATATTTAGTAATTAGATTTTACTACAACATTTATTATTGTAAATCTTTTCCTTATGGAATAGGAACACAGTAAAACTATGTATAGTTAGATTTATTGAAAGATTATTATTTTTATTAAAATTTTTTAAGAATTTCAGACTGCTTTAATCTTTATTTCTACCTTTTTATATCAGCTTAAGACATATTATTTACATCTGAGCTAGGGTCATTAGTAGATAAGTTTCCAAATGATAAGGATGTATTAGATTCCAATTCCATATCACTTCCAATGATTTTATTAAACTAATTTAACAATTTTGGCATAGTATTTTAAAATTCTGTATCATTTATTAAAGGTTTGTAAATTTATATTAAGTTATTCTGAAAGACTTTATACATTTATTAAGCAACATAAGTCTGGTATTAGATATTACAGAGGCCCAAGTGGAGGTTTTTTATTGCATTTCTCATCACATTATTGTATAATTTGTTATCAAATAATTTTTGTTCTTGTTGAAGTGCATACATATTCATATTTAATACGATTTGAGAAGAATGTATTTTATTCGAAATCGACTTAAAATATGGAACTTATTGCAAGTAATTATGTGCATTTCCTATTATTGTATCATATTCTACGTTGGATTTTTAAAGAGTAATTATTTTTTAATAATATTCTGAATTTACCTATTAAAAAATAAACAAAAATTTTGTAAATGACTAGGCTTTTAATTTATAAATTTTACATTTTAAAATCTAATAAAAAAATATGGCTCATATATAAGTTATTCTTTATATTGATTCTTCAAAATGAATTAACCATTTTATAGTGAAGTAACAGCTAAAATAGCATCTTTTAATTAAATATCTTGTGACAAGCCGAATTTACTGAGCTAAGTTGTGATTTGAGAATAATCATAAAATGATTTCCAAATATAGCAATGTATAATAAATTATTCTAAAGATTTCTGATAAGAATTAGTTTATGTGTTTTAAAGCATTGTTTACAAATTGATGTATGGAGAAAAATCAATTTATAATATTACAATTAATTCGAAAAAATATATAATAGCGTATTATTCTTCTCGTTTGATGCTATCAAAGTTTAATATTTTTTCTTTAGTAATTTAAAATTCCTACATAATAGCATCAAAAAAAAAATCTGAATCTGTTACAAGTAGCAAATACTACAAAGTCACTATATCCTGATCATAATGCATATTTGTATTTTTTTTATACCTCTAAACAAAATATTTGTCAAAATTATGCCCATGTCCTATTATTATAATTTTTTATTAATATTGAACGATTTTATTATTTATATCAATAAAATACCATGCAAATTAGTTAATAAATCAACTTCAGTGCTCATATCTTTAATCTTAGAAAACAATAGACTCCTTGATATGACTCCGATAACTCCTCTTAGTATATATTCATATTTATTTCCTAATATTTCATTAATTATCTGTTATGCTTTATGAATCCCATATGTTTCTACCATACAATTAAGAGCTAATCCATATATCCTAAATCCATTTATAAACCAGTATCTATAATTTTTTCTTTCGTATTATTCTACATTCTCTATATGATTTTGCTCAGTGTTTTGGGTGTTTTGGGGTTACTGTTTTTATTACTAAACAAATTTCTCATAAGATTGCTGTATAATATCTTCATTATTGCCTTAGCATTTATCAATCATTTATTCAAAATTAATAAATTACTGTTACATTTTATAATGACTATCTATAATATTTTCACAAATAATAGATTGATGTTTCAAAATAATATAATAAATTTATTCTTAAGAACTTTAGTTTTTCATTGACTTAATGTTTATAAAAATTTAAGAAAGTGCATCCATATTCATGGCATCACCTATTAATTAAATATTTTCTTATTAATTGTTTAAAAACGTATGATTCCTTGATTCTGATATACTTTCCATTAAACCAATATAATAATTAATTGAATTGATATTTTAATCTAAAAATTATGAATTCTATGGGTGTTCTGATATATACACAGCTAATTATAATTATTTTTGCCATTATTCTCTTGATAATTCATCATTTTCTATATTAAATTCTTTAATACTCTATCCAAAAAATTTTTAAATCTCTTACTAAAAGTTTCACTCTTAATTATAAACTTTTAATTATATTAATAAACTTTAAGAAATATTAAAATAATTTATTTTAATTATAAAAATTATTACATAAAGCTCTTGAGTTGAAAAAAACTAGGCATATATATCAAAAAACCCCGAACTATTCTCACTTTTATAATATATGTACTCATAATTATCAATGTAAGAAGCAACAAATTAAGATTTAAATTCTTCACTAACGAATAATTGCTTAAACAAATCACTCAATTACTATTCTATATCTTCACCAGCCTAACTACCAAATTTATAAAAGTATACTCTATATTTAAATAATAATTCAAGTATGGAGCAACAACAATTGTTATAACTTTCGCTTACAATTACAAATTCTTCATTTATGTCATCCCTTTGTGAACAAATATGCTTGGTTTTATAATTTTCAATTTTATTTATGAGAATTTCTCCTATCAAATGCTATATGTGTAAATTATTATCGATTGTTTTTTACATAAATTCAATTAATTCTTAAAATTCTTTATGTAAACTTCCAAACTAAATTAAAATTATTATATATAGATTTATAATTTATAAATATTTATATTACCTAAATGCTAGAATTCCAATGTGAATCGAAAAATTAGATTATTTTTTAAAACTTTTTTTAATAACTATGCTAAGGAAAATATAAAATTTTAATTTATTTCTGAAATAATATGCTGATGGGTTTTTTAATCTTCTTATTTGTGATCAGAACAATAAAATGTATGGGGAAGATTTTTATCTCCACAGTCGCAGGAAGCTTCATTGGTTTCCTTATGGTAAAAATATACTCTGTGTCCTACATGATTTCCCTATTAAAATTATATTATTATTACCATTTATTTTATAAAAATGATCTTGAGATACCTTTTTAAAACAATTTGTACACATACAAATCACTTATTAATCAAAACTACAATCATAGCATTTCCACAAACTAATTGAATTTTATTTTTTAATTATAATGCTGTTTCTATACTACATTAAGAAATTACCGATGATATTTTGGAATTGGAGATGAGCACATTGTTTTTTTCTGGTTTAGTTTCAAAGAATCAATGTAATTTTAGTTATCTTTTAAATAAATTTATAAACATTCAGCTAGACCTTAGTTTTGAAATAAGTTCCCGTTTTACTATTCATACATATGAAAATTGTTACTATTCATTTTATTTTTATATTATTACTTTTTTGTTTCTTCTATTACTTAGGTTAAAAATTAATTGCTAATATGAAGTTTAAGAATAATAGATTTTAAAACCAATAATCTTTTGTTGATGATGATAATTTACGACATGGATAATCTAAATATTTAAATAACAAATATTTACATAGGATAATATTATATAAATTTCTATATATATATAATAATAACGTATTATGAAATCCAGTGTAAATATTACTAGATAAATATAAATCTTATTTTTTTATAAATAATGATGGAATTAAATGAATGATCCCTTAATTAGTTTATGATCAAACCATTTATAATAATTTGAATCAATTCCTAGAATATTACTAATATAATTATAACTATAGATAGTAATTTTTTTAACATATAGAAAGTAAAAATTAAAAAAATAAAAATGGAATTCCGAAATTTGACAACAACTCAACTAAGAAATAAAATTTATAAAGAAGATGAAGCAACTCAAATTTTTTACTATAGTAAAAAAAATAGACCTTGTATTAACATATGGAGCAAGATAATTTGTAAAGAACTGATAGATTACCGTATCTGATGAAGTTCAAACCATGTGAAAATCTAAATAATCTTATAAATAAAAAGAAAATTTAGTATATCTGTGATGGTAAATATAAATTGAGCTATGTATTTAAGAATTTACTAAAAATTTATATTAGGTGTCATATATCAAGGTTCAGGAAGAGATTCGGAAGAAAAAATTTGTAGTGTAGATACTATGAATTCGGGAGTTCATACTTTGGAGTTTTAAATTGAGGTCCCTATAGATTTAATAAGGAAAAAAGAAGATCATTTTACATAAAATGTCCCTATTAACAATGCTTTTTTGCGTCTTCCTACATTTAAGGTTGGGATTGGTAAATTTAAAATTTAAAATATAATTTAAAAATATTGGTAATTTGTAATAATGTCCAATTTTGTTCGATATTTTATTTACTAATATTATTATATTGTAATTTAATTAATAATAGTTGAAGACGGAGAATAAGACAATGATGTGTGGAAAAATAATTGGGCGTTCAAGAGACTTTTTGGAAATTTAGGAGATGAAAATAAGGGAATGATATCATAGATTAATGGACAATGGGAATATAAAAGCAATTTTGAGAATGAATTAGAACGTGGGAAGTTTAATATTATTAAAATATAACTGGACTTTAATGAAGGTACCTTCACAGTTTAATCTTAAAATCTTCAAAATAAACACATGATGATGAAGAAGTTTTTACCAATAAAAATAATTCATGGAAATTTTATTTTTCTTGGAGTTTTTGCAAAAGTAAATTAGAAGTTTTAGACTATACCTACAAGGAGTGACATATTTTTATTATAAATTACTATTATATGTATACATACTATTTATAAAAAATCATATATATATATAGTTATTTGTTGTGATTTATTTATGATAGATAGAATTATAACATAAAAATAATGCTTATACTATTTATATATTTAATATTTAATATTTATTATTTTCATTGTAATTAAATTATAATTTCCAAATTTTCTCCTGTAATTATAATTATAATTTACAAATTATATTTATAACTTAAGAATAATGGAAACAAGTAAAGAAAAAATTGATAATCAAAAAGAAGAAGTAGACAAATAATAAAATAAATAGGACGAGGAGGAAAAACAGAGTGAGAAAAAGACAAAAAAAAAATAGGATGAAGTAGATGAACTTGTCACAGTTGATTTTTATAAAGGCCCCACAGGGGTTGTTCCATTAAAATTTAGACCTTGCCAACTTAGAATCGAAAACCTTAATCCTTATGAAACTAAAATTAGAGTAAAATAATTCTCTTTTATTATCGCTATACTTTAATATAAATTAACTTTATAAAGGAAATAAAAACTTTGAAGAAATTTACAATGAATAATAAGTAAACTAGTTCAACAGAAGATCATGTATTTTATGGAAAAAATACTAAAATAGAAGAAAGAATATGTAGTGCAGAAGAAATATTGAAGTAAGGAGTATATAGATTAAGATTTACAATATAAGTACCTCCTTTAGCACGTAAATACTCTTATTTATCAATTTTATTGTTTTTAATAGATTTATTTATAAAATATAAAAGGTACTGTAAAGGAGCCTACCCCTGCTTTTTATGTGGGTATAGTTGAAGATGGATGGGAAGATAAGAAATAATATGGAGAAAAATGGTGCTTTAAACGTATTTTTGGGGCCAATAGCAAATTACCCGATAACAAGGGAATGATGAGTAAAATAGATGGAGATTTTGAGTATTAGTATGACTTAGAAAAAGATTTAATTAATGATTAAGATAATTAGTGTAAATATTATTAAAAAATTTGTATTATAGTTATTAAAATAATTATTTAAAATATTACTAAAGTGGAATTGCTCGTTGACTTTGATAAAAATATATTTAGAATTTTAGGACCAAAGAAAAAAAATATTTTTAAAACTATGCCTAATTATATTAATTTATAATCATGTAATTGGAGAATATATTTTGGATGGGTTGGTAGTACAGCAAAATTAACAATTGGAGATTTTACTCGTTCAGAAACTAAAATTAAACCCAGGGATAAATATGGGAGAACTGTTGACATAAATACCCTTTGAAAAATAATTTCAAAATAGATTAAATTTTTAAATTTTTATAGAATTGAATAAAAATAATATATATATTTTTTTTATTATTATTATAAAGGGTATATATAATTATACTATAAAAAACATATAAAAATAGGTATATAAATTTTAAATAGTATTATTAATTGATTTCACGAATTAAATTATTTATAAATAGTAATATATTATTTCATTATTATTATTCATTTGAGTTAAACATAGCATTAATTAATATAAATCAAAATGATTTTAATGCCTAGAGTAGCCATCTTCAAATCATACAACTTTTATTATTTTATTCAAATAATAAATTATTAATATTTTACTTTATAGATATAAATATATTACTTATTTTTAAATTATGAAGAGTGAGTGTGTTAAATAATTCAAATTTATGTTAATTTTTAATATTATAATCTGTACATAGAATTATCTTCTGATACAGTAGTTCAGTTTTAAAATTTATATCCTCCTGCAAACGGATCACTACTTGTTTTAGAAATTATATTAGCAAATTTATTTAAATTTTATTTAGAAGATTAATTTTAAGTGTTCTTATTCTATTCATTTTCATTTTAATTTTTATCACTATTTATTACCGTTTAATAGGAAATCGCTTAGTCTCCGGAAGATGTTTTTAGATTTATCGCTAAAGAAGGATTGCACTAATTTTATTAAATATTAGTATCTAAATTAGTAAGTAAAACTTAGTGACACTATCCTCCATTAAATTTAGACTCGCCCTATGGAGAATATTCTCTAAATCGCTGTTTTTTAGGAGTTTAAAAGCATTATAACTATTTAGGAGTGTCATTATTGACAGCATCCCATCCTAAATTAGTAGTGGATTTGACGGTTTAGTCAGCCCCACTAAACTATTTGGTAATTAGTCTCAACATTTCCTACTATCCCATGGTGGTTATTGTATTATCAAAAGTTTACATATATTCATCATCTATGAGTTTCTGATCAAAATCATCATCAAATTAGTGATTTAAACTGTATTTTCTTCTATCTACTCTTCTTACTTATTGGTGATAACATTATTTATTATTCCTTCCAGAATTCATTTAATTTTTATTGGTCACAGAATATCTGTAAGCATCCATTTTAGTAAAATTTGCATCTATTTCATTATCCATTTCGCTTAAACTCTCTTCTGTAAAATCACCATATTAGGAATTATTATTCGTGCCAGAATTATTTTTTGGCATTTTTCAGAACTTTCAACGATGTCACTGCTATTATTATTATTGTTATTATTATTTTAACTTTTAGGACTTGTTTTGTTGTTTTAAATTAAGCTAAGATTATTTTCAGTATTTTCTGTTTATTACTTTTATTCATCATGTTATCTTTTCATTTCTTCTATATCATCAAACTTCATTATATTTAAAAATTAGGTCTTCGTTATAAAATCATGTTTCTCAATGTTAACTTCCTAAATTACAAGACGCACTTCTTCTAATGATACTTTCCTTCCTCCTAAATAAGTTAAATAAAATCTAATTAAAAAAAAACGCTATTTATAAGTATTACCTCTAGCCATTGCCATTATTAAATTTTCCTTGGTCACTATTCCACTATGGTCAACATCTAATAGGTTAAATATTGCATTCATATATTCCTAGTATTTGTTTTAATAAATTTAAGATATTATGAAGGAAGTGTAAGTAGCAAAATTTGAATCTTCAATGGAGCTTTAATTTAGATTTTCAATTATTAAGTTTATTTGCTTATCACTTAATTTTACTTTTTATTTTGATTAAAACGCCTTGAAATCTCCACTTCCTAGAAGTCCATCAGTATCATTATCAAACAAACGGAAGTCTTCTCTTATTTGCGATAATTCATTTTCGTCCAATAAACCAACTAATAACCGATATACCTCATACTTAAATTTGGGCATCATGGGAAAGTTGATCATATTATCCAGTATATATTATTTATTTTTTCTTAACTTTTCTAATTTTTTTTCTTAGCCCTACTTTAAAAAAGGATGAAAAAGCGCCTCAGAAGCTGTTATTCTTTTTTTAAAATCAATAACCAATAACTTTTTTATAAGATCTTTAGCATCTTTAGATATTTTTTTCCAAATTTCCCCTTCAAAACAGAAATTTCCAGATTTAATTTAAGAAATTAATTCATTTTATTCTGTTGAGTAAAATGGATATTATCCACTCAGTAAATAATACATAATCACTCCACATGACCAATAATCGCAAGCTTCAGTATAACCTGTTTTTTCTAATATTTCTGGAGCTATATACATAAATGTACCTAGATTATTAAAATAAATAAATAGAATAATTATCATTTATTAATTTAATTACTATTTATTTTTCTAATTATAGTTAATTGGTGGGGGAAATAAAATTTTGAAAAAAAAAGTAAAAATAGTGTTTAATTAGGGTACTTATATTAATAATCATATTAAAGATATTATATAATTATTGTTTTTTTAACAGAGGGATTAAATAAAATTAATTTATCTAATTCTATGGTTGGTCATTAACAAAAAAAAAATTATTTAAAGTAAAAATAAATCTCATTTTTTTACCTGCAACTGCCTTCATCCTATCTGAATTTTCAGAAAATTTTTAAGATAATCCAAAATCTATTAATTTTAACTCGAAATTATTATCTGATTTTTCTGCAAAAACGAAGTTTTCTAACTTTAGATCTCTGTGAACAATACCATTTTTATGCATATATTTTACCGCACTCAAAATTTTTGTCATTATATCTTAAGTTTGCTTCTCAGTATATATGAATACAGTTTTTAACCCATTTTATTGTTCATGCTTGAAATTATATTACTATGTTCTCGATTATTGAAGCTGACCCCCTCTACAATATTAAAGAACCAGATGAAGAAATTTTTAATCTTAATATGTTTCGTAAAATCGCACAATATTCGGATGATCACACTTCCTGAGAATCTCTACCTAACAAATTTATATATTTATTATTCTCATATTTACTTTTCTACCAAATAATATATTTTATTTTTATCATTTTTGAAAAAAAAGATAGATTATTGGATTTTATTATAAAATAATTTTTTTCTCTGTTCTATGTTTAAACTACTATTTGTATAAAATTATATTTATAAAATAAATACCTCATTTATTATCATATCCATATTTTCTTTAACTTTTTCTTTTGATATTGTTTTGATTGCAAATTTCTTTTTTAATAGCTTTTTAGGTATGCTGTTCTAACTCTAGTCATATAAAATTTTATTAATTATATATTACGTTATTTTTTATAAAACAGAAAACTCAACAATTCAAATAAATAAGAAAAAATGAATAAATTATATGTCCAATGAAATAAACATATGTAATTTGTATATAGAGATTGGTATATAAAATAACTTACTATCCGAATTCTCCTTTGCCTATGATTATTGGTTCGAAATTGTAAACATTTTATATATCTTCTGATGAAAAAGTTATCTATTCTTTTCCATTAATCCCCCATAAAGTAGTATTGGGATACGAGGTATTTCCATTAGAAGACAATTTATCATTTTACTTTGGCTATAGATCACTGCTATTGTTATTGTTTAAAGTAGAAGGTCCCATTACTATCTAAATTAATATTTTTGTTTTTATTTTATTATATTAACTTTTATTATTATTTTATCTGTACAATTGCTGAATATAATGAGTGACTTAGTTATTGAATTAATTTGTTTCTTTAAGGAATACACAAATTTTATACAAATTATGTGAGTAATAATTAAATCATATTGATTATATATAAAGAAAATAACTTTAATATAGAAATTTAATTATTACATTATTAAAATATATGTATATTTTATTATTTGACTCGAAAATATATTTTTAATATTTAAATTGATGTAACTAACAGTTAGAGAAAAATTCAAAAGCCTAATCCTAACAATTTTAGTTTATAATTTCGCTGTGGTGTCCCCTATGGTTAATTTCAATTAATAATATATAAAAACATCATTTTTTCTCAAAATTTAATAGTTCATGAAAATAATCACTGATATTCTAACTATGAAATTTATAATATTTATATTATCTCATACATTTTATATTAAATACTATATTTTACTATAGTAATTACTATATCTTGTAATATATAGTATAATAAATTATAATAAGTGAACATTTTTATATAAATATTTATAATAAGAATGAAAATTATAATAAAATATGATATTTTATTTATTTATATATTTATACATATATACATGTATTGATTTTATTTAATTAATAATATAATATTAATTCATTTTAAATAAACCATGATGTCATCAATTGCAAAACTAGCATCGCATGCATGCTTTTTAAGGGAAGATCCAAATGTAAGGGTTGCATTTTATTTGATGTGAGGAATAGTAACATCAATAGGCCTGTTATTATTAATTTGAAATTTAAGAAATATTATTATAGGTAAATGAAAAATTTAAAATTGAACTATATACAATGAAAATCCATAGTCAGGATGATCGCCTCCACATATATTTATCCCTTATACTTCTTCTATAACTGGCTCTGTTGTTTTTTTCCAAACTATAATAATAATAAAATATATATTTTATAATTTAATAAAGTAGAAAAATAAAATAAAAGAATGTGTAATTTGAAAATACCTAATTTATCATCTACAAATAAAAAAACAGATTCTCCTTCCCACTTATCTAACAGATGTATTTGTGCATTTATTTTTAGAGTTTTGTGAGTGGGCAGTTTTGGATAAGTTTTTGTCAAATTTAATGAAGAAGTAATACAATGACCGCCTAAAAAATAATTTACATCTCCATTTTCAATATCATTCGTTTTATTAAAAGGATTTTTTATATATGAATCTATTTTTTCAACTGGAATATCCGAAAAGGCAGTATTTCCACAAAAATTTCTCTATTTTATATTCCATCCTATCAAGCTTTGCTATTTTTAAATAATTAGTTTAAATAAATGATCATTGCCTTAATAGAGATTTTAAAGATACTTCATTTTCAAAATTATCATGATGTAAAAGTGTCCAGTCTCGTTTTTCATTTTGTTAATATAAATTTATAAAATCAACTCCTTTATTTGCTTTAATACTTATTACTTAAACATCTGCATCAATTTCTAAATGAGTAATATTCTATGATTAAAATTAAAAATTATAATTTTTTATAAGTTCCAATTATCTACTTATTATTTTTACTTGTTCATTCAAAGCATTAAATGCATGTAATTCCAATTTATCTATATGAGCACTGTCAGATACTAAATTTTTTGTATGCAATTCAGAATTAGAGATGAATTATTTTGACACTATAGAATCACCTACTATAGATTCTCCTCCCATGGAATATTTCCCTGTTGTATCTCCATTAAATTTTAATATGCCTGTTATATTTTAATGGATATTTACATAATTTTTATTAAATATTTTGTAAATTTATACATCATATAATTACTATTTTATATATTTTCTTCATAACTATCTTTGTCGGTTTTTAATTATTTTTCATCATTTTATTCAGCATTTTTTACACCATATACAACATTATGGCATGCTAGTATAAATACAAAGCATGACAGTTTATAGAAATACTGATTGGTTTACTTTTTTTATAATGCTGATTTAGGTTTTTAGATTACTTACACCATTTTATTGCAAATTATTATTATTAATAATTTATATTAAAAAACGAATTACAAATATTATAGATTTAAAATAATGTTAAATAAATAAAAAAAAAAAAATTTTATATATATAAATAATTAAATATTTTAAATTATTATTAATTATATAATATTTTTTCAAAGTTCTTGATTCCAAAATTACTAATTATTCATATTAAACTTAAATCATAAAGCTCATCCTCTTCTAAATTCTTATATTTATTTTTAGTATCTTTTGGTAGCTAATATTCAATAACATCTTAATTTTCATTTTCACTATTATCTTCTAAATTCAATAAATCAGGATTAAAACTCAATGAAGATTAGTTTTAAACATTTCCATTATTAACTTCTTAACTATTAAAGTTATTTTCTAATTTTAATTCATCTTATAAAACTCCTGTATTATTTTTCTTATTTATTTTTATTTAGCCTTTTCTTCATTATTTTTTTATTTTTGAATTTGATTAAATTCTTCCATGCTTTCATGTACTTCATTTTCTTCTAATTCTATACAAGCTTCTGGTAGAGCGTCTTAATAATAAATGATTTTTAGTAAAAATAAAAGTTGTATATTATGTGTTTACAATTGGTATCATTATCCTCCCCTGCTTCCTAATCATTATTTTAATTTTATTAGTTTTACTAATGATCTTGGAAATATTTTTATTTAACATAATCGATATAAGCCTCTATGGTAGTATTTACATCATTTGCTATTTCATCAATGTTTTCATTTGCTTTGTCCAAATATTTAAAAACATAATTTTCCACAAAGTCCTGCATATTTAAAATTATTTTCTTTTTATTTCCTGAACTTTTCATTTTCATTTTTTCCATATCTTTTTTTGATTATAATTATACTATTTATTTACTATTACTTCCCATTCCACTTATCCTATTGTCTTTTTGTTCTAAATAAACAATTATAATTATTTTTTGGGGGATTTCTTTGAATATATTTAACAATTACATTCAAATTTTAACTTTATCTTTTATGCCATTTATTTTTCCCTCATTAATGTGTCTTTATTAGTTAATAACTCATATATATATCTAGATTTTTTTCTAACTATTGATTATTATAAATATAAAGGAGTGCTAATAATCATTATTTTAAAATTTAAATATAATTTACTTAATTCTTTTTATCTATTTCCTTTCCATAATTATAATCAAAATAGTATTTAAATAAGTGAACCTAATCATTAAATTCATCAATGCAGGCTGAAGCTCCATGTTTCAATAAATAATCGATTATCAGTAAAGCCTTTTTTTAAAATTTATATTTTAATTGTAGATTAATTATTTCCTTATTAAATTTTTACCCGAATAACTTTATTAGTCTTATCTGGTTGATTTTCTAAGATATCCATTAAAAAGTAAATTATTTCTTCATATTATTCTCTAAAAAAGCAAATATTAAATAAATTTTCTATCAATAATTCCATTTTTACATATCAAATGAAGCTTAAGCAATTTAATTTAATAATGAAACCGGAACAATGTTTCCATTTTCATTGGTAGCTTCAGTCATTAAAACCTCTGTAAGAGATTTGTATTGTTTATCTTTTTTTATTATTGTTTAAACTTTTTGGGAAATCTTCATACTAGCTCCTTCCAATTTTTTCGTAATATCTAGGTTATTTATTTTACTTGCTGTCTTTTTAAAAAATGATTTCATATTTTTTTTTTATATATAAATGTAAAATATTTTTATTTAAATTTTCTATATTCTCAACAATTTAATATTCTTATAATAGCTGATTTAATTTAATTTAAGAATTTTTAATATCAAAAAAACAATTTTTTTATTTTAATTTAATAATATTCAAAGCAATTTTATAATTATATATCTCCAAATACGATTATTTTTATTTTATTATTTATGTTTTATATGAATAAAATAATAATAATATAATAAGTTGACTGAAAATATTTAAAATTTATTTTTATTAAGATTATTTTTCTTCTCATTTAAAAGATTTATTTTTAAAATACGTAAATTATAAATATTTCAATAAATATTCCTACTTATATTTAATTATTTCAAAAAAAGTTTAAAAAATCAATTTTATTAAAATTCTTCTTCTTTGGGCACTTCTGGTAATTAAGCTTGCAAGGCTTGTCTGCTTGCATCAACAACCTTTTTATACTATCTGAGCATTTCTAAAAGTTATTATATATAATTTGTTTAGTTTTATAACTTTTCATTTAATGCCTTTTTTTCTTCATTGGCAGTGGAAAGATCTTTTTCTAATTATTCGTTTTTGGCGTTTTATTCTTCTATTTATTTTTATTTTTATTCATTTTCTTCTTTAACTTTATTTAGTTCTTCACTTAGCTGCTCTTCTTTTTATTTGTGTTAATTATTTTCTTCTTCTCTTTATTTTTCTGATTCTGTCAATTTATCCTAAGTTTCTTACAATTACTTCTCTGTCTACTATAAGGTTTCACTAGTTTATTATTATTGTTTTTCAATTTCTTAGATCTTTTTTTCACTTTCTTCTTTTTATTATTGTAATTCTTTCTTTAATTATTCATTTTCTTCTTCTAACTCTTTTATTCTTTATCTCAATTATTCTATAAGTTCGTCTTTTTCATTCGCTTCTTTTTATTATTATTAGATTGTTTATTCTTTTCTTTATAATTCTGAAGCAGTTGAAGCAGCATCCTCTTCAAATTTAGAAGCTTTTTTTTCCTCTTCTTACAATTTTTCGGTAAGTTCTTTATTTTATTTTTCTAGTTCCTCTACTTTTTATTTTAAAAAGGAGTTTTCATCTTAATGAGAAGTAATTTATTTAATTTAATTTTCAGTCAAATTAGTTTAATCTTGAAGTTTGGATTCATTTTCTTTAATTACTTATTATAATATTTAAATTTATTTATTCAGTTCTTCCTAAGATTCTTAAGATCGTACTTCGACAGTCCAATTAAAGATTGCCATGAATTCTTCAAATTATAATTGATCATCCTATATAAAAATATTTGGTTACTTAAATGGTTAATTCCATGCAAAATATGTGATATTTTCTTTACATTATTTAAATCAGCCTTTTTGAATACATGCAAAAAAGAAGAAGGGAAGTTTAGGTCAGGAAAGTTATTTCTTAACATGCCTCCGAATTCAGACCAAGATATTCCTCCATCAGCATTTATGTCTGATTCGTGGAAGAGTGCTTTAGGATCTATTTTTTTTTCTCAAGCTCATCTTAGAGTTAGAGTAAGAAAATTTTATCTCTTTTATTGAGATCAATGGAGTCGAGTAAAGACATTAACCAGCTGATTTAAAATTTATTTTTTTTGGATTTTTAAGTTTTTATTTTATTAATTTTATTGTGAAATAAACTTATTTCTTAATTTTATTTGAGTTTAAATCAGCCAAATATTAAATAATAGCAGCTTTACTATAAATACTAAATTAAATTAAATAAACTAAAATTTTCTTAATTTCTAATAATTTTTTCCATGATATATTGTTACCTAACCTATTTAATTAGGAATAAATATGTATAATTTACTATATTTACCTTAAAATAGAGCCTTATAAATTCAAATAATACTCCCTTATGTATTTTTTAATTAATATTTTAGGAAATATAATAAGCCATATAAATTATTACCTTTTCTATAACGTTTAATCTTAGCTTAGCCATTAAAAATATAAATATAAATAATATTTATTAGGCTCTCTTATTTAAATAACTAATAAATAAAAATAATTTAATTATTTTAATATTTCATATATTTTAATTAATCTCTTTCCCAGTGTATGCTTGATTTTAAAATACACTTCACATTATAATAATATATTAATTTTCTAGTAAATATCATTGAAAAAATAAATTTTAGTTTTTCATAATAATTATGAAATCTTCTAAGGAATAATAAAAAATAAATAATAATTAAAAATAATAATAGACAAGTTAAGCAGAAGATAATGAAAATTCTAATCTTTAGTTAGCTTATATGATTTGTTTATGTATTGCCTTATTTTTTGGTTCATTAACTTATTATCTTGGAATCAGATACCTACCAAAATATTTGCAAGATGCAAATGCTGAATTATCTAAAGGTCCTATATGGTCATCAGGTAAAAAAAATAATTGTGATATCAAAAATTCTACATATGTTTATTTTAAATATAATACATTCGTTAATAGGTTTAAAGTACATGATCTATTATAAATTTGCTTTCGTAAGTGTATATTAATTAATTTTCAGTGTACTTCTTGTAGGTCTCTCTAGAGCCCTATTTAGATAGTATAATCCTTACTCTCAGTATTCAAAACAACTTAATATAAAAAGTAAACAAGCTATAGCTTTAAGAGTTAATTATGTAGAAGATCTGAACAAATGCTTTTAATATTCTATATACATGACAATAACCTTTAATTTATTTTTATTTATACTTGTCACAAATGCAACTAGTGGAAAAAATTTAGGAAGAGCCTTTACTAATGTAATCCTATTTAATTTTGGAAGATGCACGGCATTTTTAGCTGAGTTTTTAGGCTAAGTTATTAAGGTGCCTACCTAAGAAATATTTGGATAAATTATAAGTATAATATCTTTAATAATGATAGCTTTAGAATCATAAAACTTCTAATTAATATGATCTATTTCTTAATAATATATATGAATAAATATCTATAAATATATAATTGTACTTGATATATCTAAATAAATATTATATATAAATTAAAAATTAAATTTTTAATTAAATGTAGAAAAGTTTTTCTATAATGAAATTTATATAATAATAAATCATAATTTTGGGAAAAAAGTTTATCTTTCCTAATCTTCTTCTATAGCAAGGAATTTTTTATTATAAAAATTTTCAAGAATTATAGAAGAGAACTCATCTGGGTATTATAAAAATGGGCAGTGTCCACAGCCTATTCTAACCAAAACCTTTACACATAAATCAGGTCCGATAAAATCCAAATTTTTCAAAGCAGATCCATAAGGAAACACTTAGTCATCTTAACCGTGATATATAAAAGTTGGACATTTTACTTTAATATCTGGGTTTTTGATAAAAAAATCGAAATTGTGGATTCCAATTGTACATTCAATTGAATTTCTCTGCATCAAAGTTTCTTCACACAGTGTATTAAATAAAGATTTAATTTTCGTTTAAGATTCCGTTTTGTATAGAATCACTGCCATAATTTCTTCTAAAAATCATATATAATTTATTTATATTATTAATCATGGATTTCAATAAATTATTTTTACTAATTTTCTCTAATTTATTTTCTTAATTAGGATCCTTAAATACGGGCAATAATTATTATTCCAAACGGTTTCTAAACCGATTGGTATCCAGCTTTACTTCAGCATTCATGTTTTCGTCATATTAGGTAAAAGGATACCCATAATAGCTTGCAGAGTCTACAAGCATTATATTTTATACTTTTTTAGAAATTTATGCAGCAATTACCATAGAAATCACACCCCCCATACCCCAGCCGATCAAATTAATATTTTTAAATTGTTTTTTATCAATGAATTCTATAATGTCTAAGGCCAAATCCTCCAGCTTTTCTGTAGGTTTATTATATGAAGATCTACCAAATCCTCTCATATCTATTGTTACGATGGACGTTCTATCTATACTAGTGTCAGCATTGTTTTCTTCATATTAAAAGTTCTGAACTAATTCCTGTATTATAACGTCCCAATATCGTTATGATGAATAGTTCCCATGGATTAAAATAAGGGTACTTTCTGTAGACTCTCCATATTAGCGATAACATAGTTATTCTCCAGAATTTATTTATTGATATTTAAAATCTTAAAAATCTATATTCATATTATGTTTCTAATGCTATTAAAATTTGTAGTTTTTATTTTTTTTTGGTGATTTTTAATTATTTTTTTTAGAATTCATATATTTATATGCCTTATATTTTCTATTAACAATTAACCAATAAATCACAATAATTTTATAATCAACATTTTAGTTATTTGTATATATAATGATTCATGGGTCATAGATCATAATACGTCACAACTTGTGGTTCTTTTAAAAATAAACCCATAAACAACTAAATTCAAAATTAGGAAAATAACATTTTACTATTTTCACTTACTACTTTAAATAATTTAAAAATGTTATGGCAATGAATTAACTATATTGGGAATCTGTGATTTTTTTTTTAAGCAATTTGTCTATGTACTAAGTGAAATATTTAATTTATAAATCTTATATTGTTACTTTACTACTCTAAATTTGTTAATTTTTTCATTTATTATATTTATATGATAAGATGTTTTCCACATTTTTATAGGAACATAGTATTTTTTATGAATACGTATACTATTTTATGATAATTTATACTAAAATATTAATAAATATATAAAAAAGTTCATAATTTAGCTTAGATATCTTAAGTTAAATTTTATTAATTATTATTGAAAAAGTCTAAAGATAAGGAAGTAAAATCTGAATGATGCTATAAAAAGGGGCAATGGCCACATCCTTCTCTTACTAAAACTCGTTTGCATAATGAACTACCAATAAAATCTACATTTTTAAGAGCATTACTAAATGGAATCACAGGATCAAGCTAGCCATGATAAATGAAAACCGGACATTGAATTTTTAAGTTTGGATTATTTAGGAAAAAATCAAAGTTGTGAATTCCAATATTAGTTTCAATGTAATTTCTTTACATCAAAGTTTCTTCACAAAAGTAATCTTATAGATCCTGTATATGTTATTCGGATTCAGTTTTGTAAAGAATAGTTGACAATACTTATTCTAATTAGTGGATAAGATAAAAAACAATTAAAAAATAAAAAAATATAGATTTTACTAATTTTTTTCATTCTTATTTATTAAGTGGGAGCTTAAAAAATTTGAGTAAAAGAGTGTTTAAGTCTATTTCTAAATTCCTCAGTATCTCTTTTGACTTCTTTTTTTAATTTATCATCATATTTTGTGAATGGGTATCCATAATAACTTGGAGCAGCAACCAACATTATTTTAGAAACATTTTCAGGAATACGAGCTGCGATAACCATTGAAATTAGTCCTCCCATACTCCATCCTATTAATTTTATATTCTTAAAACCTTTTACTATAATTAATTCTATGATATCTTAAGCCAAATCTTCTAATTTTTCAGTAAATTAGTTATAACTAGACCTCCCAAAACCCCTTATATCTATAGAGATTATAGATGTTTTATCTATTTACGGCTTAGAAATAGCTTATTCATTGAAATGGAGTGTTTTTACAAAGTCTTGTATGCTTATATCCCAATAGCCCTATGAAGTGTGATTTCCATGAAGTAAAATTATTACATCTTCTTTGGATTCTCCATATTATCTATAGCATATAACTTCACCAGTCGCGACTTTTTAAAATTAATAATCCTTTAGATTTATATTCATGAAAAACAAACTTTTTATATTATTTCTTTTTTTTTATTGTATAACTTTTTATTTTATTATTAAAATTTAAGATAAATATTTAAAAACTGAAAGGAATAACCTTTTAATTATAAGGATCATACCATTATTACGTCACTTTAATTTAAAAATGACAATAATAGAAATATTATATCATTTATAGTTATTTAGAAACTCAAAAATCGATTCATATAGAAGAAATATTAATTATGAAATTAAAAATGGGAAAGGAAATAATAATTTACCAAATTTAATTTTTATATTATTTCTTATTAATCTATATTATTATAAGTAATCATATTTATATATGTAATAAAATCGTTTTTTTAACTATTTATTTAATAAAATATATTTATAATTATAATTATTTATAATATTTTGTAATTATTATTTTCATGGTAATTTCTAACTCATTAAAAGATATATCATTTCTGGCTAAATACTTCATTGTAATTTATTTAAAAGAAAATTCTATTAAAAGGATATTAAAATAAATGCATATATAATAATTTATCTTATTTAATTTATAAAAATAATTCTTAATGAAGATGCAAATTATATTTATTTAAAACATATATTTCTTTTTGCAATTATATCACAATTTTATATGTGTCTTCTTATATTAAAATTACGTGCATGATTTCTTTAATTATTAAGATAACTAGACTATTAATTTTATTTTGAATTAATTAATTAATAATATCTTCCCACAAAAATTTCAGAAACTTACCTCATGGCATAATAGTTACTAAAAGAATTAAGAAACGATAATACTGAGAAAGTATTAGAGTTAATTTAAGGAGAATAAAACATAAGCTACAAGGATAAAAAAGGAAAATCTGTATTACATATAGTAATAGAAAATTAAAATTTAGTGTTACTAAAAGAGCTTGTAAGTATAGTTGAAAAAGAAGAATTAAATTATTAAATAAAGTAAATAAATAGTTTACGAAACAAATATATTTATGTTATTAATTAATTTTCAGTTCTGGTGAAACTCCTTTATTCTACTGCTTAAGTTAAGGATTCTGGGAAGGAATAAAGGTTTTATTATAAAATGGAGTAGATGTTAATTTCTAATAAGATGATGGATATACTGCACTTCATTTAGCAGCAGCCTAAAATTCAGTAGAAGCAGTTAAAATTCTTGTAATGAAAATATTTATTCATACATTTAATTGACAATTTAGTTTAAAACAATAATAATAATAATTAATATTTACTTAAATAGACGTAAAATAATGCAGATGTAAATATATTATGTGATTCAGGTACTCCTATTCATATGGCTATTATAAATGGAGCTTTAGAAAGCGCCCTGATCATGATATAAGAGACAAAGTAGAAATTAGATTTCTCTTTAGAAGATTGTGAAGGAAATACTATTTTCCATTTGGCGTCTTCTGAGGGACACGCCAGTTTGCTTGAAGAAATATTATAATTATTACTATAAAGTGACTAAAATTCTGATGGGAATTTAATAAATAAAAAAAACAAAAGTGGAAATACTTTATTACATGAAGCATATTTATATCAAAGAGTTACCGTTATTGATCTTCTATTAAAAAAACAAGAATCTATTAAATTAGATATAAATATTAAAAACAAATAAGGTATATTTATTTATATATATTTAAAATATATACTTTAATTTAAAAAATGATTATTAAATTTAGGATTGGCTGGAATTCAAATTGGAAAACAGTTATAAAAAGAAGAAGAAGAATAAAAAGAATAAGAAGTTATTGTAAAAAGATAAATACAAGAAGAAGCAATTCAGAGATAAAAACAGTATATGGAAGAGTAATAGGAGTAAGTAAGATTAATTTAAGAAGCCAAAAAGAAAGCAGTTTAAAATGAAGAAAGCCAAAAAGTTATGTAAGAAGAAATTAAAAAAAAGGGAACATTCGCTATGATTGTATTCTTTGTTTTATTTTTTGGAATTATTTATTTACTATTAAAACACGCTGCTGATTCACCATCAGGAAAATAAATTTGAATTTTCAAAAAAAATAACTTTAATTTATATACATCCATAAATATATTTGGTAATTTAAAACATTAATTATAAAAATATGCAAAAATATCAAAATCATTCATACAAATTCACGTCAGAAAACTATTTATTCATTGTTTCAAAGTTAAATTTATTTTTTTCTGTAGTTATCCACTTTTTAAAAATAAATTTCAATTCAGCTTAAATTTCTTGGATTGAAGCTTCTTAAATGTATTAACTAAATACAGTTTTACTCATCAGACCTTTAGAAGTTAATACTTTTAGGTCAGAAATCTAAAACAGTATTAAATATTATTTAACAGATATATTGGTTTAGTTTATAAAGTAAGGTTTTAATATACTTACTTTGAAAATTTTATTAATATTAGCCGTAATTAACAACTTATAAGCTAATTGATAATGAACTAAAACGCTATCTCTAAACTGGGCCTATTATCTTTACTGAAATTATTAAAAGTTTCATTGCGTTTTTGTTTCTATTGCAAAAAAATAATGTAGTAAATTAATTATCAATAAAAACATATAAAATTATTCGGATTTTACTTCATTTTTTTAAGCCATTGCATTTTTTTCTCTATTTTTAACAGCTTATTCATAAACAATTCCGTATAGAACTAAACATATTTGTTTGAGAGGATATTTAATGTCATCAGGAAGATCTCCAAAATATTTTGTTTTTAGTAGTATATGATTATAATCTTCTTTAAATCCTTAGGTTATAAGCTCTGAGTACTTAGAACTATATTCTAAAGACTCTTATTATACTATTCTAAGACTTTCTTCCATAATGGAGTTATATTTTTAATAATTTTAATCAACTATTTATTTAAACATAGCATATTCTTATGATTTCGTAAAATTATTAAATTCTTCTTATGATTTTTATATTTATATCTAATCCATCTATTCATTTTAACTTTTCGGAGTTTATGAATCCTCTAAATATAGTAATATAGTAAGAATCATTTAATCATTTTATAATTTAGCTAATAATTTACCTTTCATTCTTATTGCTTATTCCTCGTTCATAAAAACATTGAAATGATTTAAATTTTTATCAATAACCTATTTTAAATAAGTTAAGTAGTATTTAATAGCTTTAACAACGAAAAAATCACAGACTTCATAATGTAAAATTGAAATCTTTCTTCTATTTAATTTAAAAAAAGCGTGCATTTCTATAAGCAAATTGACTCTGAAGAGTTAAAATTTATATATGCAGATGGCTAGATTCATTTTGTTCTAAAAATTAGGAAATTTATATTAAATTTTAATGATTTTTTTAATGTAAATCTTACAGAACTAGTAGAAAATCTCTATCTTAACTGTGTAGCCAAAATGTTTTAAGCTACACTGATGTTTGTTAAATCACTTTACAAAAGCATGAAACTTTCTCTTGCTCTTTATTTTTTACTGTTATTTTTATCATCATCTGGGGCACATGTATCTTTTTCCTCTTCTTCTACTTCGCTCTCAGACTAACTTTAGCTATCAGATGAAATAATGGTTTGCTGTTTTTCCAAATGAAGATTAGTTTAGAGTTCTGACTTAAATTTCGGGGCCGGCATATTTTGGTCTACCAAAAACAAGGGATGATTGTAGCTTTAAAAATGGTAAGATTATAATTTTAATAATATCACATTAAAACATCTATTTTTTACAGGGCCTATATAGAAATTCTGTATTTCGGATTAATTGTAAGCAGATTTTCTAATACATCTTTCAACTAAAAATTATGAAATTAAAGTATATATTTAGTTAATATCACAATTTGTAATAGAAGGAGTAAAATTATTTACCTTATCAGAAATAATTCTATCACTCAATTTTATTTTCTTCGCAAATTCTAACCTCTGTATAATTTTACTAAGGTCTCCCCTATGGTTTGACCACTGAGAGTTAAAAAATTGAGATAACTGATCCCTCTAAGACTGATTGGTTTACTTAAAAAATGGATAAGTTTTATAAACCATGAAAAATAGAATAATTCCCAACTGCCACATGTCGGCTTTGTAGTTATACGTATTTTCTTCCGACAGTTCAGGAGGAACAAAATAGGATTTATAACCTAATTATAATTTTTTATTTAATTTTTCAGTTATTAATATTATAGAAATGTTTAAGCATAATTATAACCCTTTGTAAAGTTAGAGAGTTCCATCATATTTTCTTCTTAGCATAAATCAAATTTAGACCTTTGGTCTCTAAATTTCTAGTGAATCTATCTTGTAAAGCCGAATCCTGATATTTTCACGACTCCGTCCTAATAAATTAAAGCACTATGAAGGAAATAAATAATGGTAATATATCATACCTTAAATAAAATTTTTTTGGGTTTCATTCTTCTGTGAATTATATTGTTTCTGTGAATTTCAGAATATCCTGAGACTATTTATTCAAATATTTGGATAATTTCTTTCTCACTTTGGATTTCATTTTTCATTACTTTGTCGTAAAGAGTTTACTTATCACACAATTCATAAATGATAACGGGATGGCCTAAAAAATTACCAAATTTATAGTTAGTCAATATTAATTTTTATTAAAATAAGATATCAATCTATTTTACCATGAAATTCGAAATTTTTTATAAATTTAACAACATTTTCGCTATCTATTGACTTAATATCTTCTATTTCTTGTTTGATTTTTTCATACTCTTATTTTTAGTTTTTGTAATAGTTTATATTTTACTCATTAAATATTTAAATCTTAAACAATTTCAAGATATAATTTTTATTATCTTATGTATTAAGCACCTTAATCTAAACAGATCTATGGCTTTCTGATATGCACTCTTCGATTAAATATTCATTTATTGTATTTTCCTTGAAGATATTATTTAGAGAGAATTTTTTTTCCAGAGAGGAATTCTGTTACTTGAAAACTCCATTTTACTACAGGATTTAAAAAATTTATTTTTTATTTGTTGTTTTTTTCTTTTTTGATAATATTTTATTTAGTATTTTTTTATTTACTTTTTTTTTGGAAATAAGAATTATTTTTTTTTAAATAATTAGGAATGATATTTGCCTATTATAAATAAAATTCAAGGAAATATATTTTATCATATGATGGTGAAATTTTATTGTAAATATCTTAACATATTCATATTAACTTTTCTTCATCAATATTTTTTAAATTTTCCTCTATTTTGAAATTAATAAACATCTTATAGTTACTAGTAAATTATTATTAAACAAAAGTGACTTAAAAGTGTAATTTTTTAATGGGAAAAATGAAATCTAAATAAATAATTTACCTAGTTAATATTTCAGAAAATAATATTAAATTCTTTTCAAATTATTTGATTTAAAAGTATTTTTAAAGCTATAAATTATTTTTTTAATAAATTTCGACACAAAATTGGGATATTGATAAGTATAAAACCAAAAATATCAACATGCAGGGTTTATACTAATTGTTATTTAGTAGTGATTTTTATTTACAATTCTAATAAATAAAATATTTATTGGTGGTATATTTTATTTTAGTGATAAATTAGCAATAAACTACAAATAATTAAGATGAAGTAAAATATGAGCAGAGATAAAGTTATTACGCCATCTGCCACTTAAACATAAGCAAATAATATTGAAAATTTTACTATATTTTAATAAGGTTTAGATTCTAAAATTGCAGAAGAAGAGGCATCCCATATAGCCAAACTTTCAGGAGAATATGATAATAAAAGGAAAAAAATATTAGAAAATGAGCAATAAAAATAAATTTAAATAAGTGGCAAGCATTAAAAATTTCTTAGAAACAATAGTTAATAGCAATTTATTATCAAATCTGATAGTTAAAAGCTTCTTGAACACTAAAATTAAATACTAGAAAATTATAGAAATTAAATATTTCGTTCCTAAAGTCAGTTGCTATATGTGAAAGAAAAGAATAGCATAGAAAGGATCAAGGAAAAAAATTAAGATTTTAAAAGGAAAAAAAATGAAGAAAAACTAAATAATAGTGTAAAAAAGACTCAAATGAATAACCCAAATAAAGAAATATTTAATTATTTGCAAAAGAAAAGATCAAAAACTATATAAACAATGAGCCAAAACTTACAAAATAATTATAATCATACAGATTCTGCATTAGAAGCTAAACTATTAGGAGAAAATATAAAAAATCCTGGTGTAAAAAGAATAATTGTTATATTTTAATCTTATTGTTAATCCTTTTTATTGTACCAGATTAAATTAGATTTAAGCAACTTTGCTAATTGGGGCAAAACTAAGGTTACTTTACTTAAAGATTAAAAAACCACAAATATAGAAAATTATTAGCGCAGTACTTCTGCTAATTATGATGATTTGAAGAAAATTTCTAATACTCCTTTTATGCAGAAATCAGATATCTACAACATAAATCTACCGTTTTCAGATGAAAAAAATAAAAAGTAGTATTTAGAAATTGCAAGGAAGAGAAATGAATCAGACCAAACATTTCACAAATATATCAATAATTTGAATTAGAAAAAATATATGAAAAATAAAAATAAGATTGTACAAGAAAAAATAGAATCTTAAAATTTGAGAAATAAGATACCACAGCAAGTGCCTGATAATAACAATAAAAAAATTGAATTTTTCGATTTATAAAAATAATTGAAAATTTAGAAATAGGAATACGAAAATAGAATGAAAATAGCTTAAATGCACCAACGAAGAACTAATTCAGTAAATAGTTAACACTTATAATTACTTTAAAATAACGAAAAAGAAAATTTATCAAATGGATCTATAATAATTGAATCCCAAAAGACTTTATAGAAGTGTTAAGAACATGAAATTTATAAAGATTATATAATGGAAAATAAGGTCAAGAATTTTAAAATAGAAAAAGAAACTAAATAATTAATTATCAGGAAGTAAATTTAACATATAAAATATATTTGTATTGAGATTATTAATTTAAATAGAAATCTTAATGCTATGAAACGGCCAAATTAAGAAAATTAACACCAAATAAACTAAAAATAAAGAGCAGATATGAAAAAAGACTATGAACTATAAAGAGGAGTTTAAAAAAGAGCTTAATAAATGGCTTTCGCTATCAAAAATTATAAGCATGAAGCAATTTTTGATTAAAAAATTAACAATCAAAGCTAAAACTAAAATTAACAAGGAAATTGTTTCAAATATAATAGTATTTAATCTTTGCTTAGAGATTATAAAGATGAAAATAATGGGTATTAAAAAAATAAATTCAATTTTATATAAAAATATAATTTTATAATAATCTAAATTAAATATTTTACTAAGTTTATATCTAAAAAATTTGACTGAACTACTTAATGAAAAAAATTAACACTCAAGTGGGTTTTTTAAATATGATACAAACAATTTATTTCCTGATTAAGATGAATAACAGTTTATAAAGAGTTACAATAGCAAAAATTAAAATGAAGATTAAGATTAATAAAAATTAATTTGCCAATAAGAGAAATACTTTAAAATTTTGTAAAATATGCAAATAAATAAAGAAAAAAAATTAAATGAATAATTTAAAGAGAGCAAAAATACCGTAACATAAGATGCTAAAAAAGAAGAATTAATATCATAAGATATATTTCCTTCAAAGATGTAAATATAACACCAATAATTTCCTTCAAAAAAACAACTGAATCCTTTCAAATAAGTCTAGTGGCCTAACCCTATTTTTTTTACAGAATTTAACTCACTTTCTGAAGCTTAAATATATAAAAATTATTAAACAAATAATATAGGAATCAGTGGTCTCTCTAAACTATTAAAGAAGAAAAAAAACCCACAAAATTAAAAGATGTAAGAAAAAAAATAAAAAAGCAAAAGTGTGGGGATATGCGAATTGGAAGAGATGGAAGATATTTATGGAGATTATCCCAAGAAAAAATGGACTATAAATTAAAATAATCAAATTTAAAAAAAATTAAATTAGAGATCTAAAACTCTGGATAATTCGTTATACACTACAATGAACTCTTCTATTGTGACAAATGGAAAATAGTAAATTAATTTTAGTCTTTCAGATAATAAAATAAAATTAAAACCTAAAGATCACAAACTGACCATTATTCAACTTAAATTAAAAACAATTATTCAAATAATAATACAAATACAAATTAAAATACAAATAAACATAAAATTAAAAAGGAAAGGCTCAAAAATAAAAAAGGATAATCACCTCAGAATGAGGATGATTCATATGAAGATCTATTTTTTTCTAAAAAAACTAGTAATATAAATAGTAATAAAAATAAGAATGATATATTTTTTGACGAAGATGAGGAGAAAGAAAATGTAAAATATTTAAAATGTTAAAATTAATATAATATTTAAAAAATATATAGTCAATTTTTTTTTTAGGGAATTTGAAAACTATTGGTAAGTTAGTTGGTTTATAATTATAGGTACAAGTTGATCCGTTAATAAATATCGTGTCTTTATTGCTGTCTACACCATAGGCTTCATGAATATGTCTATTTAAATTATAATAAATTGCAATTAATAAAAATAGTATATAATAAATTAGTTATGTATAGATTTCTTTAAGTTTACCCGAAAATATGAAATTTGGGCTTAATTTCTTAAATTTTCTATAGCAAAACAGGGCATCCAGTTTTTATATTATCTATTGTTCCATCTAAAAACCCATATGCTGGTCCATGAGTAATCAATATATCAGTGTTGGCAGGAATTTTGCCCCAAATTTCTTTGCTCTGTGAATAAAAAATAAACATTAATTAGATTAAAATTTAAATTATTTATCAATACTTATTCTTCATTTCGAAGATTGAAAGCCCAATTGCAAAACTATAAAAAGTATTCATTAATAACTATCTATAATGTTTATTTATATTGATTTATATTACTTCTACAGACCAAGGAGATCCATGTATTTGAATTCCTTCTATTTCAACGTTTGTGTCTTCTAAATATATCCAGTCTTCAGAAGATAGTAAGGTTTTGCATTAATCGCAATCTTGTTTTTTATAGTGCAAAAACTTTTTTGGATACTTTGTTCCTCTATTATTATAGTATTCTTCGTCTATTGTAGTATCGTGATTTCCAGCGATAAGGATTATATGTTTGAATTTCTGTGCAAAAAGAATAAAATAATTTAAAATACATTATATAATGTTTATCATACTTTTTTTTAGTTTTAAAGCCATTTGTTAAAACTTTCCAATTCACTTAATTCTCCTGTATAAGTGATATCTCCTGCATGAATCAACACATCTCCTTCAGGGAGTTTTATAAAATCATGTTATGAGTGAGTATCCGAAATTACAACAAAGGTTACATCTAAAAACAATTAAAATATTATATTGGTTTTTAATTTAATACTAAATAGTATGTTTTAAATTACATTAATCAGGAGGTATTTCTTAGTTTTACATCTACTTAGATTGTATTTCCATGTAGGAATCAAACATTTTTATGTCATACAAATCAGTATTAAGTTTAAAAGGTTTTTAATTAGGATTATTTGAAGTAAACATAGCTTTTTATTATGAACCTAATTCCATTTTTAATAAATAGAAACGAAAAAAGGATTTATTAAAATTTTGTTGATTATTTATTTGAAGTTTAATTGGAAACAAAAATCTCATTTATTAATTCAAGACTGATTTCTAATAAAATCTGATAAAATAAAAAGTTATTACTAGAACAAACTCTAATTTATAAAAGAAACAAAATAGTTTACAAGTAATATAAAATAAAAAATATGATATTTTTATAACAAAATAATAGTCATTATTATTTTAATTAAATTCAATAAATTTATTTGATTTTGGGAAAATAGTTCCCGAATCTATCTATTAGCTAATTTATTATAATTTTTATGGTTATTTTTTTATAAAAATTATAATATAATATATTTGATTAATGTAAAGGAAGGAATAATGCGTAGTATATTTGTATATAATAAATTAAATAAATTAATATTCTTATTATCACAGAAATGAAATTATTATTATTATTGCTTGTTTATATTAAAATTATGTGATAAAGAAAAGAAAATTAAAACAAAATAAAAATAAATAAATACTCTTTTACTTAAACAAACATAAAAGCAAGTCAACTAAAATTACTAAATACAATATTAATATTATTTAAAAGCAGGTTTAGGATAAAAAACATAATGGAGGAATCGTAACCTAATTTGGAAATTTAATCTCATAGTAGAAAGAAACAAATTTCTTTCTTCTACAACAACCAAACAAATGGTCATATTAATACATCGAGCGGCGGATGTCCTGATGATTAAGAAACTGAGTTTTATCTGACCAGTGTGAATTTTAATTCTGGGCAAAGAAAATCATAAAGTCAGTTAAAATTTAGAGAATTTAAATATTCGGAATCCACCAATGTAAACAATGATACTCCTCAAACTAAATCATCAACGAAGTTGTTTTGGAAACGGAAAGTACAACTAAATTCTTGTCTTTCCTCTCCGAAAACAGCCTTCACTGCTCAGGATAACACGAATGATTTGCAACAACTATGTACGAAAACAATGCAAAACTTCTTAATAAAACCATAAAAACTATCAAGTGGTAAAATAGAAAGAAAAATGCTTAAAATTTTATTATTAATTGATTATCTGACTGACTGATTAACTAACTAACCGACTGACCATTTATTTCTAAAAAACTAATTTTTTATTTTTTTCATAGTGTACAGTTCACCAAAGAATAAATTTTATTTGACTAGTGGAGAGTTTTGGACGCGGAAAGCGAATTAAGAAACGAAAATGAAAGACAATTAATTGGAAAGTTGGTGCAGAAAAAGTAGCACTGATATGTTTAACAGCTATAATTTGAGGAGAAATAGCAGCTAAAATAGCGTTAATATAGCAGACTAAAGAGAAAAAAAACTATTGTAGGACTTGAATTCTCCCCTCTCAGCTTGTCCTGTTAATAAAGAAAAATCGGCACTGAAATTTGAAAAGGACTTGGCGATTGAAAATAAAATTCCTTTGCGAAAATACAAAACTGCATAGGAAGAAGCGGCCGAAGAATAAAAGAAATATTTTAGAGAATTTAAAAATATTAAATTACTGGAATAGAGGAATGATTATTACAATCTGGAAGATGATATTTCAACCTAAATTCTAAGAAAAACATATTCAGAAAATCTTTTGCCCAAGAAACTGAACATTATTAGTAATCCAGATATTTAAACTAAAATTATTATTAAAAACCAGGGTGTTGGGATAGGAAGAAGGTAATATTTTCTTTTAAAATTTGTTTCCTTAATTTTATTTCTTTCTACTAGATATGTAAAAATGGTCGCAGCTGCTCTGAATCATCAGGATTTATAAGAAATAAATAAAATAAATGCAAAAAATAATTAAATAGACAAAAAGGGACTTAAAATAATATCAAAGGCTTGTCCGGCCAACGTTCAAAAGTTAAATTTTAAATAAAATAAAATCAAACCTAATGCCTGTCATTATTTCAATTAGATTTTGGATTCAAATGTGTACCATTAATTAAAATATTTAAATTTGGAAAAAAATTTCATATCTGATAAGGGTTTCATCTCCATTTTAGATGCTTTAATCGAAAATGAAAAATTAGAACAGTTAAATGTATCCAACAATATGATTTCCGATGCTTCAATGCCCAAAATTGGATAATTACTTTAAAAACAAAATTTCAAATTATCAGAACTCTACCTTCATTGGAATCAAATTACAGGAAGGTAAAATTTCTAATTTCTAATAAATTTAAAAAAATAAATATTTATTTTTTTGTTAATTTAAAAATTACAAAAAACAGAGGAGGACTGATATTGGCTGAAGCATTAAAAATTAATAAGCAAATCGTGGTTTTGGATTTGTCCCATAATTCTATCGGTTCAGTATCAAATTTAGAAGCTGGAGTGGCTATTATTTAGTCACTGCGCTCATCAGTTCGGCATTTAGACCTCTCTTTTAATAAATTTTCATTGAAAGAAGGAAATATTATAAATGATAATATACTATAAAATTAAACTCTCTATGGATTCCATTTTGAAGGTACATTTTTATTTATAAATTAAATTTACTTAAAAACAAAAATTAAAACTAAAATAGGAAATAGTGGAATTACTGTTGATAATAGAGGGTTTCTTAAGATTCCAGAGCCACATGATTTAGATGAATAGTAAGCTCTTCGTAAAAATTTTTTACGTCGTAGAATTCGCGGGGTAAGATCTCTGGGAATAAACAAGCTGGCGAAATAAATTCCGAGCGACATTTGTTGGATTTGCGATGGCTGGGTACAGTAAAAATTTGTGTATGATGTTTCTAATTCGGGAAGAATTACTTCATTTCCAGTTTTTCTGCACCTTAACTTCGATGGTACTCTATATAATTGATTTATAAATTAATGATATACAATTGGATATCATTATTTTAGGTTATCAGCCGATTTTGATGGAAAGAGGAGACACAGAATCATAATTTGTGTGTTTCCGAATGATTCCGCCTGGCCAATAGGTGAAATACTTTTTTACGAATCCTCTGTAGGATAGGATTACCATCAACATAAAGCCAGATTAAAAAAGTTTGAAAATTTCTGCTAAAAAAAAAACAAAAAGGTTGTCGTCCAATACATAGACGGAACCATCAAAGAGTACATGTTTCCCAACAAAATGAACATCATCGAACCCAAAAAAAAACCATTAATATTCTCAATAATTTATATTAAGTACTCGTAAGAGCGAAGCCTAGAGATAATGGAGGATTTTTTTCTCTACAGTTGGATGCGGGTTGGGATTTTAATAATAGTATTTTCAAAGACTACAAAGTAAAAAATAACAAATTTTTTATTGTAATTAACGGTAAATTTGAATGTTTTTTATTAGTAAGACACAGATGATCTCTTAAGAGATTGCTTCGAAGCCGACTGGAACTGTTGCAAAGTTCCCAAATTTGTAAAGGATGAAGAAGAGTAGCTCAAGATAAAGGAATTATTGCGATAAAACTATGTGAAAATCAAGTAAAATTACAAATTATATGCAGCTCTTGGAATGATAGGAGATATTTTCGCGATCACTCAGAACGGATTCAGCGATTTTATTTCGAAATGTAAATTAACTTAACAGAATTCTATAGGATATTTAACTTTAATTTTCTAAATTTAGAAAAAGATATGCTTGACAATAACTTAAAAATCAAAGACATTGATATAAATTTCATCACAGCTAACTAATCTTAAGATAACAATCCAAAAAACCCTCAAAGAGGGCTTATCAGATATCAGTTTATGGAAATCTGGGTGCGCCTTGCAAATGACAAATATCTGAAGCCCAAACGTGTGAAATCGCCAAGCGAAGCATTAGAATTATTTTTGCAAGAGTCTTTGAAATCACTACTCGATAATGCAGAAGACTATTAGTTTTGGAGGGATACGCGGTAATATACATATATATTTTTATAGTTTTTTTTAAATTTTTTGTATTTTTCTGAAACAAGATATTGGAACAAAGAATGCGACGCAATTTTAACGGAAAAAATTGAATTTATAAAGGGTCTTTACAACCAATTTTCGGGAACGAAGAGAGAGAAAATGGCTTATACGAATTTGAAATTCATGACTTAACTCGAGTTTAAAGAAATGTGCACTCATTACCAGCTGACTGATGAATGGTTCGGAGACAGAGACATACCTGTTTTCTTTAATTTGGCGATGATGACTTAGATAGATGAGCTGAATTAGGAGAGGTTTATGCAGATGAGCTTCGTGGAATTTTTGGAGGCCTTCAGCAGAGTGGCAGAAAAATTGTCGCCGATTCCTTTGGGAGAATAGATCGAAGATTACTCAGAAGAAGAAAGAATTTTCCAGCCCTTGCACCAGAAAATTGAAACACTTATTTCTATAATAAAGCTCAAGTAAGAGTCACAGAACTTGATAAAGCAAAACGAGGAAAAAATGGGTTAGTCAATGTAAACGCCACCTAATATAACAGCACTGCCTTCGTCTATAAGCAAAATTAGTAATAATAAACAATTATTTTAATTAATAATTTTATGAAAAAATTCATTATTATAGCCGGGATAGTAGTACAAAAACTGCTACAAAAAAATTAAAACAATACGATGGAAGATTCAAATTAAAGCAGCACGAGTGGAAATATGAGCAGCCGAAGAGCTTCTGTTATGATGCGTAGGAAATCATAGATGCTGAACATAACTCTGGGAGCCGGAAAGAGAGAAGAAGCCTTCGCTAAGATATTTGGAAGGCAATACACTAAACCTGTGGGCTCTATGATTTTCGGAGGCGGGGGAGCCAGCCCGAAAAGTCCCAATAGTAGTATTTCACGAATGGAAATACTATAAGAATATGGAAAAGAAGACAGCTTTTCGGAAAATGATAAAAATTAAGATTCTAGTGATTAGTCGGAGTCCAACTCTGGAATGGGCAGTTCAGATAACGAAGGAAATAATGACGATGATAATGAGGCGGAAGAGGGAGACGATGGTAAAGGCAAATAAGAGAATTTTGCTGATTTTGCTGAGCAAGAACAAAATAAAATTTATAAGAAAAAAAAGAATAAAATTTGAAGTCAAAGACTCCAAGTTAGAGTAGTTGGAAGATAACAAAAATATTTCTATGCAGAATTAAGTGACATATATAAGTTAAAAGCAAACTAAAGGTATTTTCACAAAATTTTTAAAACCACTAATCAAAAAGTAAGCTGTAGATTTAGAATGATAGTATTTATAAATTTCCAATTTTTCCTATTCCTATATTATATTTATATTAAAGTATATTTGAATTAATTATTATTTCGATAAATTGTATTAAAATTAAATTATAAAAATAAATAATTCACATATGTATAATTAAATACTCTAATTCTTGAGAATAAATCATGGTATTAATATAAATACAAAAAAATATTAGGTATGTATATAATTACTTTCTTAAAAAAAATGTTATGCTAGGTATTTTAAGAATTAATTTTGTATATAGACTATATGGTTTATTTTTATGGAATTTATTTCTCCTTTTTGATACATAAAATTTGAGTTTTAACTGCATAAAAAATAGATTGAAAATCATATGTAGCTTATGTTTTAACAGTGAAAAAATTTTTTTTTTTTAACAAACTATGTGTTAAATTAATAATAAAATCATTAATCAAAATATGTAGAAAAATGTGAAAAAAACGAAATATAACAAAATTAAATTTTTTGAAAGTATATTCTTTATTATAATAGAGAAAATATATTGGCCATTTTAGAAATAAATTCTTCAAATTATTTTTATTAAAATTTAGTTCCATTTTTATGAAAATTTTAAATTTTGTGAAATACAAATGTTTACTATTAATTTCTGAGAATTTAAGCTAATTTTGTATAGTATTTTATTTAATATATTATAGAAGAAGATTATGCTTTATAAAAAATTAAATAATTTAATCAATTTTTAAAAATAATAAGGTAAATTTAAAAAAACCAAATTCATCTACTAATTATTAATATAAAAAGTTTGAAAATTTCTATGTTAAAATAACAATAAATTCTTTAGAATTTTATTTAACAATTTTCGGGACGATTAACGATCCAAAAAAAAATATTAGCTTTGAGAATCAATTCCTGGTAAGGTTGCTATATACCCTTCCCTTCTTTATATATATTGCACATATACTGTAGACTCAATTTGAAAGAGTTTATCAGCCTAAAAATGAGTTTTTTAAAATAATGAAATTTATCATTGAATATATTAAAGATATAAAATGTTAATGAAATGAAAAAATTATAAAGAATCAAGAAAATATTTAACTTAGAGTTTTATGAATTTATTAACTTTGAAGATTTCCAAAATATTATAAATATTTTATTATTCTAAAAGTCAAAATTTTAGCCAAATAACTTTTAGAAACTGTTCCAATATCAGAAAATTGTGAAGAAGATGCCTCATATCTTATTTTCCCATAATTTTATATTTAAATATTCAGAAAGATATATTATTTATCTTTTAGATGAATAAAGCTTAAATTAATGTGCCCAAAAAATAAGGATATATTCTTAGAAGATTGCTTACTGGAATCAAGAGAGCAAGGAATTTTTTGACAAAATAAACAATTGTCATCGCTAGGTTTCTAACTGTAGTGATTTAACATGAAATTAGGTATTTTATCACTTCATCCATAATTATTCCTTAATATTAATAATTATTACTTTCTTTGAAAAATAATTACAAATCAAAGATTTATCTAATAGTTTAATTTTGTTTTATTTTGATTTTTTCAGTTTCTTTTACATATTTTGATTAATGCTTTTATTATTTTTTGAACACTATACTTAATTTTTAAACCAACTTAATAATTTTTTCACAAAAAAAATAATTAATTTATAAATATATGTATTATACATATATTTTTAAATGTGTTTTTTTAAAACCCAAATTGTTTTTTTTAATTAAATAATCATAATTAGTATATAAAATATACCAAATAAATACCATCTAATTAATGCATGTACTATAGATACATAATTAACTCTTAAAAAACCTAGCATAAAAATTTTTATTTGTAATTTTTTTGAAGAAAGTAATAATTAAAAAAGAATAAAAACTAATCAAACAATCAAACAAGCAAACAAATAAATAAAAAAAAATATAAAAAATTTAATAAACAAATAAAAAAACAAACATTCAATCAATCAATCAAAAGACACACTAAAAATAAAAATAAATATATAGCATAAATTAATGGAAAATACTAGTAATACTATGATGAATATATAATAATAAAAATAATAGTATATCTTAAATATATAATAAGAATTAGTGGCTTAGAAAAAATTATTTGTTACAATAAAAGTAAAAAATGAAAGGATAATAAATAAATATATGGTTCAATAAACCTATGAGAAATATGTGCCAAAATGCATTAAATAAGAATTAAATTAATAAATTTAATTAAATGAATTATTATTAGCTAATGAAATAATCATTAATTTAAAGTAAATATTATATATATTCTAATATAATATTGGATATTATAGTATTAATATCTGGCGAATTCATATTATAAGAATTAATTTTATGGATAAATAATATATAATCTATATTTTAATATAATTTTTTAATTTTTTTTAATAAATAATGATTATAAAATAAAAATATATGTATTATTATCATTAAAATACTAGAAATCTCAAAACCATAAAAGGTCAAACATTAGCAAATTTAAAAATGAAATAATTTCGTCAATTTTACTTTTATTTTTTAATATAATCATTTACTTTCCAATATTTATTATACTCCATCATTATTAAATAATTATAAATAATAGGTAAAACTGAAAATTAATTATTTTTAATAGGTATAATAAAATTGGTGATGAAGGATGCACTTAATTAGGAAAATCACTTGAAAAACTTATAAACCTCACTTCTTTAAACATTGATTTAAGGTACTATTTTTTTTTTAAATGGAGTATATTATATTTATAATGGAAATTTCAGCTTCAAAGAAATAGCAAATTTTTCTTACTTTGTTTTATTGATTTCATAATTAAAAAATATTGAATGTCTTTTTATTTTAAAATTTGTGAGGATATTATTTCTAAATTATTATCATATTATAATTAATAATTGCTTTTCTATTGCATATTTAATTTCTACAAATCTCGAAACCTTAAAAGACCAAACATTCGCAAATTTAAAAATGAAATAATTTCGTCAATTTTACTTTTATTTTATAAAATAATCATTTACTTCCAAAATTTATTATACTCCATCATTATTAAGTAGTTATAAATAAAATTTAAAACTAAAAATTAATTATTTTTAAATAATAGTGATAATAAAATTTGTAATTAAGGATGCACTTAATTTGGAAAATCACTTGAAAAACTTGCAAACCTCACTTCGATAAACATTGAATTAAGGTACTATTTTTTTTAAATGGAGAAAATTATATTTATTATAGAAATTTCAGCTTCAAAGAAATAGCAAATTTTTCTTCTTTTGTTTTATTAATTTCATAATTAAAAAATATTGAATATTATTTTATTATAAAATTTGTGAGGATATTATTTATAAATTATTATCATATTATAATTAATAATTATTTTCTATTGCATATTTAATTTTTACAAATCTCAAAACCTTAAAAGGTCAAACATTCGCAAATTTAAAAATGAAATAACTTCGTCAATTTTACTTTTATTTTAAAATAATCATTTACTTCCAATATTTATTATACTCCATCATTATTAAGTAATTATAAATAAAATGTAAAACTAAAAATTAATTATTTTTAATAGTGGTAATAATATTTGGGATAAAGGATGCACTGAATTTGGAAAATCACTTGAAAATCTTACAAACCTCACTTCTTTAAACGTTAGTTTTGGGTACTATATATTTTAATATGGAGAAAATTATATTTATTATGGAGATTTCAGCTTCAAAAAAATAGCAAATGTTTCTTCCTTTGTTTTATTAATTTCATAATTAAAATATTGATAGTTTTTTTTTAAATTTGTGAGGATATTATTTATAAATTATAATTATATGATAATTAATAATTGCTTTTCTATTGCATATTTAATTTCAACAAATCTCGAAACCATAAAAGGTCAAACATTCACAAATTTAAAAATGAAATAATTTCGTCAATTTTACTATTATTTTTTAAAATAATTATTTACTTCCAATATTTATAATACTCCATCATTATTAAATAATTATAAATAAAATGTAAAACTGAAAATTAATTATTTTTAATAGGAGAAATAATATTCGTTAGGAAGGATGCACTTAATTTGGAAAATCACTTGAAAAACTTACAAACCTCACTTCTTTAGACATTAGTTTTGGGTACTATATTTTTTAATATGGAGAAAATTATATTTATTATGGAGATTTCAGCTTCAAAAAAATAGCACATTTTTCTTCCTTTGTTTTATTAATTTCATAATTAAAAATATTGATAGTTTTTTTTTAAATTTGTGAGGATATTATTTATAAATTATAATTATATGATAATTAATAATTGCTTTTCTATTGCATATTTAATTTCAACAAATCTCGAAACCATAAAAGGTCAAACATTCAGAAATTTAAAAATGAAATAATTTCGTCAATTTTACTATTATTTTTTAAAATAATCATTTACTTCCAATATTTATAATACTCCATCATTATTAAATAATTATAAATAATATGTAAAACTGAAAATTAATTATTTTTAATAGGCATAATTATATTTGCTAGAAAGGATGCACTTAATTTGGAAAATCACTCGAAAAACTTACGCACCTCACTTCTTTAAACATCAATTTAGAGTACTATTATTTTTAATATTGAGAAAATTATATTTATTATGGAGATTTCAGGTTCAAAAAAATAGCAAATTTTTCTTCTTTGTTTTATTAAATTCATTAAAAAATATTGAATGTTTTTTTATTTTAAAATTTGTGAGGATATTATTTATAAATTATTATCATATTATAATTAATAATTACTTTTCTATTGCATATTTAATTTCAACAAATCTCGAAACCACAGAAGGTCAAACATTCGCAAATTTAAAAATGAAATAATTTCGTCAATTTTACTTTTATTTTATAAAATAATCATTTTTTTCCAATATTTATTATACTCCATCATTATTAAATAATTATAAATAATATGTAAAACTGAAAATTAATTATTTTTAATAGTTATAATAATATTGGTTAGGAAGGATGCACTTAATTTGGAAAATCACTTGATAAACTTATAAACCTATCCTCTTTGTACATTGATTTAAAGTACTATTATTATTAATATGGAGAAAATTATATTTATTATAGAAATTTCAGCTTCAAAGAAATAGCAAATTTTTTTTTTCTGTTTTATTAATTTCATAATTAAAAAATATTGAATGTTTTTTATTTTAAAATTTGTGAGGATATTATTTATAAATTATTATCATATTATAATTAATAATTACTTTTCTATTGCATATTTAATTTCAACAAATCTCGAAACCACAGAAGGTCAAACATTCGCAAATTTAAAAATGAAATAATTTCGTCAATTTTACTTTTATTTTATAAAATAATCATTTACTTCCAATATTATAAATAAAATGTAAAACTGAAAATTAATTATTTTTAATAGCTATAATAATATTCGTTAGGAAGGATGCACTTAATTTGGAAAATTACTTGAAAAACTTGCTAACCTCACTTCGATAAACATTGATTTAAGGTATTATTTTTTTTAAATGGAGAAAATTATATTTATAATGGAATTTTCAGCTTCAAAGAAATAGCAAATTTTTCTTCCTATTTTTTATTAATTTCATAATTAAAAAATATTGAATGTTTTTTTTAAAAATTTGTGAAGATATTATTTCTAAATTATTATCGCATTATAATTAATAATTGCTATTCTATTGCATATTTAATTTTTACAAATCTCGAAACCTTAAAAGGTCAAACATTCGCAAATTTAAAAATGAAATAATTTCGTCAATTTTACTTTTATTTTTTAAAATAATCATTTACTTCCAATATTTATTATACTCCATCATTACCAAGTAATTATAAATAAAATGTAAAATAAAAATTAATTATTTTTATAGTGGTAATAATATTGGTGATAAAGGATGCACTTAATTTGGAAAATCACTTGAAAATCTTACAAACCTCACTTCTTTAAACGTTAATTTATTGTACTATTTTTATTAATTTAAAGAAAATTATATTAATTATGGAATATACAGCATCAAAAAAATAGCAAATTTTTCTTCCTTTGTTTTATTAATTTCATAATTAAAAAATATTTATAGATTTTTTTTTAAATTTGTGAGGATATTATATATAAATTATAATTATATGATAATTAATAATTGCTTTTCTATTGCATATTTAATTTCAACAAATCTCGAAACCATAAATGGTCAAATATTCGCAAATTTAAAAATGAAATAATTTCGTCAATTTTACTATTATTTTTTAAAATAATCATTTACTTCCTATATATACTCCATCATTATTAAATAATTATAATAAAATGTAAATCAGAAAATTAATTATTTTTAATAGGTATAATAATATTGGTTAGAAAGGACGCATATAATTTGAAAAATCTCTTCAAAAACTTGATTTAATTATTAAATAAATAAGTTTATGATAATCTTTGTTTACTATATATTTTATTAAATTATAAAATTTAACACTTTATTTAGTATATCAATTTTTATTTATTTTATTTATATATCTTAAATATAAAAAATATTTATAATTTTTTTTTGATGTTATTTTAGTTATTATATCGGATTTTTACACATTTATATACATCTTATATAAATTAATTTTCAAAATTAAAATACATTCTTTTACGAAAATATTTTTTAATATTATTCTTATTTTGGATTTCTACAAATATTGTTATAAATTATTATCTATTTATTTTAATCTATAGCATTTTTTATTATATTAATTTAATAAAATTAGATTCCATCATTTTTAAAATATTATCAAAAAAACAGAAAAATATTTTATGATATGATTATCTATAAAGCATTTATTTGTGGTAGAATAAAAGCGAAAATTTGCAACTCTTCGACATTTATGAAAATAAGCATTTAGAGCACGCTTCGCTAATTAAAAATTGGGTCCATATTAAGCAGTTTGCGTCCGCTTAGGCAGCGGGGTTAGAATAGAATAGCAACACAGAGTAAGAGCTGAATTTTTTTTATTTTTTTTTCGAATAATCGTTGAGAAAAGCGGATTATTATGCGTTCGTTTAGAGGCTTAAGTTTAATTGATTTCAAGTACTACAGTAAAGAAACTTAATAGTAGTAAAGGTGCAGATCGGGTGTAGTACTAGACTAAGCTTTTCGAATTGTTGCTTTAAATAATTTTCTTGCTGCGAGGAGTTCTTGTAGTACATATTTAATTTTTCTATCGCAATTTTTTGAGCTTCCTATTTTTCTAAAGCGGACCATCTTACGCTCTTGGCTGCACAGATACGGCTTATAAATCTCTAAAAGCGCCACATTAAATGTAAATAACGAAATTTTATTATGGAGAAGCGATATATCATTTATAAATAATCAATTATCAAGGTAATGTTCATGTATTTTAATCATTAAATAATGATATCAAATTTATCATATTAATATTAGACTATGTATTGAAACAATGAATTTTCATAAATATTCAAAAATAAATTATGCAAATAAATTGAAATAAAAATAATATTTTAATTAATCATAGAGTTATTATTCAGAATTTCTAATTTAAAAATGAATATATATATAATTAAAAAAATAATATTATTAATCATATTATGAAAAAAAATATTCTAACTTAAATCATACTAGTATATATATAATATTTTAGTCATTTAAAATGCTAACATGTAAATTTTTAGTAGATATTTTTTATTTAACCATTTATTTAAAAGTTTAATTCAAATTTAAAATAATTTCTTTTATTGTCTATGTAATACTTTATATATAAAATTTCATTATAATAAAAAAATACTTTTGTAAAATATTAAACATAATAAAAGCGTTTAGTTATAAGTAATTTTTTAAATTAAAATTTTATTAAATTAATATAATAATTAATACATAAAACTACAAAATTTATAAACATAATATAACTATTAAATATGAATAAAATAACACAGAGTATCATATATAACATGTATACTATTTAATCACTTTTAGAAATTAAATTCTTCAACAGCCTCTATGTAGAAAATAGCTGTTATTATTTATATCAATTAATAAACAATTTATTATACAATATTAAAAGTAGTATTTCACATATTAGAAGCTGTAGCAGTTTCAAAGGGGGAATTATAAGGCAATTAATTTTAAAAGATATTAGTTTATTGATTTGGTTGCTGACTGCTTTAATTTTATGCCATTGATGTATTTTACCCATCGTTATATTTCTATTATGGTGTTGAAAATTCAACATAATTTAAAGTTGGTCTATTGCTATTATACCCGCCATTTAAATTACTATTATTAAAAGCATCTTTATAATCTTTATATAGATTATAGTTTTCATATTAATTTTCATTGATTGACTATTAACTTGATGCATATTAGGGCTCTGCTGTATGCTTAAAACTATTATTTAAATTATAACCTTATTGTACATTCCCATTGAATCTTATTTTTGGTGCAGCAACTTCTAAGCTTTATTTTATTATTTCTATTTTTTCTTTGATCTGATTATTTTTATGAGGATAAGGGACGTATCCCGAATTATTAATGCTGCTACTGCTATTATGTAATGTTTCCTACTATGTATTGTGTTTTCTTTACGACTGCTATTCTTTTTATTATTCTGATAAACCCTAACTATGATCTTTTATATGGTTGTTTTTTTTCAAAATACCCCTTTAATGTTATTGTTATTGTTATTGCTATTGCGAATCTTACTCAATTTAGTATTCTTATGCTAAATATTACTATTTTAAATTAGCTTGGTCTTAAAGTTAAAATTACTTCGACTATATTTGATCATTAACATAATTAGCACCTTGATTACTGAAATAGTTATCATCACTGATAGTATTTTAAAAAAGGACATGCTTTTCTGAAAAATCAACATCTTTTTCTTATTTATCATATTACTGCTCCCCATACAATTCCTAAGAGTTAGATTATTCTTCTTAACTTGTTTATTATTCTTCAATCACTTAGACCTCGTCTTGATACATTTATAAAGATGGAAAGCCACTATTAACGACATTATTTAAATTCAATTTCTGCTGATGATCGTTTACGAGACTTTAAAATTTCACTTCCACATACTCGTGTAGTTCTAATTTAATTTTTGATTCAAAAAAATTTAAATTGTTATAAAAAGTCTAACTGTATTTTGCAAACAAATCTTAGAACTAACTTTTTTAAAATAATAATTTAACTCTTTTTTCACGCTATTCTTCATTTTTATTAACAAAATCTTCTATTTGGAGTGACAGATCAGCTAAAATTTCTCCCTTTTGCATGCTATATTTATCATTTTTTGAAACTGGTACCTTTTACAATTCTTACAGATTAGATTACTATTATTCTTTTAATATAATTTCCTTCTATTCAATGGTGCATAATTCATTTTCTAAACTATTTTCTGGGTACATCATTACATCTTCATTTTCTAATTTTTATTAAATTAGGAGAAATATTTCCCTTTAGCTAACAGGATTTTCTATATGAAGATCCAATTTTTTTCTGATGTGTTGAACCTGAAAAATATAATTAATAAGCCAAAATCTCAACATATAAATTAATTTAATAATTTACTTTGTTTTCAAAATGTAAATAAACATCTGAGTAAATATTTGCAAATTTTTCTTTTAAAGTTTCTTTGAATTTCATTTACATTTGATATCCTTCAACCGTTAGAAGCCTTTACACCTATAATTTTTCTTATTATGCTTAAATATGTTCATAACACTTTTGAAATGCATTTATTTTTTCTTATAATATAATCTCAAAATCTTTTTTATTTGGGTTTAGTGTTATTACAACTATTATTATTATTGAATTTATTATTATTATTTATTAATGCTATTAGTTTGTAATTCACTATTTCTTATATTTTCCTTTACATCTTCTTTCACTTTTCTATTTCTGTAAGGAGAGGGCTGCACACTCACACTTAAAGGAATCTAACTATTGTTACTATTCTATTATTTAAATATTTGTTAAGACTCACCGGCTGGTGAAGGTTGAATACTAATGCTATTATTATGAGATCCAAAAATTTTGGTTTTCTTATAATTATCAATATTAGTTTAACTTATGTAATTGTTAATTTTGCTGCTACTACTCACATTTTGCATGGAATGATTTAGTTACTTTTTTTGGTTTTCTACAGTTGAATGAGATCCATTTCTCTTTATTTATTTGTTTTACTTTTATTGCAAATCTAAATTTATATTTTAATTGCTATTATTATTGACTACATGAAAGCTTTTATTGCCTTATTTTATTTCTTTTTTGTCTATTGGTTAACCTTTACTTTTCGTTTCTAATTGTGAACTGGTTCGATTAAGAACATGATAAGATGTTTTTCGTTTTGGAGAATTTTAAATCGATTTGCTGTTATTTAAACTCTTAATCTGACTGTTACTTCTGCTTAGATTGTGACTTTTATTGTTTTGATTGTAATTATTACCAGAATTGGGCGAAATTTCAGTGCCCCCAGATATTTTCTGCATTATTTTTTTCAATTTTTGTTAATTTACACTTTCTTTCGGAGTTTCTCTTCCATCTTTCGATTCTTTTAAGCTGGTTTGTGACTTCTATTATTACTGCTATTACAAATCTATTGATTTCCCACAGCGTTATTACTGTTGTTTTAAGTGTCTGTTTGAAGAATTGCTCCTTGTGTTTATATAATTTTAATGATTTAACAATTCGCGAATAATACACGGGTCTTTGGCCCTCTGCAGTGCCTTCTTCCCGTAATTATCTATAAGGTTAATATCAGCATTATATTGCAGTAAAATCCTCACAGTTTCTATATGGCCAGAATAACTGGCTATAATTAGGGGCGTCCACTTTTATTAGTCTTAAAGGTTAACATTAGCCTTGTATTCAAGTAAAATTTCACAGATTTTTGAGTTTCCATTCCAAGCTGCAATGAAAAGCGGGGATTGTTTCTAATTATTTAATTGATTGGGAAACGATCCTTTCTTCAGAAGTTACTCGACAAGAGAACAAGAATTCGCCTTTATTGCAAAAATCAGAGGAGTATTGCCCTCTTCCCCTTCTTATTTAATATTCAAATAAAGCATTATATCTTTTGCATGGGTTTTGCTCCACTTTTAAAATGCTGAATGGTCCCCCCGGCACAAATGGAAAATAGATTTTTCTACAAGTTTGCTTTTGTTTCTTGATCCAAATGACTTGTCATTAATTATTTTTAAATATATACTAGTATTACTATTCTTCTTATTGTTTATTTAATTTTTGGTTTTCAGAATTCAATTTATTTTTTTATTTTTTTATTTTTTACTGTTTAAGCCTATCATATAAATAAATTATTAATTAATAGTTGAATATATAATTACTATTTGTTTTATAATTAAAAATTAACAAATTCAAATTAAAAACTATATCATATTTAGATGACTATCATAATTTACATCCCATTAAAATTTAAAAATTTTTAATGAGTTAATACATATAAGGAGGGCTAGTTAGCTAACTATTTATCTGCTATTTATATAAAATATTGTCAATATATTTTTAATTTGGTATAAATGAATAACATTAATTTGGAAATATAAAATAAAATATAAAATTTGGAAAAATCATTATTATTTTTATAAAAATTTATGATTTGTAAATGCCAAAAAGTAAATTTTTAATACTAAAATATAATTATTTAATTTCTTATGTAGATATTTTATTGAATATATAAAAATAAGAAAATTACTATAAATATTAATAAAGATTAGTAAGTAATTATATAAAAGTAGTATATTAAAAAATGAGATATGCAATAATAAATTATTTCAAATTCCATCACTACTTTCAATGGTATTTAATTTTACAGTCGAAGAAGTGTGTTTGCGTACTAAATCTGTCATCTAAATTTCATTTTGAACAGAATCTATAAGGTTTTTTTTCAATTCAATTGAATTATCTTTTTCACTATCAACACTTTTCGAAGAATGCTCTCCATTATTATTGTTTGGACTTTTGCAATCATTTTATTAGATTTAATACTGCTTTATTTTTGGTTCCATGCTGTCATTTTTATTACTATGATGGTGGTGGTGATTTTAATTTATTATATATTGAATGATTTATTCTCCTGGAAAATCAAGTAAAATTATCCCAAGAAAACCTTGCAAATTATACACATGGTGGTTAATTCGTTTTGAATAATCATGGGGATTCTTTAAAAACGTGGCTCCTTTATTGAACATATTTACAAAAAACTACTCTCCCTCATCTACCCGCTGCATGCTAGAAGTCTCCTGCATCAATCTTTAGTGTCCTGATATTTTTTGTTTGATGATACTGGTTTTTTGTTTGAAATTACACTGACTTTTGACCTGTCGATTTGAGCAGAACTGAAACCCTATATCCCCATGGAATTGACGTAAAAGCACCACCTTTCCTCGCACTTCTTTCAACTGCGGAATTCGTGGTTCGAAAAACCACCAATCCTTCAATTTCTTCCCTCCCCTCTTAATTTCCGGTCTTTCACAGAAGGCTTATAATTCACTTTAAAATACGTATTAAAAACATGTGGGAATCTTAATTCCTTTCATTCCCTCGTGTTTAAGTTTGAGTAAAATCGTTTCAGATGGGTTTTCTTTTAAAAATCGATAACTTACTTCGAAAATGTGATTTATATCAACTTTCTGATTTATCATTCCGTGATAAGCTACTAATTGGGTGCTTTAATTTCTCAATTTCATTCTGCAATCGAATATTCTTATACCTCCCAGTAATTGATTTTCAAAGCTCCAACTCTGGCATTACGCTTTAGCAGTCACTAGGATATTTGAAAATTAAAAAAGTTATATTTTGACTGCAATTTTTTTGAATTTTTAATTACTTATAATCGGCTCACCGTGCAGAGCAAAACTGTCATGTGTTCCAGGAATACTTATTTGACCTAAATATTTTTCTCCATCTATATGTTTCATCCAATCTCTGTGAAATTTATAAGGGGTTGAGTCTGAACACACGTGTTCAGAGCACCCTTTCTTAACATGTCCATTTCCCATTTATATGTTTAGTTTATGCTTAGTGTATAAGAAAATTTTGTTTCTTTTGGTTTTTTTTTTTAACTTCAATTTTTAATTGATATTATTTGATTTTTTGTTTAGAATGATTAAGTACTTATTTATTACTATTTAAATTTCTTTTTTTATATTTTACATACTCGTCTCTACTACTAATTAAATTATTACAAAAATAGTTAATTTATCATTTAAGAAAATAATAATGGTTTAGTAATAATTACTTGTTTGCCCATGTATACATAAATTATTATAATTCAGGTTTATTCAGTGGAATCATTCTTTATTTATTTATCTCTGTGATATATTAAAATAAGGGATACTAATATAAATAGTTTTAGTAAGAGTTTTAAATATATTTTTGTTTGGTTATATTTATTTCATAATTCCTAAAAAATATATTTTTTCTTATTCTTGATAAATTCTGTTTATCTAATTATCTTAGAATATATATCAATATATTTCAATATATCTTTTATTGATTAATGGTAGTAATAATACATATTATCAAGTTTGTATTTAATATCTTGAAATATTTTATATTACAATTAGAATTAAGATATTAAAAAAAATAATATATTATAAGTACCCACCTTTAAAATAATTTTAGCTTAGTTTATATGTATAAAAAAGTTAAACCTAGATTAATTGATTTAATCAAATGGAATTAATTCTTATTGATATTGAATAAAATAATTATAGAATATCAATTATAATGAGCTTAACTCAATAAAAAATAGAGGATAACTTTAACTTTTTTACAGTAATGTATATATTTATAGTAAATTATATTGAAGTTTATAATAGATTTAATTAAGTATATAATTTAAAATATTATTTATTTATAATTTGCATATTTTTACAATTAAAGACCATTATTAATTTAATGTAGTTATTAAAAAATTAATTGATTGACTATTTTTTTTTTTCAATTCACTCTACCATTTTATTTTTGGTTAACAAATGAATTTTTATTGGCATCACTTGTGGTTCTGCTTTTATGAGTAACAAATCTTGATTATTTTTTTCCAGTTAAAATCATGAACACTTCTTCTAGAGTGGCGTGAGAAACACCCCAGTCTTTGATTAACTTAAGCATTTAAATTTTTTCCTCTACGAGTAACTGGGATTTTCCTTGTATTTAAAATTAATTTATTTATTATGAAATTTCATTATCATTTTCTTATTCACTTTCATTTTCATTTTCTTATTCCTATTCCTATTCCTGCTCTACTTCGACTTCTTATTATTGTTTTTAGTATTGGTTTTGTTGTTGATGAAGTTAATTTTTCAGTTTTAATATTGCTTTTACTTCAATTAAATCTTCTATACTTGTTTCCATCAAATTGAAAAAATATTTCATTTCTTTTATACTGTCGTTGGGCATTTAATATACCAAAGAACCTCCAGCTGTATCAATAAGTTTGAATTGTGGGAAGAGAGTAGACATTAAGCCAATAAGTTTTTCTTGGTCATTAGGATCACAGTAAATATCTATTCTATAACCACCTTTTAATTATTTATAATAAATTTTATTATAATTTCATTAATTATTTTTTAAAATATTATTTTTTTACCTCCAAATGTATTTTTCAAATATAGACTATTTCCGACACATTTCAAACCTCCATCGGCAATCACGACAATTCGATCACTTTAAAAATTATTTAATTTTTTAATTAAAAATTGTTTATACTACTAATATTTTTTTTTATAAAATACCTTAACATGTCGGCCTCTTCCATAGAATGACTTGTCAACAAGACAGATTTGTTTTATTTCATATCATTAATAAGCTTCCATACTTGCCTTCTTGACTTAGGATCCATTGCCTTTTAAAATAAAATGTTAATTCAATAATTGCTTAAAAATTAAAACAATATATTCTGCTTACTGTAGTAGGCTCATCTAAAAACAATATTTGGGGGTCTCCTATGCTGGCCAAGGCAATTGATAATCTTCGCTTCATTCCTCCTGAGTACGTTCTGGTTTGAGCATTTTTTACTTTTTAAAGAGAAACCGATTCTAAACGAGAGTCGATATTTTCATTGATTTCTATTTTGCTTGAAATACCCTTAATTTAGCAAAATAGAGAAATGTGTTCGGCGGCAGTCATTTCATCCCACAAAATATCAAATTAGGGACAAATTCCGATTTATTTTCTGATTTCTTCCACATCATCTTCCAAATCTAGTCCATTTATAATTACTTATCCATCGTTGTAGTCTAACATTCCCGTAAGAACGTTAATTAGGGTTGTTTTTCCGGCACCTAATATTAAAATAGAAAAAAATTATTTTTAATTTTCTTATTTGGATTTCTTGTTTTTTACCATTGTGTCCCAAAAAGGCAACCAATTCATTAGGTTAAATATGTAGGAAGAGATTGTTTACTGCCTTTTTAACTTTTTTTTTAAAAATTCCTTCGGAATAGTATTTGCACAAATTAGCAATTCGAATTCCCTTAACTTCCTTTTAAGGAGTTGATTTTTAAAGAGAAAGAATTTTTAGCTTTTCTTTTTTAGCAGAATCATCATATTTGATTTAGTTGAGAATGATTTCATTTTCTAAGACTTCATTGTCATGATTTTATTTGAACTCCTCGTCGTCTATCAGATCATTTTTATTAACATTTTGTTCACCATTTTACTGTTTTTCTTACTAATCACCAATAAAGATTTCACAATTAGGGTTTTATTCACTACCAAATTGTCTATTGTTATTCTGTACAATATTAGCCAATTTATTATTGAAAACAATAGTTCCATTTCTGTCACTACCACTTTCTTAAGAAACAAAACTGGAATTTAAACTTGTTTAGTCATCAGAATTGCCTCTTTCTCTGTCGTTAATTTTTTCTTTTTTCTTTTATTCTTCTTCATCTTCATCTAATTTTTTCTGTAATTTTTCATTTTCTTCTTATATTTGCCTGATCTTTTGGGCTTTGTATTTTTTGGGACATAAATATCTTTTCTAAAAGATATAGGTAAACGGCTTAGAAGTTCCTCTATTAGAAGCTATTACATTATCAAAGTAAACTGTCAAAATGACAAATATTCCCAAATTGATTAACAACATGCAGTAGGAGTAGAAAGGAGAAGCCCTTTTATAAGAGGATCCTTGCACCTTTCCAAATTTAGTTTCAAATAATTCGGCCCAAGTAATACCATTTCTTTTTTTCAATCCTTAACTTCCACTATAGTGAAATCCTGATTTTTAAGCGAAATCCAAATAAATCTATTAATTTAATAAAAAAGTTATAATTTTGGAAAATTGCAATATTTGATTTTATAGTACCTTTGAATAGTTAAAAGGGGGATACATCGTTAGCAAAAATCTCATAATTCCAAGCCAAAAAGGTCCATCTTACTTATAAATTTAATTCATGAAAGAATTTTGGCACAAAAACATCTGCACTACCAAAGCCAAAAGCATTAAACCGTAGCTCATTGTGCTTGAAGCTTTGAGAGTGGGGACCAAAGTCGTAAGAAATAGAGCTAAGGCAATCATGCTCAAATAAAAAGTGAAAAATAAGAAAAACATAAGTGGAAATCCAGTGTCATAAAAGATATCAAATCTATTTAATTTTATCATAAATAACATTAAATATATTATATTACTACTCATTTAATAATTAATTACTAAAAAGCGAAACACAGCATAAGTGTGTACAAAGTTAAGAATAACCCGAAGAAGACTCCGGTGATGGTCCAACTGGCCCAGTATATAGAATGTTTTACTCCAAAAATGTTAAGACCTTGTCTCAATCTGTACTCTTTTTCTCTTACTATTTCGGCTTGCAGCATATTAAATAAATATAAGGGTACCAAAAAGAAGAAAAATGCTCCTTATCTTTCTGTAATATCATATCTTTTCACATCTCTTTTTTTAATTTAAACATAAATTTATATTTCTAAATTAATTAGTATTATTTTATTTTACCTATCTTTCGTATATGGGTATTCAGAAAACTGTACTTCTAGTGGGCTTTAAGAAGAAGATTCGGTACTTTTTTAATCTTTAAATTATTTTTAGTGAGACTATTACTTTAATTTCTACAATTTTTCATATTTCAATATTGATTAATCTATTTAAGTTTTAAGAGCCATTGCAATATAATCCTAAGATAAAAATGGTTTTTATTATTCAAAATAGTCCAGTTTAGGTAAGGTAGCATTCGCGACTATGTTGTAGTATTTTGAATTAGGATAATGATAGATCTGTGTAAATGCTTCTCCATCTTCTCCGTCAGATTTCTTTTATATCTAATAAATATTATTACATTAATAAACCATATACTTTTTATGGGAAAAAAGTGGTATTAGTAAATAATTTATAGCAAAAATAAAAATAAGAATAAGAATTATATTTATCTCTAATTTTAATAATAAGTGTAAATCTATATAACATCAAATTATTATGGGAAAAATTAAATATAAGCCTTTTTCCTCAATTTATTTTTAAATTAAAAAAATAGTAGTTTTTCTTATTCAGTTTGGGGATATTTAAATTAATATATACACTTATAATTCAAATAAAATTAATTCTATTACCTATGTATTTCTTAATTTTACATCATTACAATCAGTCAAATACATGGGTAAACGCTTATTATTCTTATCAAACATGACCATGTGCCCTACACAAAATTGAATTCCAATTTATATTTTTCCCTTATTCTTCTTCAGGTAATTCTCTATTATTATTTTAAAATATTCAATTATTTTAGATATAAATTTAACGATTCTAAAAATTTATTAATATTATTAAAACACTTCGATAGATAAAATATTATGAGTTTTTTTAATTATTTTTGAAATAAATAAAAAATATTTTACTACATAAAATTAATTGTTTTATTTCGGAAAATAAATTAAAGCAAATTGCTATTTAATTTAAATTTCTCATTTTAAAAAAAGTTTATAGTCTATTTTCTACTTCTAAATATTAGATTATTGAATCATTTAGAATTTAATAACTAATATTAAATATAGAAAAATAACTTTTCTAATCTTTTAATAAGAAAATATAAACACATAAAATTTCCCTCTAAATATATTAGAATTTGAAAATAATAACAAAATTTTACAAAATGTATCTCTGCCACTGATCCCATACTTTTTATCTAACTCATCTAAATTGTATTTACTTTATCTTTTCTTGCTCTCTTGCTTAATTCTGCTTATAATCTGATCTGAAAGTTCTGGAATGTTAGTATCGTGCACAATTTAAATATCATTATCTCCAAAGCTATTCTATTGCTTTATATCATTAATTACAAAATCAACCCATTCTGTACTTCTGGTTTTATTAAAATCTCTCACTATACTGATTCCCAAAGAAATACAGTTGCTATTTTTAATAAACTAGTTTTTATAGCATTTAGGAATCAGCGGAACTTTTGAATAAGTTGTGAAACTTTCATCATAATTATCTACATCATAAACGTCCTTACTCTAATTTCCGTCTTACAAAAATTCGCAATACATAATGAAAAAATTTATTAAAAGAGGCCCCAGTATCAAGAACAGCATTTAATAAGCATGTCTTGATAATAACAGGTAGTTTTTCTATAACAATAATTTCAAATGTGTTAAATTGGACACTTTTTATTGCCTTTTTTCTCCCTTAATGTATATTTTGTTTTTTATATTGTCTTTTTATTCATTGCTTCCCCCACCCTATAATGAGATTTATCCTTCTTAATTTTCTAAGGATTCTGCTTGCATTTCTGGAAAGTCAAACCTTTGACTCTAATTTTATTTGACACTTTCTGCTGATAGAAGGGGAGAATGCAATTTATTATCATCCTATTCTTTAGGATTTTCTTTTATTGTAAACATTTTTGGACTATATTTTTATAATAATATGAATTGTTTTTGTTATCTTTTTTTATTTTGTAATTATACGGTTTATTATTCTGATAGGTGATAGTTTTAAAGTCTTTTTTTAGTTGGTTGTTTAATTAATGCCTTAAATTAATTATTATAAAGAGGCATGCATATTTATTCTTACTTAAGCTAATTTATAGTAAACGACATTTGCTGCTAATATGTGTGATGGAATAATTATTATTGGTTTTTAAGTGTTCTAAAATATTATAAGAAAGTACAAAATATTCTCTTCCGAAATATATTTATTTTTCAGTTTAATATTATTAATTTCGCTTTATTTTAGCTTGGTCTTATTTGAAATATGTAAATTTCTAAGGTTATTAATAATAATTTTAATAATTAATTGTTTTAAAATAAAATAAGTTTATTCTTTATATTTACTATATTTTATTTTATTTTTAATTATTAAATATTTTTATTTTGTTATTATTATGGAATTATTAAACACAAATTGCTATTTTGTTTACTATATATTAAAATTATAGAGAAATATTATATTATGAATTTTCTACTAGCAAATAGAATTAAAAATTAATATTATAAAGGATTAACTTTTTGTCTAATTAAAACTAAAAAATTATTATTTTTATGCACAATCTGTTTATTTTAATTTATTCATAATTTCTACATTAATTAATTTAAATCCAGTATAAATATGAGTTAATTTAACTTTCTTTTATTTTTATCTGATTTACAATATTTTACATGTATAAATATAGAAAAAAATATTTTTAATTCAAGGAATTAATGATATATATCAACTTAAATTTAATAAAAAAAAGATAAATTACAATTTAACATTACAGAAATACTAAAATTACTTTTAATTTTTTTTATGATAATATAATTATAGAAACTATATTTATATTTGTATATAAGTTATTTTAATTACAAATATTTATATTTAATTAAAGATTTTTGATACATTTTTTAAACGCATCTCTATTTTAAATTATTAGTGGCATATGAAATCATCCTATATGAAACCCGGTTTATCCTTCAGAAATTGCTTATAACAATTTTTATTTAAATTTGTCTTTGTATTCATAGACAGGTAAATCGAGTTAATTAAAGCAAGTATGAGCCACTGGCAAATTATTACTTGAACTGTAGGTTCTTTCTATTTTCATAGGATTGTTTTTGAATCCTCCATAAGGAACTTTAAAAGATCCTAAAATAAATTGGTAGATAATTATTTAATAATATAATCATATATTATGATTTAAAAAGGTAAATGATAAATTAGAATTTTATTTTGATAATTGATAATAATAAAACAAAAATTAAAATAATCTTTATTTCGAAATCTGTGTTTGTATGACTAATTAATTTGAATGATCGAAATTATAAAATTAATTTAGTTTCTATTAATTACACAGTCTTAATTTAGTAAAAACTTTATATATACATAGAAATAACTAAGTTCAGTAATTTTATAAATACGAAATAGATTAATTTTTAATATTTCTAAAAAATGCTTTTAATTAATTTAGCATAATTTTCTTATCTACAATAAATTAAATATACTGGTATTTATGTGCACTTATATATTTGGTACCTGTTAAGAAAAACAAGAAATTAGCTTTATTAATTTCGTCGAATTCTGTCAGAATTTCCCAAAGCCAAATCACCAAATTACTACTTTCAGAAAATCCTGAATAAGTAGTATTTTCTCTCAAATCGCTGACTAAAACAAGTATAGAAAAACAAAAAGTTATAAACAATACATTTAAAACCAATAAATTAATTAAAATACTGTCAACAAACGGAGTTCCTGCAAAATGGAGAGCGATTTCTTTTTCTGAAAGCATGGCCAATGCCTCTCTGGGAACGATTTCTTCGAGTCCTTTGATAAAGGCTGTAGCTTGTTTTTCAATCAATTGAGTCATTTTTTGGTTGCACAAAGACTTTATGTATTGTTATTTATTTAGTTCAGTTACTGTTTCGTCTTCTCCGTTTTCACACAATTCAATCTTGTGAACCTCTCCCATGAACTCAATGTTTTGTGAAAAGGAAATACCCAAATCTCCATCAAGGCTATTCTGCAAAGTCCAGAGCAAATTTTTAGTCAATTCTGGATCTAGATCTTCCAAATCTTCCATTAAAAGTGGTTTGTCTAATAATAAAAAATTAAATATATGTTATGTTATGTTTTGTTATGTTTTGTTATGCATTTATCCATTGTTTACTTAACATATGTTTGATGAAACTCTTGACGAAATTGATATCTATACTTAAGTTATCAATCAAGAACTTTCCAACTAGTCTGCCGATGAATTAAAAGTGTGTGAGATGGTCTGGTATGATGAAGCTGAATGGACTGGGCTAAATGCTATTTTTGTTGGGAGAGAGACAGAATAGTCCGAAATCTGGATTAAAGATTTCTTTGTTTAATAGAGAAACCCACTCTCTCGTCAGGCCTCCATAGTCTTTTAAAAATAATAAATAATCAAATGTGATCGATCGTTTCGTGTCTAATTTAAAAAATTTTTTATATTTACCTATTCCATCTTCGCCGTTAAACTAAATTTTGATGGATTTCATTACCAAATCGGCAGGGGATAATTTTTTCAGCTATTCCAACGTATTCATCCAGGCTTATCCCCGCTCTATTTAGAAGTAGATGGTTTCGTCGTAAATTCCAGGCTGTTTCTTCTTGGCTTCTTGAATAGAGAGGGCTTTTTGAATAATTAAATTAGTTTTTATTAAACTATAATAATTTTCTATTCTTTCTTGTTACCTTTAAGGAAGTGAAGTTTCATTTAGAAAGTAAGATTTTGCTTATTTTTCGTACTGCGGATGAAGTGTTCGTAATTTTCAATTCGGTAGGGCTTTTCGCTTAGGAAGTGTGAGATGATTTTAAGGATGTGTTCTGTGTACAATAATTCATAAATGTCATTAAAAGTGGCGTTATCATATATTTCTGAAATGTTTTGCTAGTCAAAATTTCCCGGCAAGATTTTCTTTTGGTTTATAAGTTGCAATAGCTATAATTATTATGAATGATTTTGTTTAATTTTTTTATCTTCAGATTGTTTAATTGTTGCTGAGTCATCATTGCTTTTCTATTTTAAATTTTGAAGGAAATCTGAATCCAATCTTGAGAGCTTGGGAATTTATTCTAATTAAAGCGTCTACTTTGGACAGTTGTCAATTTCCTTATTAGAATTTTCTTTTACCAAAATATCTCCCTCATCTTGTAATGGCTGCACAAGACATTGCTAAGTACTTTCTTCATTACAACAACTGGCATTCTTGTTCTACTCAACTGTTGTTGGGCTTTGAGGATTTAATACGGACATAAGAATGACCAAACTCTTCAGCAAATAGAAGAAGTTCATATAAATCATTTCAAGATTGTCTTCATTTTCGAGCTCAGAGGTGCCGAAAAACTCCAGGATAATATATATGAGTTTGACCGTGTCAAAGTACATTTTTTTAATCGTTTAGGAATTGTAAACCAATTCTCTAAGCCCTTGCACGGTTTCCGTTTTTATTTGGCTTTGGATCTGTCTCAAAAAATCGTGGAACTCCATTTCTACTTAAGCAATCTATTGCTATTTTAGACTTTATAGCTTTTCATAATCTTACTCCTAAGAAATAAAATTTGTATATAAAATTAAACAAAAATGTGGGGGGCCCAAAATGTTATTTTTATGAGCCATTTATTTATATACCTGATCACTTTACTCCAGGTCTTCTAACTCCGCTACGAGGGCTTCAATTTTGGTTTGGTATTCTTTGATCTATTGCTTGTATTTATATCTGAGCAACTTATTTTGGATTTTTACAAGGAAAAGGTTGTTGAGATCTGCGAGAGCATGTCGAAGTCCTTAAAATATTTGGAAATCAAATCCTGAAGAAATTACCAAATTTTTAAATTCTGCAATGATATCTGATTTGAGTGCTTCATTTTTGATTTGGTCTAAAAGCGGCTTTGAAGTGTCGAATTTATTGTTGTTGTTGTGATGTTGTTGCTTTCCTTCGGAGAAATTCTATTTGATCATCTTGGCTTTGAATTGATAGAAAATTGAATACACATTTTCGATTTTTTCAAGGATCAAAGACGCATAGCCTTCGGTAATGCCCACAAAAACCTTTCCCAAATTGAAAACATTGCTCTGCACCATGGTGTCTATGATATTTTTAACTTAGTCGTCGTTTTTAATGCTGCTTTGGTTTTGAACGACTATTTAAACAAATGTGTCCAAAAAGTTGTCGTTGATGAGCTCGAAATTAGTTTCGTATTTCGGATATATTATTTCTCTATATATAAATTAGTTACTATAATTCTTTATTTAAAAAAAGAAATTAAAAAAGATACATATTAGGGTTTTTCTGTATTTTTATTTCTTGGTATAAATCCACCAAATCCTGGCAATTGGAAAAAAGAGTAGATTCTATTGATTGTAAAGGAGTTGCCTCCTATATTTATTTACTTTAATTGATACTATTACAGCTGTTTTTACCATTGCTGTTGATTTCTTTTTATTCTTATTAGCATTCCCCTTCTTTTATTTTTTCCGTACTATTTTATTATTATTTCTCTTCTTTACTCTCTGCTCCTTCATTATTTTTTTTATAAACAAGCATTTTCAAGAATACGTCTATAACACTGAAAATGTAGTCTTGCTCTTCCTGATCCCACTTTTCGTTAATTGTGTTTTAATCTTATTATAAATCATCCTGGGAATCACAGTTTTCTTGTTTCGAATTTTGAAGCAGAAGATCTACGGCTACTTGCATGAGCGAGTTTTTGGATAAATCGTGATCGTTTTAATTATCGAACAGAAGAGATTTAAAAGCCCTGACTTTCTTCCATCCGAACTCAATTTGAGGCAAATTAGCAACTTCACTTTCACTTTCTTCCTCGTTTTTATTTTTACTAGGTTTGGAAGCAGAAGAGAGGAAGTACGAATTGCCGAATTTGTTGAGTCTCATGAATAAGAGTACGGGCAGGCACACTTGTTTCTCCATCAAATTCAGCAAAAAGGAAACGGACTTAATCTGAATGAATTTTAGTTGATTTTTGAAAGGCATCGAACGAATTTCATCGGACTGCCCGTCTTCTGCCAACACTTCCTTTCTGTCGGCCAAAAACAGCATATCTTCTTTTTCTTCTTCTTTTTTTTCCTGTTAAATTTAATTTTTTTCCTTTTGAACTGCTTCCAAATCGCTTTTTTTTAAAAGCAGAAAGAAGGACAGCGCGTCAACAATTCGCAATGCGTTGAGAGGGTTGAAACAAGCATAGGTAAATAATTTTTTGAAGGCGAGAGTTCGGTATCCGCTGGAGGAGTCTGTTTGCTACTCGCTGGCATTTCTTTCGACGGTGAGCACGAAGTACCGCATGAGGAGTTCGAGATTTTCTTCTGAGAGGAACGGAACTGCTTCAAAGAAATCATTTTCGTTTTTCAGAGCTTTTTTCACACTCTTTACAATTTCAAAATCCAAGTCTTCTTATGCTTCTTCTTCTTCTTCTTCTTCTTCATTTTCATCTTCATATTCTTCTTCTTCTTCTCCTTCGCTTTCATTGCTGGTATTTTCGTTGCTGTGATTTGCATTTGCAGCCTTTCGTTTTGTTATCCTTTTTCTTTCTTCATTTTTTTTTATTTGTTGTTGTTGACAGCAGTGCGCTCTTCAGTTTCGCGGCCGATTTCGACTAGTCTCTCGAAAGAATTTTCCATTACTAACTTTTCTTCCTTTTCCTAGAACCTCTAATCTTATAGTACGTTTTCTTCTTTTTGTCCATTTTTTAATTCTTAGTAAGAAATTTACTGAGGTTCTAAAACACAGTCAATTTCTTCTTATTAGCCCTATTCTTTTTCTTCTTCTTGGTCGCAGGAGGGCAGTCTTGTTTAGCGCTGGAAATGCTGGAAAGCTCTTTTGTTGTTTTTCTTTTAATTTTGTTCTTCCAGTTTTTGTCTTCGCATACGTCTAGATACAACTGTCTCTTCCTCTATTTCCCACTCATCCTATGGTTGTTTTTCTTGTTGTTATACTTTGCTTTCCTCCTCTTTTTCCTTATTTTATTGCACATTTCCTTCTTCTTCTTATACTAAGACTACATTTTCTTCAGATTATTCTAACTGTCCTTCTTTTGAAGATTTAGGTTCAGAATTTCCTAAAACGGAACCGTCATTTTCACTTTCCAAATCTTCTTCTTCTTCTTCTTCTGTTTCTTCTTCCTCTTCTTCTGATTCTTCATCTTCAGAAAATTATGAAGAGGTAGAAGAATTAGAAGTTTCTAATATTTCCTTTAAAATGAATGAATAAAAATTACAAAAATTATAAAAATTTATAAATTATACTTATATTACCAATATTTAATCATTATCTTTATCCTAATAATTGTATTCTCCGAGCAAATCATTGCTGAGTTTTTCAGCTCGTTTTCTTAGGTGTTCTGGCAGTAAATTGACTATTTCTGGGTCTAGAATACGCAAAAGTTTGTCTACTTATTCATCGACTTCTAATTTTTCAATTAAAGCTGCAATTTCTTCGATTTCCTATTGCGAAAAAGAAGGCATTTATTTTTCATTGTTTTATCCGGATAATATGAATTTTCCCCCTCTATTAAAGAGTAACTTTTCGACTAAAATTTGTTCCCTTTTTTTTATAATTTTAATTTTAAAATTCAAAAAATTAAATTTTGTTAAAAATAAAAAAATTTTAAATAATAAATCCGAACCTTTTTTGCATAACGGCAAGTTTGCGAAGTTTATTTTATAATTAATTTTGGTTTTGAAAGTCGTTGTTTTCGAATTCTTGGACCTGTTGTCTTTTATTATTCAAAATATCCAGTTATAAGTCCAGTGGAATCTAGAAGAAGAATTCAGGGTCAATTTCGTAAGCTTCGAGGGCATTTTCAGGGAATCCGTGCGCCTGGAAGTCGAAAATTTGGTTGATAGGTTAGAATCCATCACTGTTGATGTTGTTGTAGATGCTTATATATTCTTTTTATTCTTCCTCTTCTTGTAAATCTTTTTATTCGTGTTCTAAATGTGCATCAACTTCTTATATTTGCCCAGTGTCGTTCTTCCAGTTTTGCTATTGCCCTCCACTGCTGACGTTACTGTTTTGATCTTCAAATTTTTGTTGTCCTTATAACAGCATTTCAACTCGATCTGAGTTATTCCTAGCTCCATTTATATAGCTTTCTTGGTCTATTCCATACATAGAAATGGCATTTTTCGGAAATCCCAGTTCGGTGAAGTCAAAGATTTCTTTGCATATCAAGTCTTTTTCTTAATTTTCCTCTTTTTTATTTTCTCTTCTTCACTTTCGTTTTCATTTTCGTTTTCACTTTCACTTTCGTTTTTACTTTCACTTTCACTTTCACTTTCGGTTTCACATTGTTTTTCAATTTTATTTTCTCCAAGACTTGCGCTCTCTCTTTCGTTCATACTTTCATCATCTTCCCAATCATTAGCTGAATTATTATTATCATCATCATCATCATCATCTTCATCTTCATCTTCATCACTATTTTTATTTTCTTCTTCTTTGACCTTTTCTTGGTCGTCTTATTTTTAGAGGGATTTTTATTGCTAGTATTCAATCTCCACTTGCTCATCTTCGCTCGGCATATCTCTGAGCTGATCAAGAAGAACTTGGTTTTCTATTTCTCTTTGAATTTATTTTTATTTTCTTTGTCGCCCATCGGCATCCAGTTTTTTGCTTTATTAATTTTGTGATTGATTTAAAAAACTATACTTATTTATTATTCTCTGCGCTTCAAAGCAACTTTCGTCAATCTATCTTAAATTTTCAATCAAATTTTCCTGTTTTTCTTCCTTTTCTTCCTCTTCATCTTCTTATTTTTATTTTTTTCCTTATTACTAACTGGTATCTTGATCCATATTTTTATTGATTTCTGAGCTTATGTATTGCTCTTCTTCATTTCCAAATAAAGAACTAGTCGGCTCTTCTCTTCCATTGCTTTCATGCGATTATTTATCATCCTATATTATCTTGTTTTTTGTTTCACCACAAGTTATACAGCCCCCCCACCGCCACCACCACTGCTGCTACTGCTACTATTTTCATTTTTTTCTTCATCATTTTTGTCCGATTTCTGGCTGTTTTCTGATCCGCACCATTAATTATTATTATTATCATTTTCCTCTTCGCTTTACTATTTTATTTATGCTTTTTCTTATTTCTTTTGATTTAAAATAATAATAAATACTAAAATTAATCAATAATAAGATTTTTAGAATAAAAGCAATTTACTTTCGGAGTGTTGTGTTTTGTGATGCTTCGTTTAAGCTGATTAAACTTGCTGAAAAACCAGGAAATTTTGAAGGAACTGGAGTTTTAGGAAAAGCAATAGCATGCAGAGCAATTATTGGCTCCTACAGTTTCCATTTTAATTTCATATTTGTAGAAAAGCATGCTTCCAAAATGCTTGATGTGATTAGAATAGAAGACAGGATCTTCAGGCTCCAAATCGCCGCTGAAATTTTCTTCAGAAATGTACATTTTGCTGTGGAACTGTTCCAGTCTTTAGAACAGGTCTTCAATTTCTTCTGAAACATTTTTTTTTTTTTAATCGCAAAATTGCAGTAAAAGTCTTTCATCCTAGAAAAGCCTTACCTGCTGAAAGAGGGGTTTTTTCGAATAAAGTTCTTCTTTTTGTTCCAAAACTAAGAAGCGCTGGAAACTCTGAAAATCACTAGTTTTCAAATCGAATTCCACGCAATCGGGGACGCTTTTCGCCAGTTTTTTCAAAAACAGTCCAACTTCTCCTCCGCCTCGCTTTCCCAACATGAAGAACTTTTCCTAAATTTCTCTCTTCTCGATAAACAAGTGCGAAAGATTCCTGTTGGCCTCTACTTCCACTTCATCCTCATTGTCAATATAGTCATTATATTTCTTGTGCTTTGGTTCGATATTTGCACTGAAAATCTGTTCGATTAACTTCCTTTTTTCGTCACTTTTATTGTTGTTGTTATTATTATTATACTCGCTATTTTTTATTTACGATACATTTGCACCTTTTATATGCGTTTATAAGTTCAGAATATCTTAAAACTCGCCTGCTTAATCGAGAGGCGAAGGGTCTGAAGTTGTTTGCATTTCCTGAAAATCAACTGCGTGGAACCCAAGCGAGTTGCTGCGAGACATACCATTGATGTTTTTTTAATTACTGTCACTCAGTTTTTTGTTCAAAAAGTACGCGACTTGTTTCTGATATTTCTTTGTCTCATACAGCATTTTCGTTTTCAACTAAAACTGAATTCTGAAGATTTCTTTGTAAACCATCGCCAAAAGTTCCGAAAACTGCACTGCCTCCAGAGCCCACAATTGCGCGACGCTGCTTTCTTTGCCGTCGTCGTCAGACGAGTACTGCTTCAGGAGGTCGAATAGCAAAGAAAGCACTTCCGAAAACGTTTTCAATTTCTGGAGCAGATACGGCCTCGGCAGCGCTGGGATATTGTTTTTTTCAGAATCCGTACAACGTTCGTTTCTATTTTAGTCTCTTTTCTTCTTCTTCTTCTTGTTATTGTTATTCTCCTTTTTGAAAAGTTCTTTGAAAGTGCCTTGCAGATCCATGTAGTTTTTCTCCACCTTCGACATCGACTGCAGCACCTCCGTCGTGGAAATGCCGGTGAAAAGCAGCATTTCAACCATTTGCAGGTGTCCGGACAATTTCATCAAATCTGAAAATCGAATCTGCTTCGGCGAAGAATTTCTGTGCTTGCGGAGCCATTCAAGACTTCGTTTCAGCAAAATTTATTTCAACACTTCTTGCGACGAAACAACGAATTTACCATTTTCTCTAAAACAGGCATCATCATTTTGGGCTTCGATATTACCATCCGCACATTCATAGAGATTGGAACACAACTGAGAATGGATGAAAAACTTGAGCAATTGGCGCGAACAATTCTGAGAAAAGGCGACGCTGGCTGTCAAAAACTCGCAGAAATTAAGAGAGTTTTAACTCCCTTTTTCGGATCCAAAAATCTCTTCTCCGAAAACAATTTCCAAAATATCGTTCTTTTATTGCTATTTCTGAGGCAGTAGGTCTGGTTCGACTTTTTTATTGAGAATGTAGAGCACAACCGACGGGTAGCGGCCGGCGATTTCTATAAGCATTTTGCTGCAAAACTGGAAAGAAAAGGTGTAGTAGTGGAGCGTGTCTTAGTCTTGCACATGTTTTCCAAACGCGTAAACGCTTTTCAAATAATAAACGAAGTTTAGGCAATACTGCGCGATAAGGAAATCGATGACTTGCCTGATTTGCATGGGAATTTCGATTTTTTTCGACTTCAGAAATTCGTAAATTTCGGCCTAATTCAAAACGAGCCACTGCTCGTTATCAAGATACGAGTCTTTCGATTTTTGATTTTCGAATGTGAAGAAATTCTGAATCGTTTTCGCGAAAACGACGGGCTTTTCCCTGATCATAAGAGCAAAAAATTCAATTTGTTATAAGATGGAAACCGGCAACTTCGTAAAGCATTTGTTTTGTATTGAATCGTAGAAAATGTACAGAATATGGTGCAAAGCGTTATGAATTTCAAATTCTTCGTCCAAATCGAACGTGAAAGCGAGCAGAAGCTGTTTGAGTTCCAGATAAAGTGAACTAAAAAAAATGTTTCAAAAATTAAAAATTTTTGTATATAAATTGAGTAACTAACAGTACCTCCATTGCTGCTGAAAAATGGAACCTTGCACGGGCATGTCGGCAAGAAGTGGGACAATTTCGTTGAACACGAAGTGCAGCTTATCTTTGGAAGGTGCTTGGTAGAGAGTTAGGGTTAGCACTCCCAATAGTCTTTGTAAACACTAAGAGTTGATGGTTTTCTGGAACGCATTGCCGTGCAGCCGAACCTGGTCGCGCTGATTTCCGATGTACTGCACGGTTGAGCGACTCAAAATTTGAAACAATTCGTTCCATTGCGTTTCCGAAATTTTCTGATTTTCATTTTCCAACTCGCCCCTGCTTTTTTTTGATTTCTTCTTTTTCGTGGCGGCCGTCGTCGGTTGAGCAACGTCTTCCCTTCGCAAAGTGGTTTCCAAAATCTGTTCGATGCCCAAAAACTGGTACCGGAAGGGGTCGTATTCGATTATCGTTCTTTCGTGTTCTTGCAGGTCTTGAAAGTTAAGAACTTCGATGACGCGTTACATGTACTTCAGGTACGACACGAGCACTGGCCACTGGTCTATGTCTTTGCTAAGCAGCAGTTTGATGCCCGCATTGATTTCCGGCTGTTCTTCGTCCGTGTCGATGATCAGTCTCGCCAGTAAATTCAGCTGAATCGCCATGTTGCAAATCGAATTAACAGCCGATCGTTTGTCTTGCTTTTCTTCGCTTTTTTAAGTGTAGTTGTGTTCCAACTGCGCGAATTCTTCACTAAAACTCTCTTTGACTGTCACCTCCGCCTTCTAAAACAACTTCACCATGTAAGTGTTTTTAAATTCTTCGCTTCTGAGACTCCTGTAGGTTGATTTATTAAATTAATATTAAGTGTTTTTTGAATTTAAATAGTTAAGTGTGTGTGTGTGTGTTACCAGTCACTCAAAAATACGCGGAAGTGGCTTTCAACGTGGAGGAAAATGTAGTACTAGAAAAGTTATTTGCATTTCCAGACGAGTCTCCTATCTTCTATATTTTCATCATCTTCTTCTTCCTGAGTTTTTCCTTTCAACGGCTATTTGTCGCCTTGTTCGTTTTCTTCCTTATTTTTAAGAAGATTCATTTGCTTTTCATCGTTTTCCTTTTTTTCATCATCTTCAGCTTATTCAACTTGCTGCTATTATTATTTAGTGATTTGGGTTTAAACTTTGCTCATTTTCACATACAATTTGATGTAATTAAAGATCACCGTATTTAGGAAACATGATCGCACTCCGAGACCCTATTTGTAGATACACGTGCTAAACATATTTACCACCTCAAGGCCGTAGTGCGCCACATTTTGCAAATAAGAAATGCGATTTTGATCCGTTTTTTTTCTGTATCTTCTTCTTCTTCGACGAGATTTTTGTAAACTTCTGCGATTTTCTTGGAAATTTCTTCATACTCTATTTGATTCGTCCCCAAATAGGCTATTTAAAATCGGTACATATTGAATAACAATTCATTAACCTACCCGCATTTCCACCGAATAATACTACTACTACAAACAGATATTGAGTTTCCAGAATTTGTCAATTCATTATCGCTTTTCAACGCGTTTTGTATAAGAACGGAAACGCTAGATCTTTCAAATTGTTGCAGCAAATTTTGGCGAAAACCTTCAAGGCGTACTTGTGGATTTCTTTTAAATCTGACTTGTTATTGCTTTTAAGGTCCGAAAATTTTATAAAAAACTAGTTTTTTTAATTGTTGTGCATTTGCCAATCAGACCACGAAGCCATTTTCTCAGCAAATCGAATCGCCAAGCTTATCTTTTCTTGCACGATGTTAAGGATTTTCAGTTTTTTGGCATCTGCAGCACTGCCACCTTGAAAGGACTCTTAAAGGATTTCGTTAAAATATATGTCGAAAACGAGTTTTTCACCCGGAATGTGTCGTTCCAGAGATTCCATTATATACAAGGCGTCAATAATTTGTTTGAAAATGGCTTCAACTAACATGTTCTCCTCTTCTTCTTATTCTTCTGAAATTTACTCTCCCTGCTTCGATTTTTAAATGATTTAATCCATTTTTTGTAGCCGTTTTTCGATTTACTCCTTTTCGTTGTTATTATAAAACATCTCAACATAAGTATTTTCTATGAATTTTCTTCTGTTTTCGAGGTCATTTTGATAGTATTTTCTGAGTATTTCACTCAATTAACTCTGCAACATTTTCTTATCATTTTCGTTGTCTTTTTCGCCGTCGTTAATTTTAACTAATCTTAAGTCTGAAAGCCCGGTTTATTGGAAAATTTATAGTGGCACATGGTCCATATACAGGACGTGTCTGAGACTGAAAAGCGAAGAAAAGGCGCCATCCTATAAATTGAGAATATTGTAGTTTTGTTTCAAAAGGACATTGTGCACGAGTGAATGGCACTTGCTCTTCAGAGTGAAGGGCAGCTGCGCATAGTGCCGCAAAAAGCGCTTTCTTTTGGTGTTCATTTGTACGCAAAAGGCCTCCTTTTGGCACTCCAAGGCAAAACCGTACACCTCTTGCTTCGCAGCGCCGACGTTTTTCAGAATCCGCTCCGAAATCTGCAAATAGCGCTACTGTTCCTCGCGCGTCAAGTGCTGGAGCGAGGTTTCTGAAAAGTGGGTACAAATCAAAAACAGCCAAATCGCCATGTTCCCCTCCTGCACGGTTTGCAGCACTTCAAAGTGTTTGAAATCGAATTCGAAAGTGGCCTGCTTTTCACTCTCCGTATTGATTTCTTTCGAAGTGTTTTCTGATAATAGCTCCTGACTCTCCACCTGCAGAAGCTGTTTGTAGAATTCGATTTTGTGAGACATCCAAAACTTGCTGATCAGCATTTGCTTCTTTTTCGAATTCGAAAACAGACGCACATACTCCTTCAAAATCGATGGCAACTTCTCCGTTTCTTCTTCCAACACTTCCAAAACCACCTCTATGGGATATCGGTACTACTACTACTTTTATTATAATTGCTACTTATTTTCGCCATTTTTTATTTATTCATTTTACGTATCCCCTTCTTCTGAATTTATTTGGGGATCTTCAATTTGCAATTCTCTCAATTTACTGAAACACTCTTCTAAGGCACTCCAAAAAGCCGTTACAATATTTTCGCTTTTCGAAGGGCCTAAAAATAAATTAATCTACATTTTTAATTAAACAACAAAATAAAATAAAAATACCGAGGATCAAAGGCGTCGTGTACTATATGGCGAATTTGACCACCTTTCGGAGCAGAGTAACTGTTATTTATTTCTGCAGATTGCCTGCGACATAGTCGAGAAAGGTGAAGGCATTTTCTATGAATGTTTTGTGATTTTTCGCTGAATTTAAAAATAAGGAGATGTGATAGTTCCAACTGTTATTTTTGTCGTCTTTTGCATTCTATTATTATTCGATATTTTTCCTTTAAGATCTAAAAAAATTTGAAGACGCAAAACTGCAACTCTTACTTCTTTGCCGATTTTCGAACAATTTTTACAAAAACTATCGCTCTTTTGTCTGGCTATCCAATATCTGCTGCAAAATATCTTAAAAAATTCCATCTATTTTCGGATACAAGACCTTCATGTGATCCACATAATCGCTATCATAAATTTTTATTGCTTAAAAATTAATTTTGAGTATAGATTTAGAAACTTTACATTAAACTTTCAGAACCCCATATCAAGAAATTCTTCACACTTGTAACGCAATACTCCTACAACACTCTTTTTTATATGGCTAGTCTTCAAAAAAAGCGAAAATGTCGAAGTTTGGTTTATCCTACTCTGTTTTGTCTACCTGCTAAATAACTTCATCAGCCAGCATTTTTAAAATCGAGAAATTCTTCAGATACAAAACTATATTTTCCTTGTGAAACATTTCGAAAATATCAATGTACAATGTAAAGCTCTTTTCTTTATTACCAGGCACCAAATCATTTACTAAATCCTTTAACTATTCATTTTAATCATTATTAATATAAATAAATAAATAAATATGTATGAAAACTACATTTTTTTTGTTTACCTCAGGAATTGTGAAATCGAAGCTATAGTAACCTACGTAATTGAATACAAAATGTGCTAGGTGAATGTCCTTTTTACCTAAAATCAGCACCAATTCCAAAAATTCTGGAGTAATTAACTTTTAAACCATCTCAATCTAGTATTCTGTTTAGCTATTTTAAAACAGATTTACAAACATTCGAGTGAAGATTTTCTAAATGCTTGAGAAAAAATGTTTCATTAAAATTTATGCTTTTTTCAAATAAAATAAAAATTTTGGCTTACATGGATTTATTGATCCCGGCAAACAGCATTTCGGGCTCCTTTAAAAAAAGTAGATAATTCGATGGAAAATGTCGAAATACACCTTCGAAAATTCAGTTTCAAACCCATTAAAAATCTTGGAAAAGGCCTGGTTTATCGGCTCCAAAATCTTCAATATACGCAGATACTCGAAATTGATATTTTTAAAATTACCACCGCTTTCACTAATCTCTATCTGCAAAAGCCAGTCGAAATTATCGCAGAGGATTTCAGTCAAAAGGGTTTCGAACTCACGCTAGTACTATTGGTGGCTTTCAGAAATGGCCAAAATTTTCTGTATCTTATGTTTGTACAAATCATAATCGTCATATTCTGCTATTTTTTCCTAAACATCCTCCGGGTCCCCAACGGAATCGAGGAAAGAACAGTAAATTAAGTAAATCAAATCATAGTAAAATTGCAACTGACTGTCGCTGCAGGATTTGAAGTTTTTATTGGCGGCAAATAGGTCCTGTGTTTTTCTGGCATAGCAACCTTCGAGAGCCGTTTCCCACTTGTTAATGTATTCATCGTTCATGAACCAGTTTTCGATTTTAAGAGTTCCTGAATAGCTCAGCACCTCTCCGATCACAGGAGACTCCTAGCCATTTAAAGATTTTGTGAAGGAAAATTATAAATTACCATTAAATTATTTACCTAAAGAAAGTACATTTGAAGAAGCAGAGGGTCCTGACAAGTATCAAATACCGAAAGCGCCTCCACCCCTTCGGGAAATTCATTACTATAATCTGGTCGTGCAGTGAGACCTAGATGGGCCTTACTCTGCTGTAAGTTCCAAAACTGATATGTTGTGAGAGCGAAGTACGTCCTGTTTTCCATGCTGTCGTAATTTCGCACGAGCTAAATCTCTGTCAACAGTTCCGCGAACCCTTCTTTGTACAAATAAGTTTCATCCGCACTCCAATCGTCTTTGTGTTCTGCATCCAGCACCCCATCTTACATTAATTCGTTTCTGTTTTTCTTCGCCTCAAATTTTCTGACTATATTATATGAAGTTTTATTTAATATTTCAATTTTCATTTTTTAAATAAAATAAATACATATTAATCTAAAAATAAATAACTTTACTTGCTTCTTCTTTTTCTATTTTCGTCTTAAATACATCCTGATAAATCTATTTCGCAATATAGTAACTGCTAAAGTCTTGAGTGTTATATTTCTTCGTAAAGTCTGCTATGTATACACTTACATCATTTGTTAATTTGATATCCAAAATATCATTGAAAACATGGTCATTTCCGCTTTCATTTGAAAATAAATTCGGGTTTTCCTCAACCATTTTAATATAGCCAGGATGGCCCTTCAAAATATCAACTACTCTGCTTCGGTTTGCCCTTTTCGTAAGGTAAGCATTGAATAGATCTTTTAAGAAAAACTGGTACTCATGAAGAATTTGGTACAGTTTTTCCTCATAGAAATAGTAAAATTCAAAATACATCAAAGTAGTTTTCATAATCAGGCGCTGATTTTCGGAATAGTAATAAATATTTATAAAGTTTTTCCGCTATTTCACAAAGTTTTCATAATGAATTTTCACTTCATTTAGTCTTGAAAGACTTGGCAATTTGTACAAAATTTCAATATATTCTAAAAGATAATGTTCCACCTTTTCAATTTCTTTTTCTAAGTTTACACATTCCTATTCACAATCTTCTTATTTAATTTTTTTATTTGTAAGAAAAATGGATCTTTGCAACTAAAAATTCTATTCATTTTTCTGCTAAACTAATTTCTTCAATCTGTTAATGTTGGAATTAAATCCCTATTCCAAATACCATAGAATTCCATTAAATTTTATTATATTATTCTGAGAATAGAATTCCCATCGATTTTCTATCAAGATTTCATTCGCCTTTTTCAACACATAAGCATTTAACTCATCTTTATTACTAAACTCCATCCTATCTAAAATTTCCATATCTTCATCACTTTTGCTTATCTTTTCATAATTTAATAAATATTATTATATAATAATATCTTTTGTAATATATTATTTAAAAATTAGATAAAATAAATTTTCAATCAAATTTTATTATTTATTTAATTTATAAGAATTTAAAATTATATTAGTTATTTTACAGGTTCTAAAGGGTATGATTTCGCATCAGCTAATAGATATATATCTTTTAAATTTACAAACATTTTAAATGTACTATCTATGTTTTGTAGTATTCTATGTGGGTATATATGTATCTTTATATTTGCTTTTTTATTATATTAAAGTTAAATTAGAACTTCTATATTTTTATTATTTTATTCTATTGTTATTACTAATACAATATAATTCTATTTATTACAAACTTATATATAAGTAAGTGAATAATATAAATTTTAAAAAGGAAATGTAATTTATTGATTTTTGAGAAGAAAGTTAGTTTTCCCCCTAATTATATTTTTCCTAATAAATTCTCTATTGAAATGCTAATTTTTATTAAAATTTATGGCTGTTTTTTATTGCCTTTTTTACTTTAATCACCTCAATTAATTATTTAGCATTTAATATACAGCTAACTATTCGTATTATGTATTAATTATTTTATAATTAAAAAAACTAATCAATTTTATTATAAAAATTTAGCAAAATACTATTTAATAAAATAACTAGTAAGTTGATTATTTGCTGTATAAAATTGAAAAACTTACTATATATTAATCTGACTTACTTATAATATTTAATTTAATCTTTAAAATTAATAAAAAACATAAATGTTATTCAATTTATAAAATCAATATCGAATTTTTATTTTAAATAAAACTATGTAAATATTGTAATATATTTTTTTTTTATATATAATTTATAATTATTTTATAGTTTTGTAGTATATAATATATTTTAATTTATAATGTGAATATTTAATTTTATAGAAAAACATATTTTCTAAATTTATTTATTTTTTTAAAATAATACATATAAAACTATTAAATATAAATAAAGTATTACAACTAATAAAAAAATTAATAATTAATATTTAACTTTATATTCTTTTTTTATTACATAAATAAATAATTCTATATTAAATAATATATTTAAAATGGGAGATAAGTTTATTTCAATATTTTTTTTTTTAATAATTGTAGTTTTCTTAAAACTAAAAAATTAATTTTATTTTTCTATCACTCCATTAAGCAGCGCAGCTAATATGATATAAAATCGAGAAATTAATCATAAATCTATTTTTCCTCCCTTTGATAAGTTTTGGAGCACCGAATTTATAATATTATCTTATTTATGTACATTTAGATCTGATAATTCTTAATCAATTGTAGGATTTTTAAATTTGCACACGTCTTAGTTATAGCGATAATATCCAGGATGGAATATCTCAGGATGCAAATACCTTATATATTTATATTTGGTTTTCTATTATTTGAAATTTCATGAATTTTATAAGTATTATTATCTTACCTAAGATTGTTTTTAAACCATAATTCATTCAATTTATAACACCAAAATATGTAGCAAGTAGGGTAAATTAAAAAAATGAATACAAAAGAATTTTTTTAGAATAAAAAATCTTTTAACTATCTGTTCCTATAGAAAGCAGCCTTTCTAAAACTTTCTGATTTTTTGAAAACATTAGAAAATGATTTAATATTTGAATAATTATTTAATTAACTGTATTTATCTTACTAATTTAAAATTAGGTATTTGTGATACGAAATCTAGAAGCAGAATTAAAATAATTAATTTATTTAATTGAATAGAGGAACTATTTTATAGATAAAGTGATGCAAATTTATATTAAAATAAATATAATTTTTAATATATAAAATATAATATTTAGAGATATATTTAATCTAAATAAAATTATGAACTAATACTTAAAAATTATTATATTATAATTAAATAATTGAGCTAAATATTAAATTTAATATAGTAAAAGTAATAAATAAATAGATAGTTAACATATCTAATAAATTAATAAATTATATTATTTTAAAATTAAGTACAATTTTTTTCTTTATTTCACTATTATACTCTTAATTCCATATATTTTTTTTAAATTCCTCATCTAATTATTCTATTTTAGAGCAATTTTCTATTAGTCTTTCTTTAGTAAATTTTTTGCTTGTTTCTTCATTATCTTCATTCAAAATTACTAATTTATGTGTAATTAAAAATTCATTTATTATCATTATATAAAGAAAATTATGATATGTAATTTTTATTACCATATTCTTTTATTTTATTATTTAAATTCTATAAATCATGGCAAATATTACAAAAATTTTAAACTGAAGAAACTAAAAAGTTTTTTCTTGACAATTCTTCTTCATATCTAACATTTTCATCGCTATTTGTTTTAGAAATCTTAAAAATTACAGTTCTTAATTAGTCTGCTATTTAATTATATTTTATCTTCAAAATTTTACCTTCATTGCTTCTAAAATTTGTAAATATTGCTGTCTCATTTATTTGTGATACTGATTTGATAATCTTTTAAATTCTTATTTTGAGAATCAATTTATTATTCCATAACAAAATTTTAGTAATTTCTAAATAAAAATTTTTTTTTTGGTGCTTTATTGTGAATCTTATTATTATTATATTTTATTACAAGAATTTAATAAATTAATCAAGCATTTATTTGTCAATCAAAAATATATAGTATTCTTTATAGAAAATTAATTTAAATTATTATAGTTCATATAATTTTTTTTTAAAGTTTTTAATAATTTTTAATATATCTAGTAAAATGAAAAATAATAATTTACTATAATCATACGAATTAGGATCTCCTTTAAAATCAATTATATCATTCAATTAATTTTTTATTATACTAGCATGCATATGATTAAAACTCCTTTTAATATAATTATTTATAAAATAAAATATAAGAGGTAATAGTTAGAAATTAAAAACACGATAAATAAAAATACTCCCTTAAAAAAGTAAATATTCGTTGAATATTATTTTAATAGATTAGAATAATGGATAATACTTCTATTTTATAATAATAAAATGACAATTAAATATAAAGTAATGAAAAATTATAGGAATCTCAATAGAATAATAACAATGCAAACGATAAAAAATTATTAAGCAATAATCCTAAATCATTAGAAAATAATAAAAATAATATTTAATAAATTTAATCTCAAATACAGTAGTAATCTATTAGTAGTTAATCAAAAAATGAAAATGTGCAAGTAGCTATATAGGCTTTGACGAAATCTTCAAGGAATGAAATAGAAATTTTAAAAATAAGATATAAGAATATGAAAAATTAATGAAATCTTAAAGAGAATTGATAGAAGAATAAAAAATAAACTAGCAATTTATAAATAAACGTGCAATTGCAACATTGAATATGAATAAAAAGTATTTTAATAGTAGTAATTGTAAGCTGAACAACTTAAAACTATATAAACAATGTATTTATTAAATGCAGATTAAAGGTATGAAAATGAGCTTGAAAAATTAGAAAAAATTATTTTATATCTAATTCAACACGAATTTAATGGAGAGAAATAATTATAAACAACAAACAATATTATAGAAGAATAAAAAACTTTATAAATTGATGCATTAACAATATTGAATACTTAAAACAAAGAACTTAAAATATAATCCTTTAAATAATAAAACCTTATTTAAACATATGAAAATATATTATAAATAAGTGGACTAACGTTAGAGAAAACAAATGATAGCAATAGCAAATCTGGGATAGAGATAATGATTGATTTATATCGGAAAATTGAAAATATGGAAAAAATAATTTCTGAAAAAGATCATAAAATTGATATGATTTAAACGTAGTCTCAAATATTAAAAAAAATTATAGAAGAATAGAATTAATCTCCATTAAAAAAACCAAAATAAAATCTGATTTGATTATGATAAAATCTTTATCAAAAAATAAAATATTTTGGTGTTGCTTTTATTCATATTTTTAATATATACTCTTTAATTCAAATTGTATTAATTTTATAAATACTAATATTAACATTACTTTGGTAAATATATTCTTATCATATATTAATAACGAATTAAGCTTCGTATCACCACAAATACTCATAAATTAAGTATATAATCTATTGTTTCTATAAATTCTTCAATATATTTCATGATTATTAGCAGAAAAAAATACCAAAAGAAATATTTTAATATTTTTGACATAAATTTATTAGACAATAAAAAATTATTGAATTAGAAAAACACTCGAATAAGAAATAGATTAATTAAATAATTAATTGTAACACTAAATAGTAAAAAATTAAAATCATAAAATAAAATTTCCCACAAAATATAGCAAAACTTGCCATTTTGTTTTAAATCCATGATTGAATATAATCGTAATAGTATTACAAAAGTAGTAGATTTATCGTCCTCCCAAGTATAGGTTTATACACCCGGAAAATAAAAAAATAATTATGAAAGACCATCTTCTTGCCCCTAAACTCCTAACAAAAGAGAATAAGTGAAAAACTAAGGATATAATCAAAATCAATACAATTTAAGTAACAATTCCCCTCTAAAAAGCAATAATCATATTCTAAGCAACTCGACTTGTTAACCTTTACAATATCCCTAATCTACAGAACCTTAAACCTAGTAAAAAATAACTGAAAGATTAAGAGATAGTGATGAAGCTAATATGAATAGGTCTGTGTGTTCCACAAACTCAAGAAGATTTTCTTTTTTCAGCAAAACTAGTTATGCAACTTGTAATAGTATGACATTCGGAATGGGCAAAAGGAATAAAAGTAGTATTCCTAAGGTGAATTTATAGAATATTATTAAAAAAAGAGCTTAAATGTACTTAGATAAAGGTACTAGCTTTCATTGGCATTTATTAATTTTTTTTATTTTTTTAACCACAATACTATCTTTATAATAAACCTGTTCATAGATTTAGAACATACATTTGATCATCTTCTTGAAAATGGATATGAATTGGTTATGATCAAAAAAAGAGAAAAAGAAGCTTTAAAAGAATATGAAGAGTCTATTCAGTTAGAAATGGAATAAACTAGACAATTAATATAACCACTTATAGTAGAACAACCCAAACTGAGAGAAAAGCTAGACAATTAAAAAAGGGTGTTAGAAATTTTTATAAAGGAATAAAACAAAGGAGATAAAGAAATTATGTAATTGTAATAAACAATAGAATAAAGAAATAATTAAATCTAAAGAGAATAAGAATAACTAATTTAAATTATAAAAAACTATGAAATGCAAAACAATGCAATTAGGTATTTTTTTTTAAATTTTATAAAATTTCATCAATTTTTTTCTTTATTATTTATTTACTTAAAATAGATCAGATATTGCAGTTAACAAATAAAATCATCGATAATGGAGAGATGAAAATGAAAGAATAATTAAAAATAATAGTAAGAGTAAGATAGATTATCTGCCATATTAACCGAATTGAAAAATAATTATAAAAACTGTAAATAAGAGCAAGCTGCAAGATTAAGAAAAATGGAAAACAAAACCAAAATGTTTTTAGGGATATTAAAGCATTGAAACATATTTATTAAAATTTCTTTTTTTCCCTTTAATAAGAGTTATTTATTATTATTATATTATTTTATTATACTTATTAGATTATTACTATATATATTCGTGTGTGTAGAGAAGGTTAAAAAAAAACAATTCTACATTAATTTGATTGTATTACTGTTTAATTTACTCATAAATTTATTTTTTTAATTAATAATTATAATATTTAATTTAATAACATGCCACACTTATGAATAATATAATTTTTGAATAATTAATTTATTTATTTTAAGAAAAAATTAATTGTATTAAAATAATAATCTATTTAATAAAAAGGGAAAAAATTACAAAAATTATAACTTTAATAAATATTATTTGAGCCACTTTTGCCTGATTTAAGTAGCAAGATAATGAACCATACTTCTAATAAAGTATTTAATAAAATTATTTATATGAGAGGACTAAGTTTTGTTGCTAAAAAATATTTTTAATTTTAGAAAAAAGAAGAGCAAGAATAATCTATTTTAGGCAGAAAATCCTAAATAGCTCTTTCGTAATAATATAAATATGAAAATCAATTTATAATAAATTACATTGCTTTTAACAATTTTTTTCTTTTACCAAATATATAGGAGATATCCTGAAAATTTGATGAGACCTAATGGAATATAAAACATTTATAAGTATGGAGAATAAGATGATTAGTCTACAGGAAGACATTTATTATCTCCTAATGGAGCTGAATAGACTAATTATTAGACATAAGCGCTACTATAACCTAATCACTTTTTTAATTTTGGAAATAATGGTCAAGAAAATATTTAGTCTCAAAATTAAGAATTAGTAGATAATAAGCATTTTAAAAATAATTCCAGTATGTTTGTGAGTAACAAACTTAAAAATTAATAAAATGATGGCCATTTAAATAAAATAAATTAAATTTAACACTCATAATTGTATACTAATCAATAAAAAAACACCCTTACTATTGTAATTTAAACAACAATTTTATAATATAAATTTTGATAATAATATATTAGTTTTATTTAGAATTAGCACAGAATAGATCATCTTTAATAAGAGTTAAAGTAAACTCAAAAAGAATTAGAAAGAGAACATTAAATTTTATAAAATTAGCCGCATTTTTAAACTTCAATAATTACACTTCTGTATGCATTAGACTGGTTAACTTTCGTTTTTCTTATAATTTTTTTTTGTTAATATTATGAAAAACCCAATAAGGCTTATTTAGTTATATTGATCCCCTACTGGATCGTACTTATATTACTACTTATCGAAAGAATTATGAATGTATTATACTTCTATAATTTAGCATAAAATAAACTAGAAATTTACAAAGAAGATGAAAAACAATTCAAAAAAAGAAATTCAACTATTTATTAGAAATATGCATTTTCACAATATTAAAAATGGATATATATTTATTTTTGAAATTCGAAAACCGATTCTCTAGTATTTCCTTTCTTATTTATTTACAATAAAAGTGTTATTTGTTTACTCTACCTGCGTAACTTCTCTCTTTTATACATATAGTAGATGAATTAATTTAAAAAAATTCAAATGTAAGTACTATATCAATTATTCTATTTTTTGCATGTTTACTCAACTCTTCAGCATCAATAACTATGCAATATATAAGAAGATATTATTTAGATTATGAGCTATATTAATATATTTAGAGAGAATAGATTAAATTGTAAACTTAAAGCATTGTAAACAGGCAAAATTTTATATAACAACTTACAGATAATACAAAGATAGTTAGTAGTAATGAAAAAATAACATTCAACTTTCAATATTATTAAACGGTTTGCCTTGATCCCATTTGTTTAGGAAGTTTGAAATTTTTTCATTATAGATCTATACTAAGTAAATAATTTTAACAAACTTTTTTTGATTAAGAGTAATAGCAACCTGAATAAGGAACTAATTCAAATACTTTAAATAATAATTCAGAACACTAGCCTTAATAATTAATATAAATTTAATAACAAACTAGTTTTAAAAGTGAAGAATAATAACAACCAATTAATAATAAACAAATTTTAATCATTCTAAGTATTATATTAATGGAAAATGTGGTTGTAACTGCGGGTGCAACTCTAACTTTACTTGTTTTAAATATATTGCCATTGGTTTATCTTGTTATATTAGTTCCTATTATTGGTAAACTATTTGCTTAAGATTGTATTGAATAAATATTTATTTTTTTTATATTTTTTCATAGGAATTTTATCAAGTGGACAAAAAATATTTTAGTATTTATTTTATATAAAACAAAATTATTAATAATTGGGTTTAGAATTTAAATACCATTTATTAAAATTGTTATAATGTTGCCTTTCATTTTAATTCTTAATTTCATGTAATTATTCCTTTACATAAAATCTGATGAGATAAATTTTAATATTTAATATTATAACTGTGGATTCTTTTCTTATTTTCAATAAATATGGTATTAATCTTTTAGATAATTGCTAATTATACCTGTTTTCATAATTTTGACGAATAGTGATAGAATAAATAAAAAATCTTATAATTTTGTGAATGTTGATTAGTCAGACCGAGAAATTTATTCTGACTCATTGTAATTTCAAACTATACTTGGAATAGTTGCATTTTTTTCGGCAATACACACAATAGTTTTCATTGTGACCTTGTTTCATTGTATTTGTCAAGGGATATAGAATACTGAAGAGTTTCCATAAAGTGAAGCAAATAATGATAAATAATAAAACTAAAAAAACAACATTTATATATTTTATAATAAACAACTATTATATATTTTATAATGTTTAATAAGATTCGATTAAGGAAGATAATTAAGATGATGAAATAAAGGAATAATATGATATTTAAAATAACAAACATATAAATAATCAAACTGAAAGAATAACAGACAGATAATTACCAAATCAAATTCCGGAATAAAAATAAGAAGACACACATGGAACAAATTAAATATAATAAAACTCATAATCTAAAGATAAAGATTAGTCCTGCGAAAACATAACATAATGTAAGTTGAATCAAACTCGTTTGCCTCTGCCTTCGCTAATTAATATTAAATAACTTAATAACTAATAAATCATCGGTACTGATAGAGAAAAAATAGATTAAAATCCAGTACATTGATATTTGATTAATATGAATATAAAATTATTCTTCATTATTAAAAAAATAAAAAAAAAATGTGCTTATTATAATTAAAAGTTAAATTCTCTTAAAAAGAAAAATAAAATATAAATATTATATATACTAAGTTATATATATATATTATTAATGAATCTAGTGGTTATTATTAAATTATCTTTAAATTTAAATAATAATTTATGAATGATCACATCAATATTTCAAAAGGTCTATCATGATAATTTTTATTTTCCTTCATAAAATTAGAAAATTTATTGATAAATGTAGAAAACATTTATTTATCTCCCTTTGATGTATGTTATTCTACTATATTACTCAGTTCTGCTTATATCTATTCCACTTGTACTGGGATTAAATCTGATTCTAATAGTTCTTCAGGTTTCAAACATAGGCTTTTTTAAATAGATAAATCTAAAATTTTAAAAAACAATAAAAAGTTTTCATTTGTCACTTTTAATATTAACTCCATATTTTAAATTGCCATAAATTGTTCTATAAAGAGAAAATCATTTCTCTAATTTTGTTTAAAAACAAATCATTAAATTTATAATGCAATTTTATATTAAAAAAATGTTAGTTAATACCTAAGGATATTTTTATTAATTTTCGATAATGTATTAATTAAAAAATATCCAGAAGACAATATAGGATATCGTTTATATTATTATTATTCATCTTCTTCTTTATTTGCTTCTATTATCATTGGATCGTATTTAGGGTCTAAATAGTTATTTTCATATTATAAAAATTGATCAATAATTCTTAGCATAACTGTCTTGAATGTCTCTCTATTAAGTTGTAATTCTTCGTACAGAGGGATATAAGGGTTAATTTTTTCTTAAATTAATTTTTATAGATTCTAGCTAACTTAATATATATTTGTTTCCTAATGATCTTGGTAGTTTTCAACAATGAATTTATGAAGAAAATTCTATGTCTCTAGTTTTTTATGTAAGTTTTCATCTGGTTAAGTATTGGTAGGTCTTCCCTTTCTATATTTATAATATGTAATAGTATTATTTTAATTATTTTTTTCTCATCTTAATATCGATTTAATTTACCTTGCCTCACCTTCTTTTCTTTACTATGACTTTTAATTTTTATCATAACTACCCTTACTCTTGTTTTGAGAACTTAATAAATTTAATCTTCCTGGATCCATAATATAATCTTGATATTTGTATTTTTGTGAGTTTTTGAAAGTATTTTATAAATTGTATATATTTTAAAAATATGCTTTTTATTATTGCTATTTCTATTTAGTTATTCTTGTAATATTATTTAAATTAAAAAAAGCATTTTAATTAATATTTCTACATTAATATATTATTAGTATTAAGAATAGTTAAAATAATATAAATATCACACAAAAATAAGTAAGAATATAATTTTTTAACATTTCTTTATTATATAATGCTAAAAAAAATAATATTTTAAACATTTACTTAGACATCATCATTATAGAAATATTAAATAAACATATTAAATTATACATATATATAAGTGAAAAAAAAAACTAAATTTAACTTGCATTATTTCAACAAGTTAACATTACTATTATGCAGGTTTTAGTTTTAATTAAGTTTTAAAAATCAAAATTTTAATTTTCTTTTATATTTTTATAATTAAAAATATTATTTAGACATAGATCGATTTTTATGTTTTTTATGGTATTTATAAGTGATAATATAATTTTTAGCTAGACTAAGTAAAACAGTGATCGATTTTAATTTACCGTCTTAATTCCATATGATATGAGTAAATATAATACAAATATTTTAAGAAAATAAAGTAATAATCGATAATACAATATAAAATACTCATATGAAAGCTTTGAACTTTTTAAAAACTTCAAAATAATTATCCAAACAGCTCTTAAGAAATAATTTTTCTAGTATGAAATATTATTAAGATTTAAAACATCTTGAAAGGGGTTAGCTTCCTGACAACTTAAAGTATGATAGACCATATAGTAAAGCAAAAATATATTTTAATAAAATACATATTTATTAAGCTTAAGTTATTGAATTTTATATTTAGAATAAACTACTTTACCTAATGGAATTATAGTTGCCTCTGAAACATGGCCTTCACCAATTGTTACGTAAACATATACATTATATTTTATTTATTTGTTAATTAAATAATATTATAATATGAATTTATAAAAATATTATTATAAAAAAATAGAATTTCTATAAATATTATGTGCGGAAGTAGAAATGAAACTTTGGAGACTAGTGGTACTGCCCACTTTTTAGAGCACCTACATTTCAAAGTAAAACAATTAAAAAACTACCTTTTCGATTATTGAGTATTAATTCTATGGAATTTAATTAGGGAACAAAAAAAAGATCAAAAGAACAACTTGAAGTCGAAATTGAAAATATTGGAGGATAATTAAATGCATATACATCTAGAGAAAATACATCTTATACTATGACCGTTTTCAATAACAAATTAGAACATGGAATTGAAATTTTGGGTGATGTTTTAGGAAATTCTTTGTATACAAAAGCTGCAGTAGAAGATGAGAGGGACACTATTTACAGAGAATTATAAGAAACTTCAAAGGAAGAAATGGAAACCACTGTAGAAATTAGTCACAGGGGAGTAACATCATTAATTAAAAAGATTTCAATCTGATATCAATATTAATTAATTATTTTTTTAAAGACTTATAAAGACCATTAGATGGGATTACCCATTTTAGGAAAAATAAATAATATTTACTCAATTACCCGAGAAAATGTTGTAGATTATCATAATTAAAACTATTATGGTGAAAATATTTTAGTTGTGGGAGCTGGAAATCATAATCATGAGGAATTGTGTGATTACGTTAATAAATATTTCGGAAATTTAAAAAATAATCCAATAATTAAGAATTACACAACGAATAAATGAAAAAACCTGAATTCAATACTGAGATTTTCGTTATGAAAAGCGATATTACATAAAATTTGAATGTAGGCCTTTTCTATGAAGCTCCCTCATGGGTTAGTTCTCATTATTACAACTTTTTAATAATTTAAAGAATTTTGGGTGATAAACCTGATTCTCCTGCAGAATAAGAATTGATTAATTGTAATAAAAATTTAATTTTTATATATATTTTAATTTATTTTATTATTTTTATAGATTCCAAGGTGAACAAATTTTAATAAATTTTGAATGAACACCAAGGAATTTATGTCTAAAAAGGAGTTTATACCCCTTATAGTGATACAGGACTTTATGGGAACTATTTCCATTGCTAAGTAGATTATTTGCCCAAAGTAGCACAGTTAAGTAAATAAATTTATTATGAATATTCCCATAATCTCTCTGATGAAGAAGTTGAAAAAGCAAAAAGATAATTGTATATCGAATTATTACAACACGAAACTGGAAATGATATTAGTCAAGCAATTGCTAACCATTTATAATACTTTAAAAGAAGAGTCTATAGATCTGAAATTGCTTATAGAATTGCAGCCATGAGTAAATAAGATATTATTGATGATATTTAAAATTACATAGTAGATAAGGTAAAATAATGATATAATTACTTTTTTTATGAATTAATTGAAAATTTATTAATTTTTTCTCTTATAGCCTTTTTCAGTTACTGCTTGGGGTAATACGGATCAACTAATTAATAGTTTGTAACAAAACTAAAGTTGAATAATATTATTTTAACTTATTTTATAGTTATACAACTAATTGTCATAAAATTATAATGTAATATAATTTATTTTTTGTATTTATGCATAATTTTTACTATCAGTTAAATTTTAATAGATCTAAATTATTTTAACTATTGCATACATAAAATTATTATTATCATAGGGAAAATATAAAAATTATTTTAAATTTATGTAATAAACTATATATTTAATATATATAATGTACTTTGAATTAATATAAATTAATAATTATAAAATACTTAAAAATATAATTAAATATAAAAATATAAGATCATAATTTAGGTAGTTAAGCATGCATTCTTATTACTTAATTACTGTCATACTCAGAAAAATATTTTTAATTTTCATCTTTAATAAAATGTAAAATTTTATTAAGATCCTCATCTGTTTACTAATCTAACTCCAATTAATCAATTTTATTATTATTAATTGATTAATATTAGGAATGCATTTTTTTATATAGTCATCTACATTGAAATTTTCAGAAAAATTTTTATTTTTTAGATTGTTATACTTTTTAGAGTTGTCTAATTAATCCCAGTGAGAATATACCCATTTTATTTGATCTATTTTATTGCATGTGTATTAATTAACAAAGTTTTTGGTGCAAGGAGGAGCAACTTTATCTTTTAGAATGTAGTATTAAAGCCCAAATTAATAGTTAAGCAAATAGTCAAACCAGTCAATTTCCCTAAAAAATATCAATACATTAGTTAAAAATTAATCTACAATTATAATATGTTACCTTATATTAACGTTAAATAATTATTATTCCTGTTAATTCATTTACTCTAATATGTTACATATATTTCTAGATTCAAATCTCCATTAATTACTAGTAAAGAAAGAAAACAGCTTTACAATTTAATTTTATTTTTTTATGAGTTTTTCCCAATTCTTGCTTTATCTAACTAACTCCTTATTTTTAGATATGTCAGCTATTTTAGCGAGTAATTTTTGAGGCAATTATTATTCTAATATCATCTGTAATCTTGATATTTCATAATATTTAGACATTTTATAAGTAGGAGACTAAACCTTTTTTTTAGATTCATTCATCATCCAATATTATTTCAAAACACTGTCACACATTCCCCATGTCAATGGTATGTCTTAATTTTAAATAAACATTAAATATTTATTATTGGTAATATATATTTATCCTTATAAAATAAAATACCTTAGTCAGTAGTGCAGGCATGAATCACATTTAACTATTTAGAATTAGCATAAAAATGGCATGAGAGAATTATAAAATCAGATACGATATTTACAGGCACAATGTCAGCAACTCCATTTGAAGGGGCAGGAATATGGTTTAGAGCTCCAAGACCTTTAATTAGATGAATTTGAATAAAAATAAATAGATTATAATTTTATATTTACCTAACATAATAAAAATTCCATTTGCAGCATTAAATCCTTCTACCCATCCTTTGTATGGATCATTAGAATCGGATGCTCCAACTATACTAGGTCTGACAATGGTAATAGTTGAGCTTTTATCTTATTTTTTAAAATTTTATAAAATTCTTTCTGTGGCTGATTTAGTAAATACATAAGTATTTGGGTATTTTCCTAAAATAGAATTTTGTTATTCAGCCAGAACCTCTTTTGATTTTTAATATAATTCATTCATATATGACAAAGGATCTTCGGTTTATGAAATATCTGTATATATTTATTCTTTAATTTCGCACCCTTTTTAGTAAGAGTTTACATAGGCAGTAGAAACGTGTACAAAATTTTCTACTTTTTAACATTACTTGTACAATTCATACATTCTAAGACATCCAAAAACATTTATATTGATGGCTTAATGCAAAGGAGCCATAAAATCAACAGATGCTGCAACATTAATAATATAATTTAAATTCTATTATAACTTGTTGGCATTTTCTTCTGATAATCCGAGTCCATCTTATAATAAATCCCCAGGAATTACTTCAACTTTTTCATTTATGAAATTATAGAAATCTTATTCTGAATATATTTATTATTTCAATTTTTAAAATAAAGGAGAAGATAGCACTTCTTATAGTCTTTATTAAGGGTCCTGTCCTTTTTTCACACGTATTAACAAATATATTTTCTTTAAATGAGGTAGGACTCTAAGCATTTTCTCGAGAACAACTTTTCCAACAAATCCAGTCACTCCTGTCAATAAAACTGATTTATTTTCATAGTTTTTTAATATGCCTGACATTGTATATTAATATATTATATTTTTATGTTTATTCTATTTTTTTTTTTATTAAATTTATTTATTTTATTATTAGAGATCAATTTATTAGAGAAAAATTGGTTTTTCAAGGGGTGTACTTTGTATTTTTAATTGTAATTGATCAGTTTATGGTCAAATTATTTTAATTTGATATGTTACTCCTCATTAAATATATTTCTATAATTATCATAAAAATATATTAATTTTCTTACATAATTAATTAACGTAAAATGTTAATTATTATTTGTATTTTAAATTTATTTCTATTTGATAAACTTATCAATTATCATACTTTTTTTCACATGTAGTAAATTTTACATTTTGTTAAAATTATAATGAAAAATTGATTAACTAGACAATTTTAATATGAATAAAACAATATATAGAAAAATAACAAAATAAAATTAAAAATTATTGTTTATATATTAATAAATTCTATAATATAGAAATAATATCAAATTAATTACTAATCAGTTTATTAATACTATATTAGAAAGTAAAATATTTGCTAATTTATTTCAAAGTTTAGAGAAATATTATATTCCTTGTTGTAAATTGGGAGCACTTGATATGTTAGATTATTATATTCTAAAATTATTGTTATATTACAATTTTTTTTAATTTTATTATTAAACTTCTTTTTAACTAGAATCTTAATTTTTTTTGTAGGCTTCTATATTTTCCCAATTTTTATAGGCCCACCTCAATTAATTAAAATACCATTCATTTTAAGGAGTTATAAAATCAACAACAGCAGGAGGTTTTCTATCTTCTTTTAATATAAATCTCTATATTCCATATTAATAATGAAGCAAGAAATCGAACCAGTCGATAGTCCTATAATTTTAATTACATTAATATTTTATAATACTAATTACTTGAAATATATGAATAAAATTACTCTGAGTCAATATTAAAAACTTATTTTTCTTCTTTAGTCATTAATTATAATAAATTTTAAACAAAAGGAGCTTAATATATCCAGGTTTTAGAAGCCAGAGGACCAAATAAATCATGAATCATTAATACATTCTTTAGAGCTTTATTAAGTTGCTTAGCTTATTTTTACATAGGTTTTTTTTTAGTGATATCAGCATATTTTGTGAAAAATTTAACAGGTACTTCTTATGTCAAATATATCATTGCTTTATTAACCAACAATGAGTTATGTTAAGTAACAACGGGCTTTCCTATGGCTTTTTTGCTTTTATTTACACTCCAATATTCTCTTACAACTTAATTAGTAAAATCCCATATACAAGGAATTTCTATTTATAAATATATTAATTCATGTTTATATATATGTATTTGCATATTTTTATTTATATTTTTTTTCTGAATAAATTAATATTTACACGAGGCACTACTAGTACTATGACATACATGAAGTTTTTAAGTATTCTAGATATAGTTTCCTACAACTATTACATAGTCAGATATATAATTTACAGGAATTAAATCTCCGATTGTAGCTGGAGGAGTAGGAGAGTGTCTGATTAAACCAATTCCTAAATTAATAATTCAAAAATAAATAGTTATTTTATTAATAAAAAAATTATTTGCTTTATATAGTTAATCAAATAAAAAATTATATTATGAGTTAACTCCTACATTTTAACATCCAAAAGAAATTTATATAAAGTATTTAATTGAATATAATGGATACCTATCAAACAAAAGGCTGCTGTGCATGATGTAAATCCTTCAACCCATCCCTTATAAGGATCATCCATATTCATTGATCCAATAATACTTGGTCTAACTATTGTGACCGTTAAGTCTTTTCTCCTTCTATTTTATATAATTCTTTCTGCTGCAGCTTTGGTAAATGTATAACAGTTTGGGAAATTTCCAATAATTTACCTTTTTTAGAAAAAATAAACAATAAAATATAAAATGGTGTGTTATATCATTTTAAAATTAATATCATTAGTTTCAAAAATAATATAATAAGAAATAATAATATTATATTCACAATATTTTTAATAATGAATCATACAATTTAAGCATTTCGTATATGTTAGAAAATCAAAATAAAAAGAATATTATTTATAACAAATTTATTAAAATTTTACTTTGTTTTAGCTTAAAGAATTTTAGGATCCATATTTTTTAATCTCATTATCATTTATTCAGGATCTTCATTTCCTTCTTCATATATTTTTTCTTCTATAACTCCAATTTTATTAGAGTTCACATAAGCTGTAGATACATGGATAAAGTTTTCTATGTGTTTACACTATTCAGCTAATTCATACATTTCTATTGTTCCTAAAACATTGGAATGGATATGGTCTATAAGAGGAGAGGTAAAGTCCACTGAAGCAGCACAATTCATTATGATATGCAAATTTTCGGTCAACATTTGATGGTCTTCATTTGATAATCCAGATTTTTTTTATAACAAATCCCCTTATATAACGTGGCATTTTGATTAAATAAATGATTAGAACTAATCTCCCTTTATTTATTTCAACTTTTAAAAAAGAGGACAATCTAATACTTCTTAAAATCTTTCCTAAGGGGTCTTTTTTTTTTAAGCTCTAATTAAAATATACAGCTTATTGAAGTGAGGAATTGTTCTCAGCATTTTTTCTAGGATAACTTTACCTAGAAATCCTGTAGTTCCAGTAAGTAAAATGTTTTTATCTGTGTAATTTTATAACATTTATTAAAAGAATTATTATTATGATATATCAAATGATATTTAAGTTGTTATTTTATAATTATTTGCTTTTTAAATTTATATTTTATTTTAAGGTTAACTATTTTATTTTTATTTTTTGTTTTTATTGTTAAACAAGCTGGCCTTTTACACTTTTAAATATATAAATTATATATATCTAAAAAAATTGAAATTATTATATTTTAAAAAGAGTTAGAGGCTTTCATTCTTAAACTAGAATAAGAAATAATATTTATAATATATAATTTTGAATCAAAGATATAGGAGAAGTTTATAGTTTGCACTATATGAAAGCCTTCATTAAAAAGTAACAATTCTAAATAATTTTATATATAAATTGTAATGTTTTATAATTTTAATGGTTTTTTAAGAATTGTTTGTAGCTATATTTAAAATAAATAATATTGTAATTGCCTGTTCATATCTCATTTGTAATTATATAAATTATTAATTTTTAAACGTAATGAATTCAAGTTTTTAATTTAATGATGGTATTACTAAAGTTTGTGCGTAATGAAATATTTTTTAATAATTTAATTACAACACTATTAAAATAATAAAAGTTCATTAATGATACATTATTCTTAATTTATTATACCTTAATTTTAATTCTTTATTTTTAATTTCTTAGAATATTGGAAGTAATATTATGAAATATATCATACATCTTATAAGTAATTTTGTTTAAAAAATTATCTAATACTATACTTTATAAATTTTATAATTTCAGTATTCATAAAAATTCAAGAATTTCATAAGCAATCTCTCTCCTAAAAATCTTTGATATTCTGGTATTCATAACAAAAGGATACTACACTATTTTTATATTTTTAAACTTTAATATAGATTTTATTATTTAATATTCCAAAATATTTTTATTCTAAATTTAAAAAAGTCTTAAGTTAAATCTACTGAAAGTAAATCCTTAGACATTTGCATTTTTAGCCATTACATAGTACTTTCTATCTTTTACTCGTATAATTTTATCATCTAATCGTGCTTTATTTAATCTTGCCATTACAAACCTAGTTCCCGCAATTAAAATAAAGACTAAATTGTTGAAATTTAGCATTTTTTAATATTATTTAGTCCCAATATCAAATCACACATTGCAATAAAATGTTCAAAACCCAAAGGATTAAAGTAATCTAATTTTAATACAAGTACTCTCAATTTCTTCAAAGATTAAAGGGAAATCAAAAATCATGTGTATGATTGTGGTTAAAAGAGTTGGAATAAGCCCAGCAATGCAAATCTATATCTAAATGCTCAAGTTATTTTAATTAGATAATAGTTTATCCGAGTAGTTATAGAGATTCACCATTTATTTAACTATTTTAATATCCCCAACTAAACAAAATAATATTATATTGAAGAATTTAATTATAAAATTATATTGAACTTCTAAAAAATACCTTCGAAGAGAAAGCTTAAGTTTTTTTAAATTAAGATTGAGCAATAATACCTTGCAAAGTTATACAACATGGTCATGTGTATAAAGTAATTTGGTTTTGTAGAGACCTAAAATTCCAAAAGATGAAAGATTTAAGCATAAGGAGCTTAAATTATTGCATTATTATAAAGCAGAGATAATATAATCAAGAGACTTTGAAGTTGTAAACTAGTTTTTATAACCAAGTTTGTATAACGACAGAGATAGATGTTTTAAAGTACCTGAAGAAAAAATTCCAGAAAAGTTATTCATCAGCTTATAAATTTCTTGATCATTCATATTTTTGGCAGGAATTTCAGCCCAACCATTTATATTTAGTTTAAAATTAGACACATCGTTTATTTTACTACAATTTTTGAAATTTTCAGCAGAGTATTTTCATAGGTGTCTATATCATTGGATCTTACATAAACCACATCCTCAATTTCTAAATTTTACTATTGAAGTTTTTATAAAACTGGAACTTCAGAAAAAGCCAAATTTAACTTAATACTATTTTCTCTAGAGAGAGAATATTTTTCTTCTTATACATAAGAATTATTTTTTAGCTCTCCTTTTTATTGCATTTATAAATTCTTCATATATTCAAGAGACTTGAGGATTTTGTTTAGAGTATACAGAGAAGGTTTTTTTTCATTTACTTATAATTATATACTATCATTATCGTCAGAAGTTACAAAATTGTTTGCACTTTCAAAGTATTATTACTCTTAAATAGTTTAAATTTATTCAGTTTTTTCTTCTTCAATTTCCATAGCAAATTTATTTTATTTTATTTTTATTTTATTTTTTTATGAATATTATTTATTTATTATATAATTTAATTAGTATGAGAATAAATATTTATATAATAATTAATAAAATATAACATAATATATGTGACTTACTTAAGAAATCGAATTTATTTTTATAGGCTCAATATAATATATATTAATAGAACATTTAAAGTTATTATTTATTATTGTACCATATAGTTAAATAAATATTTTCATAAGAAAATATACAAATATAAAAATTAATAATAGAAAAATATTATATAAATAATATAAATCTTAATTTGTATTTAATTCACTCAAAAGGCATGGCAGGTTTTAAAAGTTCTTCAGTTAATTCAAAAGTAACTTGATTCATTGTATGTTGAGTGACATGATTCCAGTAATGAGTTTTTGCTTCTGTTTTCCAATTCTCTCCATATGTATTACTTAAATATTCATCTGCTTTGTATAAAACATTAATTTCAAAGTTTCCAAATTTTCTTCTTTCTCTCTTATCAATATAAAAATCAGTATAATATTCATCTGGGCAGTTAGCTCTAGTTCCTTTATCTGCCACCTACCATTTCTTTCTTTTTTTTTCCATTAAAAATATATCCAAGAAAGGATATCTATTTAGTATTTTAAAATAAATATTATAATATTATAAAATAGTAATTTCAATACGTGATATTTTATTTTAATTATTACTTATATTCAGGATAAGAATGAAATTTTTTAATATCTGTATATTCTTCTATATGGTATACTTTATATCCAAAATCTATTTCAGAAATTTCTAATTTATATTGATTTAGTATTGGTCTAACCTCTTTCATAAGTCTCTCTGTATCTTCCACCTTCATACATATATCTAAATCATCATCCCTAAATTATTATAAAATTATCTTATTTCAACACAAAAATATATATTACTATTTTAAAAATGATTTAAATTACCAAGGAATGATACCTCCATGCCTAAGGCACCCTAATGTAGTTCCCCAAGCAGCCCAATAAGGAAGTTTTTACTCTTCAAACACTTTGTCAACTATTCTCATAATGTAATACAAAGTTTTAATAATATATCCATCTGTATACTTCATGTGGTTAGTCTCAAAGTCAATGAATTTTTGTTATTCTTCATCAAATAGCCAATCTGTATAATCTTCTTATTCATCAGCATTATTGGTTAATTAAGCTTCTTATTTTTACTTATTTTCTTCATTTTAATGAGTTAAAATATCTTATTAAAGGCCCTCGTTGTTGGAACTTTATTTTTATTCTCCTTATTCTTGAGAAATATTTTCCATAGAATAATAATATTTTGAAGAGATTTGCCTTTTATCTATTTTTTAATTTTATGATTTTTATAATATTAATAAAAATATACCAACTAATTATTTAAAAGATTATTATTCATTTAATTATATTCTAGGAATTCTTTGATATACATTTAAATACAATATATAATTGGACCCAATATAATATTATATCAAGGAATTTTATTTTATTTAATTTAATTAATTGTTAGTATTCAGATATTAAATTTTTTAAAATTAAAAGAAATATACTCTTATTCATAAATAACACTCCAAAAATTAATAATTTTTTAAAATGATTGCTAAAAAGTAATAAAATGAAAAATCCCAATTTGAAGAATAAGAAGATTAAAAAACAGTTCTAAATAAAAAATTCGATTTTTTAATGTAAAATTATTTGATAGTTGTATATTTTGAAAATATTATAATTTCAATAAATTAGGGAAATACTATCTAAATAAAATGAAACAATTAAAGAAATGAGAACAAATCAAAATAATATAAATAACTAAAGTGACTAAGTTATATCATAATTTAATTAAATAACTAAAAACCTTAACTAAAATATTAATTGAGATATCATAATATTTGCAAATCTACTAATTATAATACAATGAAAATTTCAATTTGCTAATATAATATAACTAATAATATATATAACTAATTTATTTTATGTACATAATAAGAGAATAGAAATGAACTTTTAAAAATTCTAAAATATAATTTATAATTTTTCTAAGTATATTTCTAAAAAATAGATAAATTCATTAATTTAGGCAATATATTATTAATTTATAAATATACAAAAAACAATAATTATAAAACATAGAGACATATTAAACTTCCACAATAAATTTATAATAAAAATAAGTATAATATAATGTAAAAAATAGGGGGTAAAAATTAAGACAAAAAATAATTTAATATAATATTACTATAAAATTTTAATTAAATATTAAATAAATAAATGTGTATATTGATAGATTTAAATTAAAAAATTATCATTTCATATATTCTCTATTATAATCCTACCAATTAATTTAGTTATTCACTTATCGAATTGAAGATCAAATAGTAAACTAAACATATAAAAGCTAAAATAACAATCTATTTATTATTATTCTAAACAAATATTAAATTCACTAAAAATTATAAATAATTTTTTTAAAATTAAACCCATGGAATTTAATTATATATTTCTAAAATATAATTTTACATTAATTGGAAAAAAAAGTTTGATTTCTATAAAACTATTTTATAATAAACATATTAAAGTAATGTTTTTGTTTTATATATAATAATATTATGAAATCAATATAATTATCATTTTAATTTTTTCCCCTCATTATTTATGAACATGATCCATAAAAAATGTTTTTAATTATAGAAATATATCCATCTTCATATTGCGAAATATATTACGGCATCGACTCACTCTTAATATTGAATATTAACAAATAACTTTGTTAATATTCTGATTCATTAATAACAAAATCGAAACTAGATTTTCAACCTACTTGTTTTATTATATGCACGTTAATTAGTAATATTACAAAGTATAACTAAAAAAATATTGTAAAAAAATACTCTAATAAATTAAAACCTAAAAAAACAAAAAATAAAAAATAATAGAATACTTTTGTATAAAGATTATAAATTAAAATCATAATTGTTAAATAAAAAACAATCATAGAAATGCTAACTGCTACTTAAAAGTTAAAACATTAGGCTTAAATCTCAATTTAAATTTTACTTTAGTTTCAGCCTCTTTATAGTTTATCTGTATTAAATAAATCTAATGGATTTCCTAAAGTATGCTTTTCTTCATAATCAGAATCTCATTCACTGCTCCAATAAAATATATAAGGTATTAAAAATTAGAAATATATTTCGATTATATCGTTGTTAACTTAATAATGGAAATTTAATATATAATAGACATGTTATTTTTAGATGATCTCTAAATTTAACCTATTTAATCTTAAGAGATAAATGACAAGCATGATTAAACTTTCTTAAATATGAAAGAAAATGATGATAAATATTTAGTTGACTAGGATATAATAACATAAAATCTGTGGAGAGAGTTGGTTGTAGATGCGTAATAAAAATCTATTAAAGAACCAATTCTAGCCTCCTTCTTTTTCTAAAATATTCTAAACCATACATCATTAGCAAAATGTTTAACTTTTTGCTTGCTACGAAGCTTGGAAATAGAATTATAGCTGCAGTTTAATGGAGCTAAATACTATCTGAAATATTTTAAAGTAATCCATAGCTTGCCATTGATATGAGAGATGATTTACTTCTTGTTAAAGAAAAGGTAAACATATTTTTATATTTTTTCTTTCATAAATGCAAAGGCATAATACTAAGAATTCAAGTATATAAAATTCAATTAACTCTTTAAATTTTTAGATAAGAAATAATTATAGAATTTTATTTTATTTTTAATAATATGAACTTTTAATAAAAATGTTTAAGTATTTTAGTTATAATATAAATAATACTAGAATTTTAGTATTTTTTCGTATTCATTCCGATTTTGTTTATTTTTCAAACTTTACAAAACTAGTTTATCGATTATTTTATTAAATAATTTATCAGAATTAATTGCAAATAGATGAATCAATAATTCTAATTTATTAATCAAAAAGAATATTCAAAAAGCATTTTAATTTATTCTTTTTCGAGAATAAAATAGTATAATTAATTACGAAAAATAAATTGAAAGTTATATTATAATAAAAGTTATATAATATTTTAAAATTTATTTTATAAATCATATTAGGATGCTGCATGGACATCTCACATACACACTCTTTTATATTTGAAAGGATTTGCAGGATTATGTTTAGCTAGAATATCATAATAACTTTATTAATAAGATAGAAAAGAGCTTGCTTTCATAATTTAAAATAGAAATAGCGAATTATTCGGAATGGATATTCATCCTAGATCTGTATTTGAGGGTGGAATATTTTTTGATCAGTAAAATTTAATAAATTTATTTAAAATTTTTATTTTAATCATTTATTTTATTAAAATTAGTGCCAGTGGACTAGTAATAGGAGAAACTGCTTCTATCGGAAGAGGAACTGTAATATTGCATAATGTTACTTTAGGAGCTACTGGAAAAGAACCACACGGAAGTGATAGGCACCCTAAAATTGGAAGAAATTGCTACATAGGTTCCAATGTTACAATTTTAGGAAATATTAAAATTGGAGAGAATGTCAAGATTGGTGCAGGTACTGTTTGTCTGAAAGATATACCTCCTAATAAAACTGCTGTAGGAGCTCCTGCTCGAATTTTGTGATTTTTAATTTATTTCTATATTCTTGATTAATATTATATACTTATATATAATTATAATTATAATATTTCTCTAGCCATTATAAAATATATATCATATAATTAATTATTAATTTATACACCTATAGTAAAATTTAATTTAATTAAAATAAATAATAAGAGTTAAATTTTAGTTATAAATAATATTTTAATATTGTTATAGCATAATAAACAATTTTCTTCATAATAAATGAATTATTTTATTTATTATATTTGTAGCATATAAAAAATGCCTTTATAATATTAATTTTTTTTTATTAATAATAGTAGTATTTATATTAGTGAAAATTTAAATAATTAGATTGATAAATCATATAAAAATATATAAAGCAATTATAAATATAAATAATGTATCCATAGGCTTGATAAACCCTAAATTTATAAATTATTTTATCAATTCTTTAACAATATATACATTAATCTTGTTCTAAGATACTCATATTCATTTGTATGTATTTTATTTTTAGTTAATATATAAATTTATGCAATTATTAAATAGTATAGGATTATCATACAAGTATTATTATAGAGATTATACTTATAAAGAATAATAATACTAAAAATTTGATTAGAATTAAAAATTATCATCTTATATTATTGAGTGCTCTAATTTCGTACTTCATTATAAAAATAAAGAGTAATTTTCTTAATTAGAAATAATTGCCTATTAAAATTACTGAAATCTTAAAAAACAATAATTAAAATAAAAAATAACATTTATTTTTCATAATAAACTATATTTTAAAATAATTTAAAAGTTAATCCTCAGAATAGAAAAAAGAGAAAAAGTAAAATATTTTATATAAATTTTTAGATAAAGATTAAATAATATAACGTAATGAGATGATAATGATAATTAATTCACTTTTTGAAAAATAATAATAGTAGGAATTCATTAAATTATTCTTTTATTAGATACATGGAGAAAAATAAGCATATATTATAGAAAATATGTAGTGTATATTGGCATAAACTCTCATTATTTGTGTTTTTTTTAATAGTAATAACAGTAAAAAATGAAAATATTTATATAAATGCAACAGATTATGAATAATTAGAAAACTATCTCTCTATAACTTCGAAATAACCAAAAGAAGAAAAACATAAAATTAAAGATATATAAATCATTTGCAATTAATGTGAATTATCGAATGCATCATATTTATTAAAAATATTTGGGTATTTTAATGCTGAGAGCTTGCATTTAGAGTTTTAGTAATTAAATTCGCATATTTTTATTTTTTCTACATATTACAATTAAAAAATAAATTAGGGAAAATTTTATTCAATCAATTAATACGGAACTTTCATTAGTACTAAAATAAAGCTTGAGCTTAAAATATTTAAAACTTGATTTCAGGTATTAGATTAATTTTTTAATATTTAAGTTTATATATTTATAGTTTAATAAATTTCTAAAATAAATAGTAATAACGATATCAGCCTTATAGATATACTATAATATATACCAGCTAATCTAAAAGTATTATAGTTGAATTTCTCGTAAGTATAAATATTATAAAACTAAATTTTACTATAATTAATCTTTTTTATTTAATTAGGTATAATAAAAGAATATAGAATATCGATATATTATAATATGTTTTGAAATAATAAAATGAACTTTAGCAATTAAAGCTCTATTTTAAGTAAAACACTAATTAGATAATAATCTTTTAAATAATTTAATTTTTTTTATGAATTTGAAAGGAATTTGAATATAAAGTCAATATTTTTTGTTAATTACTTAGAAAAATGTAGTAAAACTTTGAATAATTTAGATCTAAATTTTTAGTAACATTTAATTACATTTTTAAATAAACTATATAATTTTATTATGTTTTTTATTATGGTAGCAATAATTCAATATCTAGTATTGCACCTATAAAGAATCTATTATTTAAATTAGATAATATTTAGTTCTTAAAATTAGAATTTTCATACAACCCTATTGTTTCTATTGAAGAGTTAAATGACAGCTAAGTATTTCCCTTGACTTTAGTTGAATTAACTATTCACATCATTTAGTAATATAACAAATAATTTAATATTAATAGCTTTATTGTAATTATTTTTATAGACATCAAATAAAATTTCCAAAATTTACAGATTACAATCCGTTTTAAAAGGCTTTTGAAAGATTGGAACTTGATCTACTATCAATTCGATTATAGTATTTAGTTATTATGTATAATAGTTATATTATATGCTTGCTAATATGAAATTTTATTTTAAAAGTGATTGCGCAAAGAGTGTATATTTTAAAAGAGGAGAATCAATAACTTTTTCAGGAAAATAATGCATATAGAAAACTTGTGATGATTAATATATATAATAAATAGTGCATAACTAAGTAAGAATGTGACAATATTTCTGGATATTATACAGATTAAAAATTAAAGCAATGTAGAAGTTGTAAAGTAGATAATTGTGCAAAATGTTCAAAATCATTAGAGTGTAAATAGTGTGATGTGGGGTATAAATTAATACAGGGTAATTACATTGGTGACTGTTAAAGAATATGTAAATATGGAGAATATTATAATGAAGAGAAAAGTTAGTGTTTTAATTGTCCTTCCAATACTTAATATAAGTAGTTCAAGTGTAAACGATGCGATTTGAATTAAAATAAAGAAAAATGTGATTTATGTTTTCCTCCTTTGGTTTTATAAGAATATTCTTGTCAAGATAAATGTGAATCAGGTTATATATTAAATAAAAGCAATAATATATGTGAATAATGTGAACAATAATTCTGCCATTCATGCTTATAAAGCGATAAGGTCAGATGTTTAGAATGCTAACGAGGATATTTTCTTACTTCTGAAAGGAAATGTATAAAAGATTGTATTTCAGGAGACAATTAGGTAATGGTAATAAATTTGAGTCCATAAAAATGTATAGTATGTCCACCACATTGTTTGAAATGTGAACTAGAGTTTGAATGTTTATAGTGTGAACCAAACTTTAAAATGCAGTTTCCTTAATGCTAATTGGAGTGTAACCCAGGATATTATGGTAAGTTAATTTTATCAAATAATATAATAAATATCATTTTAATTTTATCATCTAATGAAAAGCTGAAGATAATATTTGTAAATAATGTGAGCCTCCTTGTAAAGAATGTTAAAATTCAAAAAACGAGTGTCTTTCATGTTTAAAAGGCAACTATTTTCCTGATTCTAATTCTTGTAATTTCCCTTGTCCTGAAGGTTACTATCAAAAATTCAACTCTGAAGACTAAATAGAATGTTTAAAATGTTATTCAAACTGCAAGGGTTGCAGATTTAAAGCAGATAAATGTGCAACATGTCACGGAAATTTAGTTCTCCATTAGTATAGATGTGAAGAATCTTGTCCTGAAAAATTCTACTTGGTTTAAGGATCAGACTATCAAGTTTGTTATAGTTGCTCACTTTTTTGCTAAACCTGTGTTAATAGTTTTAAATGTAGTACCTGTGTAGATCATACCTATTTAGATAAAGCTACTCATTAATGTATAATGTGCCATTAATCTTGCTCCTAATGTTATGGTCCCAATCAAAATGACTGCATATTTTGTAGAAAAGATCAAGTCTTAGAAAATAATAAATGTTTGAGTGAATGTAGTCCGGGATATAACCATAACGGAATTTAATGCATAAAAATAGTTTAATTAGAATAAAAAGAAGAAGTTTACTATGTTTTGTATGCCGGATCAGTTACCCTTTTATTCATTATTTTCATGGTTTTATTTATGATGTACTATAGAAAAAGAAAATAACTTTATAAAAAATACCAAAATTAGTCTACAAATCCTATAGAAATAGGGTTATTATCTTCATATTCTTAAAAATAATAGCACCGAGATAATAATATCAAAAATTCCTTAGATATAGTATCAAACGAAACCGATTAAGATAAAACCTAAATAAATGAAGATAGTTAATCATAACAGCTCAATGTTATAGTTGTCTAGTAAGAATAGAAAAAATTTGTTTAATTTTTAAACAATTTTTAAATTGATCCGAATAACAAGCATAAACAAATTACTGCAAACAACCGTGATACAATAGAACTAAGCGGAGACTAGGAAGACTGCAGCGAATAATAAATTGAAACAATTTCTTTAGATTAGTTTAGATAAATGTACAAAAAAATAGAAAGATTAGGAGAAGGTACCTTCGGAGTCGTAGAAAAATATGTAAGTTTAAAAACCAAACGACCTGTAGCAATTAAACGTTTTAAATTTATGTAAAATGAAGCTTGTGTATCTTAGGGAATTAAGGAAGCAATGGTTCTTAAAACTGCTGGGAATTTATGCAAAAATGTTATTAAATTAGAAAAATTTTTTTATATTGAGAAAAATTCGCGATTTATACAAAAACAAGAAGAAGAAAGAAAAAGTTATTTGCAATTTATTAATCAAAATCCTATTATATGTCCAAAAAACTAATTAGGAGTGTTAGGAAGATCACAATAAATATCGGATTCATAATCTATTGAGTCTGAAAATCAACTTTTCTAAGCCCTATCTATAGATTCTAATTATATATAAGATAACTATCCACTTAAATAATCTAATTAGAAAAATTTAGGAATTAGTACAGAATATGATTAATTATAAAAACCTAAAAAAAATGGAGATAGTGATACTTTAACCTAATCCCCTTCGACTGTACCTTATAATGAAGAAAATACTAATTAAAAATAATAAGTCTTAACTTTAGATTAGTAAAAAAAATCCTTTAAAGATAGTTTAGATGATAATTATACTAAAAAGAGTGGTTTTAGTTAAATGAGCACAAACCAAGATATTGAATTCTAAAATAAATATAGTATAAATGATATATACTAAAAGCCTGATAATAACACAGAAAATTATAGATTAAATGGATAAGAAAATAATAGTTTATTATCTTTATAACAGTTTTATTCTCATTAGATTTTCAATTGTTAATAATAAAAAAAAGATATAAAATGTTTTAATAAATAAATATAATAAAATTAATAGGATATGACAATAGAGAGAAGTGGTTATGGAAATTAAATTGTAAATAAACCATAAGATATCGCCTAAGTTAGTTAAGGTTAATAATAAGAATAAAATACTATAGAGAACAGTAATAATTAATATGATTATCAGATAAACAAAAATAATGATGAATAATCTTCAGATAAATCTGATAAGCAATTGGTTCTTATTCTGGAAATTGCTGATTGCTCCTTAAATGACAAAATATAAAAATTTAAAAAAACTAACTAATAATTTCCTTAAGTTGATATTATTAGTTTACTATAATAAATGAGCTAAACATTGTGTATATTACATTATACTTTAAGTATAGCTCATAGAGACATTAAACCCCAAAATATATTAATAGTTCAATAAAATTTTAAATTATGTGATTTAGGTAAGTTTAAAATAATTTATAATTAGGCATATTTAATATTCAATTATAAAATAAGGTGTGGCCAAGTGGATTAAGAATAGCTTATATGTAACTCATAATCATTCTTTGGCAGGAACTTTAAATTATATCAGTCCAGAAGAAAAATAAAATTATATTTTAATGATTTAAAATTGCTAGTAATAGCAATAGCCATACAATCCTTATTTATCTGATATATTTTCTTTGGGTTTAACATTATATGAAATAGTAACTTTAAAAAATGTTGTTGGCTTGAATGATAATTAAGAATTGCTTGCTAATGCAATTTAAACTAACTTAAAATCTAGATAAGATATAAATCCTTAGTTAATTTAAATTATAATTTCTATGTTGGCTTGGGATCCTACTGATAGACTTACTTCAAAATAAATTGCCGAACAATTTAATTGAAAAATAGCATTTATTAAAAAGTATATTATTAATTATTAATTTATTTTATCTAAATTATCATCAATTATGTTTATATATATAAATTTATGGTATTGTAATTAGAATTTTCAACAATTTATTAGAAATAATTACGAAATTTTTTAAATATTTATGTAGAAATTTTAATAAATAGAAAACCTTAATAAATTTTTGAGCTTATAAATTGTAAAATAATGATGTTTGTTCCATAAATTTTTAATTTTTGTGTATTAAGCATATGATAAAAAAATTATATTACTGATAAACTTACATATGAAAAAAAAACAAAAATTACTTAAAAAAAAGAAAAATACCATTATTTAATAATATATTTAATTTTTTAAAAAATAAATAAAAATAATAGATTTATAAATCTTAAATATTGATAGAGGTAATAATATTAATTAATTTTTCTAATTAAAATATATAAATTATAACTTTATGAAGGAAATGCTATAATTGAAAGCATAATAATGCAATATAATTATGAAAATGATGCATGCTGTTTTTTTAATATTATTATATTTTCTTTCAATCACATGCTAAAAAACTATTGAGATAAACGGTTAAAATAGACATGATTTTAAAAATGAACTTGAGAAATATTAGTATTTCACTCATAGAGAAAATTAATAGTATTCTAATATAACAATTATTTGTAATAACTGTAATATTGCACAAGTGAGTTTTATATTAAAAATAAAATAATTTACAAACACAAAATATTTACACTTAGAATTCATGTAATTAGATAAATTTAAAATTTATCATATGATTTATTTAATGTTATTTATTTTATATTCTACAGAAATAATGAAATAATAAATGTTGACGATTTTTTGGTCCTTTTTTTGAAACATTTAATTATCTAAAGCATCTTAGGCTATATTTTTAGTAAAATATATAAATAAGTTAAAATTAAACTTTAAAATTAAATAATATAGGCAAAACTAATTAAGAAGCATTGAGTTCTTAAAAAATATAACTACTAATTTAGAAATTCTAGAGATACGGTTATCGTATGTACTTTAATATTATTATATAAAAATACGTTGTTAAAATATTTTTTAATAGATAAAATCCTGATTTAGTTGATCTCTATCCTATTGCTGAACTTCTAAAAAAATAATAACTTTTATAATCAATTGTATTAGAGTTAAAGTAAAATAGATATGTATATTAGTTAAATAGTGTATTAACATTTTATATTTTAGCTAGCTCAATGTTCGGACATTATATTTCTTTATTGATATTTCGCAATCTAATACACATGTTCAAAATATAGAATTATACTTAAAGTAATTTATTAATAATATAAAATATAAATATATCATGCATAATTTAATAGGAATAATTAAGTTTCAGACATTTTCCCTCTATAAAATATACTATTTAATATGGAAGTCCTTAATTCATTAGTATTAGATTTATCTTATAATCCTATTAATTCCCTTATATAATTTAAAAGTGGATATTGGTTTCCATTATCGTTATAGCATATAGACTTTACACTTCTATAGTAAATAATATTTATCAGAATTAAAAATAAAAAATTAAAAATAATAATTTAAGTAAAATTTTATATTGTAGATCTAATTAATCTCCAAACATTATTAAAGATTATACACCTTTAAATGTGCAAGTTAATAGATTAAATCTTACCTCTTTATCATTAAAATTAGAGTAAAATATTTATAAGTATAGTAAATATATTTAAAATATTTTATATTAGAAATTGTGATAAGACAGCCAAATATAGTTATGGCCAGAGTATGGAAATTTAAGAATAATAATGTAATATAATAAGATGTAGAACAGAATAAAAGATAATATATTTTAATTAATGTATAGAAAAAGAATAATGTTTATAAAAAGTAGGACATTATCTAAATTCTAAATATGACTCTTGTATCAAATGTATAGATCCTAATTGTAAAAAATGTAACTCAATTATAAATTGTTAAGAATGTAAAGAAGGATATAAATTAAAATATTCAACTAAATAATGTAAACCGATATGCAATGATGGGGAATATTATAATAAGGAACTAAGTAAATGTTAAATATGTAAAGCAAATATTAGTTAAAATTTGTGTAAGACTTGTTTTCCTTATGAAAATTCAGATAAATGTACCTCTTGCTATTTTCCAATGGTATTATAAGGGTATAAATGCTAAAAAAATTGTGATTCAGGATTTATATACGATGATGAATAATAATAATGTGAAAAGTGTATGGGTGATAATTGTCATTCTTGCCGTGTTTTAGATAAAATCAAATGTTTAATTTGTAAACAAGGTTATTATTTAACTAATCAGCAATCTTGTATTAGTGAATGCATTGAAAGTTAAAATACTGGTGTTATTAAAAATGAAAGTTAGCCTAAGATATGCTTAAAATGCTAACCAAACTGCAAAAAATGTGATACAATTAATGATTGTTAATAATGCGCTTAAAATTATGTTAAGTAATATAATAATTGTCAGCAAAAATGTGACCCTGGATTTTTTGGTATAAACAATTATAGTTTTTTTTTTTCTTTTACAATTTATTTTATTTTTAAGTTTAATAATAAGAGTGTTTAAAATGTGAGGATCCTTGCAAAGAGTGTGAAAATAATAAGAACGAGTGCTTATCTTGTATTAATTAAAAACACTTTAATCCTTAAACTAAAACTTGCGATCTACGTTGCAATGAGAACTATTATATGGGCTTAGATGAATATAAAAATATTATATGTTATAAGTGTGATAATAATTGTAAAAGATGTGCATTTAATGAAAAAAAATGTTTAGAATGCTATGATAATAAAATATTATTTAATTAATAATGTATAAATGAGTGTCCATAGTTTTATTATGTATAAGAGGATAATTAAAATAAAAGCTGCTTATAATGTTAAAAGAACTGTAAATCTTGTACACAGGGGAATGATTGCCAAATATGCTAAGATTAATATTATTATAATTAAAAGGAAAATTAATGTAAAAAATGCCATTCTAGTTGTTTTTAATGTGATGGACCATTAAGTCATCAATGTTCTGTTTGCTTTTCTAAATACAATTTAATCAATGGAAAATGCATAAAAAAGTGCAATGAATATTAATTTTATAATGATGGGGAATGTATAGATAATATTAAAAAAGACCTTAATGCTAAGAAATCCATATTATAATCTTTCACATTATATTTAATATTACTAGGAGTTATTAGTATAATTTTCTTATTTTTTTATAAGAAAAAATAATAATAAAATGAATAATAATTATAATAAAATCTAAAACAAGATAATCCTATAGAAATTGGTTTATTAGTTAATGATTATGGTTAAAACTCAAAAAAATAAAATTAATATTCTGTTAAGCCATTTAATATATATGAATCTGATAAAACTGAATTGATTGCTGAATCTCAGCTAAATATTTAATTATAATAAAATGGGCTAAATAATATTATCAATTTGGAAGATAAAGATAAATTTAAAAATAAAACTATAGATATAAATAAAGATACAATATAATTATGTAATAATAATACCTAAGAAGATTATTGTTAATAAATAGAAACAATTTCTTTAAATAATTTTAGAGAATAATATATAAAAATGGAAAGATTAGGAGAAGGTACATTTGGGATGGTAGACAAATATATATGCACGAAAACATAAAAACTTGTAGCTATTAAAAGATTTAAATTTATGTAAAATTAATCCTATATTTAATAAGGAATTTAAGAAGCATTGGTGTTAAAAACAGCAGGAAATGTTTGTAAAAATGTGGTTAAATTAGAAAAATTTTTCTTTATTGAGAGAAACTTTGAATTTATTTCAAAATAAGAAGAAATTAAATAATAGTATCTTAAATATATTAACTTAAATCCAATTAAATGTCCTTAAAATCTACAAGGTGTTTTAGGAAGCTCTTAATCAATGGTAAATAGTAATTTGAATAAATCAATTTTATCTAAAGATACAAAAAAATCAGAATAATAAACTGAAACAGATTCTTTTATTACACCTTCAATAACATAAAATAATTCACCATAATAGTAATCACAAGAATTTGTTTCATTATAAAATTTGAATTAAGAAGACTAATAGTCTCATAAATATTCAATAGAAATGGAAATCTATAAATAAAAATAAGAAAAATCTAATATTAGTTAGATATAAACTACTTAAACAATTTAGATTTTTAAAAAAATAAATTAAATGATATATAACTTTCCATAGATACTTAAATTAGTAATAAGGAAGGGGATGATTAACCATAAAGCAACTATTTAAGTTCTGTTAATTGTTCACAATAAGTATCTAATTTAACTATAAATTAAGATACTTAAATATATGAGTAATAGTCGTAAGATGAAGAGGTTTATTCTCAGTAATAGCAAAATTAAAAAGGGAGCAGCTATAATGAAAAAATAAAAAATGCTCAAGATAAAATAATATAAAGATAAATCAGAAAGATAATTAGCGCTTGTACTAGAACTCGCTGACAATTCTCTGAATGATTAAATATAATATAATAAAAAAAACAATAAGAATTTTCAGGAAGCTGATATCTTTACTTTGCTATATTAAATGAGTGAGACATTATGCATTTTTCATAATACTTTAAATATAGCTCATAGAGATATTAAACCTTAAAATATATTAATTATTCAATCAAATTATAAACTTTGTGATTTAGGTACTTAATTATATTTTATAAAATGACAATAATTATCTAAAAATTTTAATAGGGGTAGCTAAATGGATAAAAAACAGTTTATATATAACTCACAATCATACTTTAGCAGGAACTCTGAATTATATTAGTCCTGAGGAAAAATAAAATTATATTCTTACGATTTAAAATTGTTAATCATAATAATAGCCTTATAATCCTTATATTTCAGACATATTTTCTTTAGGTTTAACATTATATGAAATGATTACTTTAAAAAGTGTAGTTAGTTTAAATGATAATTAAGAACTGTTATAGAATGCTATTTAAACAAATTTAATGTCAAGAAATGATAATAATCCATAATTAATTTAAATAATTAATCAAATGTTAGCTTGGGATCCTAAATATAGAATCACTTCTAAATAATTAGCTGAATATTGTTATATATGTAAAAGTTAACAGAATAAGCTGGTGAGTTCTAAATGAAAAGAATATTTGAAAAAAATTATGATGAATAATATAAAAGTACTATATTTAATTATTTTAAGTTAAAATAAATAGGACATCATATTATATTATATTATATTATATTATATTATATATTTAATTAATTACAAATTTTAGTTTAAAATTTTTTTAATTTGTATAGATTATATACAATATAATGAAATAACAAGATTAATACCATTATAAATACTTATATGTCAAATTCTTACTAACATTAGATTTATAATTTAAATATTAAAAAGCTGATTTCTCTTAGATATAGGGACTAAATTTACAATAATCATATAGTAATTGGTAGTTTTATTAGATATCGACAGTTTTTATTTTCAAAAATCATAGAGTTTTTTAAAATGAAAGCCCTTATAACTGGAACAAAAATAGTATATGAAAAACTTAATCATTTTTTCGTAAGTACTTTGAAATATAATAATTCTTAGGAAATGTAAGATTTTGATATTATAATGACATATAACTAAAAATTGATATGTAATGGCATGGTATTTTAAAAAAAAGAGAGAAAATAAAATAATTATTGTTTTTACTATTAAAAGCATAACTAAACTTATTGATTATAAAAAAAATTTGACATATTTATATTATTAATATTTATTTTATGTAAATAATATTAAATAATTATTATTAATATTATAGAATTAATATGAAATGTATATTTATAAAAATATATATTTATATGTTGAAAAAAGTAAAATTTTCATATATTTATTTACTTAAATTTATATTAAGAGTTTTTACCTCAAAAAACGTAATCATTATGTTTGTGATTATAAACTCTTACAGTAGTGATTATGATTATAAACTTAGTGATTATGAAATTATAAAAATAGTGATTATGAAATCACAAAATTAAAAAAAAAAAAAATGATTATTAAATATTATTAATCAAGTACAATATATATAACAACGAAAATAAATAAATAAATTTAGATTTTGATTCTTTCTTAATGATATTATAAGCATAGAGCCTCAACTTGCAGTTAAATTAATAGCAGAGCAATTTCTGCATTATTTATAAAAATAGATATAACAGTTAAGAGAGGATATCAACAGATGAATTCACTGACTTCTTAGAAGATAATGATGAAAAATTAGGGCAATTGAAAATAAAAAAAACTTTCAATATATTTTATAATATAATTCTTTTAAATTTATGAATATATATTTCATTTATAAAAAGTTATTTTAGATATATCTTTGTGTTTTTTTCCCGTAATCTTAACTTTTAATTATAGGCAATTTAGGAAAAAAATTATCAAATTATTATATTTCAAATTTGGCGCCTTTTTTATGAAAATTTTAAATTTTGTGAAATTACATATCTTTATTATTTATTTCTGAGAATTTAAGCTAATTTTTTAAATGATTATATAGTATTTGATTTAGTGTATTATATAAGAGAATTTTGATTAAATAAAAAATTAAATAATTGAATCACTTTTTGAAAAAATGACTCAATTATTGAAAATAATTAAGCAACCTTAACAAATTAATATAATTTATTAATTATTAATATAATACAGTTTGAAAATTATTTTGTTGAAATGACAATATTATAATTTTTGCTTATATAAATGATTTCCCTAATTTACCTCATCCTTACTCGTAGTTATAATAAATAAACAAAATAAATGAGTGATTGATTGATTCAAATAATTGTATAATTTCATGTGTTATTGAATGATTCTAACTATGTATTCTACTATCATACAATTAAACTTTTGAAAATATATAATTTTTTGTAAATATAGAAATCATTTATAAATCGAAAATTGTATTTCATTTCAATAAACATCAATCTAAGACTATTATAATAACAACAAGAGTTTTTAAATGGAATTTTAATAAGATAATTTAACATTCCAATAATTATATGATCTGGATGAAATTTAATTTGAAAAAAAATCCTGTTAGATCTTCATTCAAAATAAATAAAAAGAGGATTATAAAATACTTATATAATTACAATGAATTAAAACATGTCAAAAGGGGGAAATACCATACTTTGTATGATGATAGGTAGTTACAGATATGTCAAACATTATAATAAAACATTATTTGAATAATAAATAATATTAATTAATAATCGGGGTCTAATCAGAAATATTATGGAATTAAAAACATTTTATGATATATTTTCTCATTTTATTATAAAATTTTACATATAATAAGTTACTGTAAAATTTAAATTTTAACTCGCTAAATTTTTTTATAATCAATAAGGTTAGTTATAGTTTTATTATAATTTGTTGAGAATTCAAACTAATTTTTTAAATCATTTATATAGTATTTGATTTAGTGTATTTTATAAAGAGGTTAGCACTAAATTAATATTTTAATAATTTAATCAATTGTTAACAAATACGTTGAAAACAATCAGGCTACCTTGAAAAATCAATATAATTTATAATTTATATATATAAAATAATTTGAAAATATTTTATTGATATTGCTATATTAAAATATTGAATAAAAAATTGTGATATATTAATGCTAATCAAATTTGTATGATTAAGACTTATTTAAGTTGAGCAGCATATTGTATTAGTTATTAAAGCATATGATATATATTAGAAAAATAAAATATTTCAATAATAAGATTAACAATAGATTAGTCATATTAATTTTATTTAATATTAAAAATATAATATATGGTATTTGAAGTGATTAATAATTAATTAAAAAAAAATAAAAACTAATCAAACAATCAAACAAACAAACAAACAAACAAATAAATAAAAAATATAAAAAATTTAATAAACAAATAAAAAAACAAACGTTCAATCAATCAAGTGACAAACAAATAAATAAATATATAGCAAAAATTAATGGAAAATACTTGTTATACTATGATGAATATATAATAATAAAAACAATAAAATATTTTAAATATATAATTAGAATTAGTGGCTTAGAAATAATTATTTGTTATAATAAAAGTAAAAAATGAAAGGATAAAAAACAAATATATGGTTTAATAAATATATGAAAAATATGTGCCAAAATAAATTAAATAAGAATTAAGAAAAATTTAATAATTAAATGAATTATTATTAGCTAATGAAATAACTATCAAATTAAAGTAAATATTAAATATAATCTAATATAATATATTGTAATTATGGATATTATGGTGTTTTAATCTGACAAATTCATATTATAAGAATTAATTTTATGGATAAATAATATGTAATACTATATTATAATGATTATAAAATAAAATATATGTATTATTATAATTAAAATACTAGAAATCTCGAAACCATAAAACCATTAAAGGTCAAACATTCGCAAATTTAAAAATGAAATAATTTCGTAAATTTTACTTTTATTTTTAAAATAATCAATTACTTTCAATATTTATTATACTCCATCATTATTAAATAATTACAAATATAATGTAAAACTGAAAAATAATTATTTTTAATAGGAAAAATAATATTGGTGATGAAGGATGCACTAAATTTGGAAAATCACTTGAAAAATTTACAAACCTCACTTCTTTAGACATTAATTTAGAGTACTATTATTTTTAATATAGAGAAAATTATATTGATAAATAAAATTTCAACTTCAAAGAAATAGAAAATATTTCTTCCTTTGTTTTATTAATTTCAAAATTAAAAATTAATGAATGTTTTTTATTTTAAAATTTGTGAGGATATTATTTCTAAATTATTATCATATTATAATTAATAATTGCTTATCTATTGCATATTTAATTACTACAAATATCGAAACCTTAAAAGGTCAAACATTAAAAATGAAAGAATTTCATCAATTATACTATTATTTTTTAAAATAATCATTTACTTCCAATATTTAATATACTCCATCATTATTAAATAATTATAAATAAAATGTAAAACTGAAAATTAATTATTTTTAATAGGGAAAATAATATTGGTAAGGAAGGGTGCACTTAATTTGGAAAATCACTTGAAAAACTTTCAAACCTCACTTTTTTAAACGTTAATATACAGTACTATTTTTTTTAAATGGAGAAAATAATATTTATGATAAAAATTTCAGCTTCAAAGAAATAGCAATATTTCTTCCTTTGTTGTATTAATTTCATAATTAAACAATATTGAATGATTTTTATTAAAAAATTTGTGAGTATATTATTACTAAATTATTATCATATTATAATTAATAAATGCTATTTTATTACATATATTATATCTACAAATCACTAAACTATAAAAGGTCAAACATTCGCAAATTTAAAAATGAAATAATTTTTAGTCAATTATACTATTATTTTTTAAAATAATCATTTACTTCCAATATTTAATATACTCCATCATTATTAAATAATTATAAATAAAATGTAAAACTGAAAATTAATTATTTTTAATAGGATAAATAATATTGGTTAGGAAGGATGCACTTAATTAGGAAAATCAATTGAAAAACTTACAAATCTCAGTTCTTTAAACATTAATTTTTAGTACAATTTTTTTATTATGGAGAAAATTATATTTATGATGGAAATTTCAGCTTCAAAGAAATAGCAAATATTTCTTCTTTTGTTTTATTAACTTCATAATATAAAAATATTGAATGTTTTTTTATTTTTAAATTTGTGAGGATATTATTTCTAAATTATTATCATATTATAATTAATAAATGCTATTTTATTACATATTTAATATCTACAAATCACTAAACCATAAAAAGTCAAATATTCGTAAATTTAAAATAAAATAATTTCGTCAATTTTACTTTTATTTTTAAAATAATCATTTACTTTCAATATTTGTTATACTCCATTACTATTAAATAATTATAAATAAAGTATAAAACTGAAAATTAATTATTTTTAATAGGGAAAATAATATTGGTGATGAAGGATGCACTTAATTTGGAAGATCACTTGAAAAACTTACACACCTTACTTCTTTAAACATTAATATAGAGTACAATTTCTTTTATTATAGAGAAAATGATATTTATGATGGAAATTTCAGCTTAAATAGCCAATTGTTTGTCCTTTGTTTTATTAATTTCATAATTAAACAATATTGAATGATTTTCATTAAAAAATTTGTTAGGATAATATTTCTAAATTATTAACATATTATAATTAATACTTTTCTATTGCATATTTAATTTCTACAAATTCGAAACCATAAAAGGTCATGCATTCGCAAATTTAAAAATATAATAATTTCGTCAATTATACTATTATTTTTAAAAAAATCATTTAATTCCCATATTTAAATATACTCTATCATTATTAAATAACTATAAATAAAAAGTAAAATTGAAAATTAATTATTTTTAATAGGGAAAATAATATTGGTGATGAAGGATGCACTTAATTTGGAAAATCACTTGAAAAACTTACAAACCTCACTTCTTTACACATTTATATAAGGTACTATTTTTATTAATATAGAGAAAATTATATTAATAATGGAATTTTCAGCTTCAAAGAAAAAGCAAATTTTTTTTTCTTTTTTTATTAATTTCATAATTAAAAAAAATTAATGTTTTTATATTTTAAAATTTGTGAAGATATTATTTCTAAATTATTATCATATTATAATTAATAATTGCTTTTCTATTGCAAATTTAATTTCTACATAGCTCTAAACCATAAAATGTCAAACATTCACAAATTTAAAAATGAAATAATTTCGTCAATTTTACTTTTATTTTTTAAAATAATCAATTACTTCCAATATATATTATACTCCATCACTATTAAATAATTATAAATAAAGTGTAAAACTGAAAATTTATTATTTTTAATAGTGGTAATAATATTTGTGATGAAGGATGCACTTAATTTGGAAAATCACTTGAAAAACTTACAAACCTCACTTCTTTACACATTTGTTTAAGGTACTATTTTTTTATAAATGGAAAATGATATTTATTATGGAAATTTCAGCTTTAATGAAATAGCAAATTTTTTTTCTTTGTTTTATTAATTTCATAATTAAACAATAATGAATGTTTTTTTATTTTAAAATTTGTTAGGATGATATTTCTAAATTATTATCATATTATAATTAATAGTTACTTTTCTATTGCATATTTAATTTCTACAATTCTCGAAACCATAAAAGGTCAAACAATCACAAATTTAAAAAAGAAATAATTTCTTCAATTTTAATTTTATTTTTAAAATCATTTATGGAGTTTTCGGTTGACGAATTAATAAAATAGATTTAATTTTATAATATATTATATAATTTTTCATACAAGTTAATTATTTTGAAAAAATTATTATTTTTATATATTAATAATTAATTAAATATTAATAATGGAATTTGATTTTGGAGAAACGATATATCATTTATAAATAATCAATTATAAATTAAATGTACATGTATTTTAATCATTAAATAATGATATATCAAATTTAATAAATTAATATTAGACTATGAAATGAAATAATCAATTTTCATAAATATGCAAAAATAAAATATACAAATAAATTAAAATAAAAAATAATATTTTAAACCGAAATATAATATAAAATATATAAAAATTATAAATTTTGCTACCAAAAACTACATACTTTCAATATTTATTATATTCCATCATTATTAATAATTATAAATAAAATGTAAAACTGAAAATTAATTATTTTTAACAGGAGAAATAATATTGGTAAGGAAGGGTGCACTAAATTTGGAAAATCTCTTGAAACACTTACAAACCTCACTTCTATAGACATTAATTTAGAGTAATATTATTTTTAATATGGAGAAAATTATATTAATGATGAAAATTTCAGCTTCAAAGAAATGGCAAATATTTCTTCCTATTTCTTATTATTTTTATTTATTTTAAAATTTGTAAGGATATTATTTCTAAATTATTTTCATATTATAATCAATAATTGCTTCTATTGCATATTTAATTTTTACAAATCTCGGAACCATAATAGGTCAAACATTCGCAAATTTAAAAATGAAATAATTTCGTCAATTTACTTTTATTTTTTAATATAATCAATTACTTCCAATATTTATTATACTCAATCATTATTAAATAATTACAAATATAATGTAAAACTGAAAATAAATTATTTTTAATAGTGGTTTAATTATTGGATAGGAAGAATGCATTTAATTTGGAAGATCATTTGAAAAACTTACACACCTTACTTCTTTAAACATTAATTTTTAGTATAATTTTTTTATGGAGAAAATGATATATATTATGGAATTTTCAGCTTCAAAGAAATAGCCAATTTTTATTCCTTTGTTTTATTAAATTATTTCTAAATTATTATCATATTATAATTAATAATTGCTTTTCTATTGCATACTTAATTTCTACCAATCTCGAAACCATAAAAGGTCTAGCATTCGCAAATTTAAAAATAAAATAATTTCGTCAATTTTATTTTATTTTTTAATTAAATCATTTACTTCCAAAATTTATTATACTTAATCATTATTAAATAATTACAAATATAATGTAAAACTGAAAATTAATTATTTTTAATAGTGATAATAATATTGATGATGAAGGATGCACTTAATTTGGAAAATCACTTGAAAAACTTACAAACCTCACTTCTTTAAACATTAATTTAGAGTACTAATATTTTTAATATGGAGAAAATTATATATATAAATGAAATTTTAGGTTTAAAGATATAGAAAATATTTCATCCTTTGTTTTATTAATTTCATAATTAAAAAATAATGAATATTTTTTTATTTTAAAATCTGTGGTGATATTATTTATAAATTATTATCATATTATAATTAATAATTGCTTATCTATTGCATATTTAATTACTACAAATATCGAAGCCTTAAAAGGTGAAACATTCGCAAATTTAAAATAAAAGAATTTCGTCAATTATACTATTATTTTTTAAAATAATCATTTACTTCCAATATTTAATATACTCCATCATTATTAAATAATTATAAATAAAGTGTAAAACTGAAAATTAATTATTTTAATAGTTGGAATAATATTGGTGATGAAGGATGCACTTAATTTGGAAGATCACTTGAAAATCTTACAAACCTAACTTCTTTAAAAATTAGTTTAGCGTACTATTATTTTTAATATGGAGAAAATTATATTTATGATGGAAATTTCAGCTTCAAAGAAATAACAATTTTTCTTCCTTTATTTTATTAATTTCATAATTTGAAAATGTTGAATGTTTTTTATTTTAAAATATGTGAAAATATTATTTCTAAATTATTATCATATTATAATTAATAATTGCTTTTCTATTGCATATTTAATTACTACAAATCTCGAAACTAAAAAAGGTCAAACATTCGCAAATTTACAAATGAAATAATTTCGTCAATTTTGGTTTTATTTATTTATATAACCATTTACTTCCAATATTTATTACACTCCATCGCTATTAAATAATTATAAATAAAAAACTGAATATTAATTATTTTTAATAGTGCTAATAATATTGGTTAGGAAGGATGCACTTAATTTGGAAAATCTCTCGAAAAACTTACAAACCTCACTTCTTTACACATTTATTTAAGGTACTATTTTTTTATAAATGGAGAAAATTATATTTATGATGGAAATTTCAGCTTCAAAGAAATAGTATATTTTTCTTCCTTAGTTTTATTAATTTCATAATATAAAAAAATTTCTAAATTATTATCATATTATAAATAATAATTGCTTTTCTATTGCATATTTAATTTCTACAAATCTCGGAACTATAAAAGGTAAAACATTCGCAAATTTAAAAATGAAAGAATTTCGTCAATTATACTATTATTTTTTAAAATAATCATTTACTTCCAATATTTAATATACTCCATCATTATTAAATAAATATAAATAAAATGTATAAGTTAAAATTAATTATTTTTAATAGGAGAAATAATATTTTTTAGAAAGGATGCACTTAATTTGGAAAATCACTTGAAAAACTTATAAACCTCACTTCTTCATACATTAATTTAAGGTACTATTTTTATTAATACGGATAACATTATATTTATAATGGAAATTTCAGCTTCAAAGAAATAGCAAATTTATCTTCCTTTGTTTTATTAATTTCATATTTAAAAAAAATAAATGTTTTTTTATTTTAAAATTTGTGAAGATATTATTTCTAAATTATTATCATATTATAATTAATAATGATTTTTTATTGCATATTTAATTACTACAAATCTCGAAACCATAAAAGATCAAATATTCACAAATTTAAAAATGAAATAATTTAGTCAATTTTACTTTTATTTTTTAAAATAATCAATTACTTATAATATTAATTATACTCCATCACTATTAAATAATTATAAATAAAGTATAAAACTGAAAATTAATTATTTTTAATAGAGAAAATAATATTGGTGATGAAGGATGCACTTAATTTGGAAAATCACTTGAAAAACTTACAAACCTCATTTCTTTACACATTTATTTAAGGTATTATTTTTTTTAAAATGGAAAAAATTATATTTATGATGGAAATTTCAGCTTCAAAGAAATAACAAATTTTTCTTAATTTTTTTATTAATTTCATAATTAAAAAACATTTAATTTTTTTTTTAAATTTGTGAGGATATTATTTCTAAATTATTATTATATTATAATTAATAATTGCTTTTCTATTGCATATTTAATTTCTACAAATCTCGAAAATATAAAAGGTGAAACATTCTCAAATTTATAAATGAAATAACTTCGTCAATTTTACTTTTATTTTTAAAATAATCATTTACTTCCAATATTTATTATACTCCATCATTATTATAAACTTATAAATTAAATTTAAAACTGAAAATTAATTATTTTTAATAGGGAAAATAATATTGGTGATGAAGGATGCACTTAATTTGGAAAATCACTTGAAATACTTACACACCTCACTTCTTTAGACATTAATTTAGAGTAATATTATTTTTAATATGGAGAAAATTATATTTATTATGGAAATTTCAGCTTCAAAGAAATAGCAAATATTTCTTTTGTTTTATTAACTTCATAATATAAAAATATTGAATGTTTTTTTATTTTAAAATTTGTGAGGATATTATTTCTAAATTATTATCATATTATAATTAATAGTTGCTTTTCTATTGCAAATTTAATTACTACAAATCTCGAAACCTTAAAAGACCAAACATTCGCAAATTTAAAAATGAAATAATTTCGTCAATTTTACTTTTATTTTTTAAAATAATCAATTACTTCCAATATATATTATACTCCATCACTATTAAATAATTATAAATAAAGTATAAAACTGAAAATTAATTATTTTTAATAGTGATAATAAAATAGGTAATTAAGGATGCACTTAATTTTCAAAATCACTTGAAAAACTTACAAACCTCACTTCTTTAAACATTGATTTATGGTACTATTTTTATTAATATGGAGAAAATTATATTTATGATGGAAATTTCAGCTTCAAAGAAATAGCAAATATTTTTTCCTTTGTTTTATTTATTTCATAATTAAAAATATTGAAGGTTTTTTTATTTTTAAATTTGTGAGGATATTATTTCTAAATTATTATCATATTATAATTAATAAATGCTATTTTATTACATATTTAATATCTACAAATCACTAAACCATAAAAGGTCAAACATTTGCATATCTAAAAATGAAATAATTTTGTCAGTTTTACTTTTATTTTTTAATATAATCATTTACTTCCAATATTTATTATACTCCATCATTATTAAATACATATAAATTAAATGTAAAACTGAAAATTAATTATTTTAATAGGAGAAATAATATTGGTGATGAAGGATGCACTTTATTTGGAAAATCACTTGAAAAACTTACACACCTCACTTCTTTAAACATTAATTTAGAGTAATATTATTTTTAATATGGAGAAAATTATATTTATTATGGAAATTTCAGTTTCAAAGAAATAGTAAATTTTTCTTCCTTTGTTTTATTAATTTCATAATTAAACAATATTGAGTGTTTTTTTATTTTAAAATTTGTGAGGATATTAATTCTAAATTATTATCATATTATAAATAATAATTACTTTTCTATTGCATATTTAATTTCTACAAATCTCGAAACCTTAAAAGGCCAAACATTCTCAAATTTAAAAAAAATAATTTCGTCAATTTTACTTTTATTTTTTAAAATATTCTTTTACTTCCAATATTTATTATACTCCACCATTATACTCCACCATTACTAAATAATTATAAATAAATTTTAAAACAAAAATTAATTATTTTTAATAGTGATAATAAAATTGGTAATTAAGGATGCACTTAATTTGCAAAATCACTTGAAAAACTTACAAACCTCACTTCTTTAAACATTGATTTATGGTACTATTTATATTAATTTAAAGAAAATTATATCTATTATGGAAATTTCATCTTCTAAGAAATAGCAAATATTTCTTCTTTTGTTTTATTAACTTCATAATTAAAAAATATTGATTGTTTTTTTATTTTAAAATTTTTGAGGATATTATTTCTAAATTATTATCATATTATAATTAATAATCGCTTTTCTATTGCATATTATATTTCTAAATATCTCGAAACCATAAATGGTCAAATATTTGCAAATCTAAAAATGAAATAATTTTGTCAATTTTACTTTTATTTATTATAATCATTTACTTCCCTCTTATTTAATATACTTCATCATTAAATTATTATAAATAAAATATAATACTGAATATTAATTATTTTTAATAGTGGTAATAATATTGGTTAGGAAGGACGCACTTAATTTGAAAAATCACTTGAAAAACTTGATTTTATTAATAAAAAAATAAATTTATGATAAGCTTTGTTTATTTTATATTTTATTAAATTATAAAATTTAACACTTTATTTAGTATATATATTTTTATTTATTTCATTTATATATCTTAAATATAAGAAATATTTATAATATTTTTTAATTTTATCTCTAAATTATTAGTAGGGATTATTTCACATTTATATACATCTTATATAAATTAATTTTCAAAAATAATATACATTCTTTTACCAAAATATTTTTATAATTATTTATAATATTATAATATATAAAATAAATTGTTTTAATTTTATTTGTTATTCTTATTTTGGATTTCTACAAATAATGTTATAAATTATATCAATTTATTTTAATCTATAGCATTTTTTATTATTTTATTTAGTAATTATCAAAAAAATTATATGGATTCTTAAAAAAAACAGAATAATATTTTAAGATACGATTATATACAATACACTGAATAATAAATGTAGTAAAACAAAAACTTGTGGTAGAAATTATAGTTGGAAACTATGTTATTTTAAGCATAATTTGTTTATATTTATTCAAATTCTTGAACTGTTCTAGGTAATATCAAACTATTTGTGGTAGGATAAAAGCGAAAATTTACTACTCTTCGACATTTATGAAAATATACATTTAGAGCATGTTTCGCTAATTAAAAATTGGGTCCATATTAAGCAGTTTGCGTCCGCTTAGGCAGCTGGATTAGAATAGAATAGCAACACAGAGTAAGAACACAATTTTTTTTCTTTTCGAATAATCGTTGAGAAAAGCGGAATATTTTGCGTTCGTTTAGAGGCTTAAGCTTAATTGATTTCGAGTACTGCAGAAAAGAAACTTATAAGTAGGAAAGGTGCAGATCGGGTGTAGTACTAGACTAAGTTTTTCGAATTGTTGCTTTAAATAATTTTCTTGCTGCTAGGAGTTCTTGTAGAACATATTTATATTTAAAGCAGTAAAAAAAGTTATTTTAGGACTTTTCTATTCCTATATTGCGGAGTAAAATATAACTTTCTTCAAAATAAAAATGAATAAAAATAAATTTTCAAAAAATTTAATTTGTTTTATTTTGTTTTTTTCACATTTTTCTGCATATATTGATTTGTGATTTTATTATTTTTTGAACATATAGTTTATATTTTTTAGAAAATAAATGATTTTTTTGAAAAAAAAATGATTATTTTACTAAATATATATAAACTATATGTTATTTTCTATCTATTTTTTGAAAAATAAATTTTTTTTGATTCATTGATACTCAAATTTCATTTACCAAAAAAAAAAATAAATTCAGGAAAATTAAACAATATAGTATATATACAAATTTAATTCTTAAAATACCTAGCATATTTTTTTTTTAATCATTTTTTTGGAAGAAAGTTATACTCATTCCCTGGGTTAATTTTAGTTTTTAAAGTTATTCAAATTTACCTGTCCTTGCTCAAAAGATATCAACAGGACCTGAGCTCGTAGATTCGACTCGAAGAAGAAAAGAAATCATTGGCAATGCTGACGTTTTCAGAGTAGTACGAGTGGTTTTGTTTGAGAAATTCTAAAACGCACTAGTTTAGTCCAAGTCCTTCCTTTTATGTTAAGAATAACTAAGTGTCTACACCCCCATTTCTTTGCAAATATGAGCTTTGTCACTAGCTCTATTAATACAATATTCTTCTTCTTTTACTAACTGATAATATTGCAAGTCGAAAATATCAATCATAACTCCTCCTTTTTCAGTACCTATGCACCTTTTTCAACTCCTGCGGTAAATATTTTTAATTCTTTTTCTTGCTGTTCTTCGTTGACTTTTGAGAAAATTTCAAGGGCTTTGTCTAGTAGTTGTTATCAGACACAGTCTTTTTAGATCTTAAATTCGGTAAATGCAGTGGCAATTTATAAAATAAATCACTCTGGGTTCTCGAAATAAACAATGATTCGTTATGTTTTGAGTTTTTTCACCTGTTTGTTCTTTTGTTTATTGGTACAAAATAAGTAAAGCAAAAAAAAAAAAAATATTTGTATAAATAATATTGCTTATTAATACAGGCAATCTAGGAAAAAAATTTCAAATTATTTTATTTCAAATTTAGCGCCGTTTGTATGAAAATTTGAAATTTTGTGAAATTACATATCATAGTTATTAATTTTTGAGAATTTAAGTTAACTTTTTAAATGATTATATAGTATTTGATTTAGTGTATTATATAAGAGGTTTATCATTAAATTAAAAATTAAATAATTGAATCACTTTTTGAAAAATTGATTCAATTATTGAAAATAATTAAGCAGCATTAATAAATTGACATAATTTATTAATTATTATTATAACATAGTTTGAAAATTTTTTTGTTGAAATGACAATTATTTTTAATTGTAAATAAACAAATTGTTTTTACAGAAAAAATAAAGAAATTTTTAAATCCCATTTTACTTTAATATCTACCTTTTCTTTTTAATTATATTATATTATACTATATCACATTATCATAAAATTTAATATAAAAAGGTGATTATGAAATGAAATATTTCCTTAGTGATTATAAACTTAACAATGTCAGCGATTATAATCATTACTCAAAATCAAATTAATATGATATAAAGAGATATTTACATATATATAAATAAATTAAAATTAAACATATTTAGATATTATAGTATAATAAAAATAAATATTATATATATAACCTATATTAAAACAGTAAATATTTTTATAAAATAAAACTAATATAAGTTTTCAATAACTCGCTAAATTTTTTTTATAATCAATAAGGTTTGTTATAAATATAAATAATAATTAAATTAATTATTGTAGCTTCTATCATGATAAAATTATTAAAAATATAACAATATATTTTTTTTTTTAAGAATGTTTACCACTCTATATGTATATACTATATTGTGAATATAAATATTATTGAGTAATATTTTATATAAATTATTGTATGATGACTTTTTAAGTAATAATTTATGATATAATTCTGCTAATGTCGTTTCCTGAAGGAAAATAAAAAATCTAATTAAAAAATTATCAAAATAAAAGAAATATAAAATAATAAATCCTAAAGTGAAAAAGTAAAATTAAATTAATTAATTCACATTATTATTAATCTCATTTCTTTAAGTTAATAGATGGAAAACTAGAAAAAAGTTTTTGTGGTTGGCGTTGGGATCACATAGTTTTTTAAGCCAAGTTAATCCTAGACTGATTATCCTGAATTTGCTTCTATGTCTGTAAGAAGGGCTTTAAATGATGCTAAGCTTAGATATTAGGACATATAATAAGTAATTTCAAATCATTTTAATAATTTTAGATTTAATTAACATTAATAATACCTTTAAATTTCATTTATTTTTATATTTATTTTTTATCAAGTTTCTATATTTTTAGTTTCCCTATTATTAGAATTTTATAAATGGTTTCCTATAAATTATTTTATTTATAAAAAGAATAATAAATTTTAATTATATAAAATAAATAGGCATGTTGTGGATATGTTTACGGAGATTCTACTTCAGGTTAAAATGTATTATATGAAGTTGGACTTACCGGGATTCCTATTTTCAATATAAATAATAATTGCTCCACAGGATCTTCAGCAATTTTTATGGCTAATCAAATAATATAAAGTGGTAATGCAGATTGTGTTTTAGCGTTAGGTTTTGAGAAAATGCCTATGTCTGTTTATAAAAACCCTTAAACTATTGGGTAATATAAATAATAATATAAATATTATCTTACACTTTATATTTTGCAGATATACTTGGACAGATAGATAAAGTCCTATTACAAAACATGTAGAAGTTCTTGATGAGGTTGTTGGTAATCAAAAGGGAGCTCCTATTATGAAAATGTTTGCAGGGGCTGGAAAAGGTATAGTTTACATAAAAATTTATGCACTTATATTACACACATATATATATAATACTCTTTTTGTTTTTTTTGAAGAACACATGGAAAAATATGGTTCAACTCCTGAACATTTTATGAAAATAGCTTAAAAGAATTTTAAACATGGTCTAAATAACCCTAATGCTATTATTTAAAAAGAATATTCTTTGGAAGAAATAAAGAAAAATGTTTATATGGATCCTCTTACTAGGCTATAATGCACAACTAATGCATCAGGTTCAGCTGCTGTTATTTTAGCATCAGAAAAATTCGTCATTGATCATTAATTATAAGTAAATTTATTATTATTATATTTTTCTAAATTTAAAATAAATATATATATATATGTAATTTAAAAATAAGGATCAAGCTGTAGAAATTTTAGGAATTTCAATGAAATCTGATAATATTGATAGTTTTAATAGTAAAACTTGCACTAATATTGTAGGAACTCATTTAAATAAACTTGCAAGAGAAGAAGTGTTTAGTAAAACTCAATATAAACCAACAGATGTTAATGTTGTAGAATTACATGATTGCTTTACTACAAACGAATTGGTTTTATATGAAGCTTTAGGTTTATGCAATGAAGGTTAATAGAAACATTTTTTTAAAATTAAATAATTTTATAATATAAATTTTTAAATCATAGGAGAAGGACATAAAATGGTTGAAAGAGGAGATAATACTTATGGAGGCAAATATGTTGTAAACCCAGATGGAGGATTATTATGTAAAGGCCATCCATTTGGTGCTACTGGTGTTGCCATGTGCGTTGAGTTATGTTTATAATTAAGATAACAAGCAGGAAAAAGATAAGTCCCTAACGCTAAGTTGGGTTTATAATAGAACTATGGGATGGGAAGTTCTGCTGTAGTAGCTTTATACAAAAAATATAACTAAAACTATAATTACCCATCTCCTAAATTATGATAAAAAAAATAACAATAAAATTTATTAATTTTATATTTAGGTATTTATATTTTAGTTTTAATTCATTCTACTATTATATTTTTTCTGTAAAATTGAACACTAATAATAATATAATCTTTTTCTTACACTTATTTATGTATTTATAATTGCTTTAATTATTATATATATAGTATTAAGTATATTGATTTATTTTAATCTATTAGCTTATCTTATAAAATTGTATTTGTGGCAATTAACTACTCAATTAAATTATTACAGATTAATTTCGAAATATACAAATATAATAATAACTTTAAATATTTTAATATAAAAATGAAAAAAGATTTTTAACAGTATTAGATAATCCCTAATAAGATGCTGAATTTAATGGTGTCAGAGATTCTATTGATCCCAATTTATTTGCAAATGAAGCATCTATAAGCGAAATAAGTATTAACTCAATAATTTAAAACATAATTATATGACAATTGATTAAATATGCTTTAAATTACAGAAGCGAAACATAACTATATGCATTTTATAAATTTATTATCAACTGGAGTGTTAAGGTATTAAAATATTTTAAATTATAGCTTTTTTAAAGATGATAAAAATTTTATATTTTGCATTTTTTATTTTGGTTTTTTATTAAATTAAGTTTATTGACTGCTCCTTTTGTTACAACTCATGTTTCTCTTTAACTCTCAGTTTTACCTCATAAAAATAAATATGGAGATGCTCCCGCTGAAAAAGATATGAAAGCATTAGATAAATTAAAAACAGAAATTACAGTATAAGATAGAAGAAAATATGAATTATTGATTAAATCTGGAGTTACCGGTACTAATAAACCTTTTAGAGCTCCTATTTATGGAGGATATATGGAAGTTGCTAAAGCATTGAGTTAGTAAGGTAGCGTAGTTAGAAATATTTATTTTAAATATTTAAAAATAGTGTGTATTCTTGATAAATTAAATTTGTAATTAATATAGGAGTATTAGGATTTTATAAAGGAAATCTAATTGGTATTGGGCATACATGGATCAACTCATTTTTAAGATTTAACGCTTTTGATATGTTGGATTATTCTAATTTTAGTTTTTATCATTAATGGAATCCTTTTTCAAAGGCTCTTGTGGGTATATTAAATCTAAATAAAACAAAAATATTAATTTAATATTTAAAATTTATTTTAATTAAGTGGCTACCATGTGTTCATGCATTGATATAGTTACTCATCCTATAATGACTATGCAATCTAGATTTATTTTACAAAATAGATTACCAAATTTTTCTCTTTACAGATCTGTATTTGGATTTGTTAAAAAGCATTATAAAAATAACAGAGAAATTTTGCAAGGTATTCAACAATATTATATATAAATTAAAATGAATATTTGGTATCTAAAAATATAATATAGGTTGGAGAGCTCATATTCCAAGGAATATAATAATGTCACTAGCTTGGACAAATTTAATAAAAGATAATCCTTTATAATCTTTCATATTATCAAACATATTATCTCATACTTTAACATATCCTTTATTAACTATTACAAGAAGATTATAATGTTAGGTAGATAATTTGCGATTATATTTATTAACACTTTTAATATTTTTTTTATAAATCAGAGTTAATTACCTGGTATGATTCCGATAAGATATTCTGGTGTATGGCATGGATTTAAATTGGTAATGAATGAAGAAGGAATTAAAGGTTTATATAGAGGATTTTCGGCTTATATCTTGGCGGTATTTATACTTATTTATTCTCTAAAAGAACATATTATATTTTTATTTTATCTTAGCATTCTCTCACCAGTTCTTTAATGTTACCAATTAGTGCACAAGCTGAAAATAATTATGAAAAAAAATTTGAATAATGAAAAATTATTAACTTTATAAATTATATATGATAATATATATAAAATTTTCATCAAATGCATATAATTTAAATTTTAGTATAACTTTTAATAATAAAATTTAGATATATTCTCATTCTTAAATATAAATGTAAATATTATAACTTAAAATGTTCTAATATGTATTATATAAAAATATTAATACTCTTTTACAGATTAGAACATTTATTAAAAATTTAGTTTATTTTATATTATATATTAAGCTAATTAATAAAATTAATGTAATAAACAATGATTTAAATTTAATATTGAAATACTATGATTCAGTTTAAAAATATTAATTACTTTTATTATGTTAATAATATTATAAAATAAAAAATATAAAATATAAATAATATATTATTTTAATATATGCTGACAAATCAATTTTTGTAAGCATTCTACATAGCCTTTTTAATTAAATTTTTATCAAAGCAATTACTACTACCATATATTACTAAACTGTTATTCATGCTTTCTAAATCTCCTCCTTCTTATTAAGGATTATCTAAGTACTATGTATTTACATCAGAAAATTCAATGGAATCTTCTACAAATTATTATCCAATTTACATATTTATTTGATTAATATTTTCCTAATTAGTTTTGATTTTACTTTCTTATTAATAACCGTATTTTTACATTATTGAACTGGAATGCTTGGTAGATTAAGGACGAGTATGATGACTTGATCCCCCATTATTAGGATTATTGTGCTGACTTCCGAATTTAATTTTTCTACAATCTTTATTTTTAGCACTATAAATTGCCATTGAATCTCTTATTTTAGATTTTGATGTTTTTGGATTGATTAGGTTTTAATTTTACTATAAGTAGTTTTTTAATTATCTCCATTTTAATTAGTATTTATAATTGTATTATTATTATGATTTGAATCTTTTATAGTTGAATTGCTACTGATAGCTCTTGCAGATCTATCTTATATCATATTTTAGGTTAATTTGCTTGAGGAAGGGGTCTGGGTATTTATTTACTATCCTCTAATATTTATTTTTATGCATTTCCGATATTTTTAGAAGAACTTGGTCTAAAGCTATGAGGAATGACATTTTATAAAATATTTTAAGATTAACTATTAGATAACTGATCATTAATCATATTTTAACTGTTTCCTAAATTATAAAATGTGGTGATCCTAAATTTTCTTTACAAATTCCATTTAAATTTATAATATTTTGGTTTTTATTCAGAAAGTTTGCATAAAAGCCACTTCGTTCTTCTTTTTTATTACTTTACAAACAGCTGTTTTAATTAGTAAGGTTTCCCATTGAGTTATTATTTTTAATAGCGCATTAACTACCTTACTCAGAAGATAAGTTTCTGTTATCACATTGTTGGGTATTATGATATTAGTTATTTTTACTAGTTACCGGATTCATAAAATTAGATTATTAGTGAATATTTAAATAGCTAGACCCATATGAAGCGGAATTAGGGTCTACTCCAGAAGATGTTGATTCCTCGGTTCTCTTATTTTGGTTATTATTTTTGCTAAAGTTTAAAAAAGCTTCTTTTGCTCCAATTTATTGTATTGAACTATGTTTGTAATGGTGATTGTTATTTGAATAGGGTTTAGAGTTAGAATGTTATGGTGTGAAGTGATCAACTGTAAGTTTTCGTTAAATGTCTTTAGATTATGACCCCAAAGATTTGTCTGTTCTTTTTTTGCTGTTATATTGCTGTCCAGATAAATTTAGATGTTAAGATAATTTATGAATGGTAGGTTAGACGATTTTAGGAGTAGAAATAGTGTTTTTCTCTGAAGACTTATTTTTTCTTGACTTTATAAGCATTTCTTCGTATTCTTCTCCTAAAGAAAAATCCTTTTTTACTAATTCACAAGCATCTATTGCTAAATGTTACTAGAGTTAGAGTTTATTTATTTGTTTTGATCTTCTCCGTAACTTACACCAACTCCGTTTTTAATTTGAGTTTATGATCTCCTTTTTTCATATTTCTATTTTTGTTTTTGAACCTGATTGTACAAATTCTTTTCTTCAAAGGGATTTTATTAGTTAGAATTTCCAAAACTATTGCTATTCTAAATTTTAGATTGATTCGAACTACTGTTGCTTACATTATTATTATTATTTTTTAGTCCAATACCTTATGATTTACTCTTCTTCTTTTTTGAATAACTTTTTTCTGTAATTATCAAATTCAATTAAATTAAATTAAATTAAATAAAAAATATATGTATTATTTTATAAATTTAATTACATTTCTACTGCTTTGTTCCGTTTATTCTGGCAAATTATCTTCTTCAACTATTTCACTAAGTTAAAATTTTTCTTGAGCTATTTCTTCTTATGGAGGTAAGATATTTTGTGGATTTTGAGTTTGATGCTCTTCCTACAGCATTGCTGCCAAACTAGATCTATCACATATTTAAGACTAAGACTTATCACATTTTTTTAGCGCAATAGGGCTCAAAGCTATATCATCTTGCCAGTCCTTTATTCCTAGTATAGATTTATTTTTAGTCTCCTATAACAAATTTAGATGTCTATATTAATTTTTTGGTTAATTATCTATATTGATTACTTTTATAAAGCTATAGGTATCAAACGAAATATCAGCCATTGTTTTTTTTATCTCTTCTTTGATATAATTATACGAATGCTATTAAACAATACCTTCATTTTTAATAAGTTAGCTTTTAATTTTATTTTAATGTTATTATTGCTCATTAGAAGTTGCCTATTAAGGCATATTTAATTTTTCTTATTAATCCTATAACACTCTAAGATAAGCTAATTTATCTTAAATATTTTGCATATGCTATTAATACATAATTTAAGAATTTTCGCAATTTTATTACGATTATTATTCGTGATTATTTAATTTATTAGAATAAATTCCTTGGTTTTCTTTATTAGTGTCAATATTTTAATTTATATAATTATTATTAATTTAATTTTCTGAATCATTTTAAATGGCATTTTACTGTTTCATTTAGTATTACTTTTAAAGAAAATCTGTTATTTTAATATTTGATTCATTTTATAAATTTTCCTTCCCCCTAACATTAGAACTTGCCTGCTATTGAGATGAGTTGGATTATTTATAATCAGAATAATTTGATTATTTTTCCTTACTTCCTGTTGAATTTTGTTTCTTTTTTTTCTTGTCTTTAAACTTTTCATCAGTTTCTTAACTAATTTTTCACTTTTTTCATTCAATTTTTTTTCTAGTTTGGATTTCATATTTTAAATTTCCATTAATTTTTCTCGTATTTGGTTTTCATATTCTTATAATTTTTTTGTGTATTCTAGAATTTCTTAATTTTTTTATTACATTTCTCTTTTGTGTTCTTTAGCTAATTATTAGATCTATAAATAGTGAATATAAGAATTTAAAAAACATAATTTTTATTTTGATTTAGAATATTACTTAATTTTTTAAAACTTTGTTTTCTTCTTTCAGTGAATAATTTTCAATTTCCAATTTATCTTAACTTTTTCCATTTCTCACTGTTACAGTTTTTAATTCTTTACTCGTTGTTAGTTTTCTCTTTTCTGATTTATTTTTTATCTTTTTTATTATTGTAAATTTAATTTATAAAAATGTATATTATTTGATAGAATATAAAAAAGTATACTTTTGAATTTTTCATTTTAGTACTGAGAGTATCTTGACTTCTCAAATCATTTTTCAAAGAAGACATATCTTCTTTTATATTTAAAACAACATTAAGTATTTCTGAAACGTCATCTATTTTTAAATCCGTTGCTCTTTAATTTTTAGCACTGTTATTCTAAATAAAAAATTATATATATAGTTTGAAATGCAATCATTAATTATCAAATACCTGTCTATGCATATTGTAGCATTATTATGAGTTTTCATCTTAATTAAAGCTGAAAAGTCTTTATTTAATTTAGTCAAGCTGAGGAGTATTTAATTGAGAATTTGAAAATTATGATGATGATTATTATTTTATAGTATAATTATTATTAGATTATTATTACTATCCTATACTAGCTCCATGCTAGATAAGGTTAGTATTTATTGAGCTTTCATGATAAAATGGATTAATCCCTTGGGGTTATTGTTAACTAAACTGATTGCAATTTCCTTATTACACCCCCTAAAAACCTGTATTATTATTATTCGTATTTACTTTGATATACGAATTATAGTTATTTTCCACAAAATTATTCACACTTACATTTTTATTGGCATTATTAGTTAATTAAACATTTTAACTTATATTATTATTTGAATTCCTATTTTCTTGCAATACTGAAAACTAAGATTTGTCAAAAGGTGATTAAACATTGTATGCTATTGTAGAAATTAATTTGGAATCACTTAAAGTAAGATAGGGACTTTCAAAACTTTGGTCTTTTTAAACTATAACACATGCATAATAATTAGGAAAATAAGTTAAAATACGATATTTAGTCGTATATATTTTTTTATTTACAATAACTTTACTAAGGTGGGTTTCGTGGGGTTTTACTTTACCCCTTTACTAAATACGGATTTCCTGGTTAAGCTAGATCTAAATAAATTAAATAATTTTTGATAGTTTAATATAAACCCTAATTAATATAAAGCCTTTAAATCGTAATACCTTCCATATTTTCTATATCCATAACTTTATAAATTTTAGTATTGAATCTTTTTATTTTTTTTTTTTGTAATATTATTTTTGTGATGGTGTTATTATATTGCTATTTATTATATCAGTTAATCAATTATTCCTTAAAAGCTATTGTTTTAAAAAATGCGGCAGTATGAATTAAGAAGTAGTTTCTTGAATTTAATTTAATAATCAATAATATTAATTAATAACGATTTTGTTATTTATATTTAAAATTCACTAATATGTTATTTATTTATATTATTTACCATTGATTTAATTTATATTTATTAATATCAAATTAACATTTAATAACTTGCATAAAACTATCAAAATTCATTTCTTTATAACTTATTATTTTAATATAATTAAGGGATTATATACAAATTATTTTATAGAAAAATTATCTAATTAAAAAGAATATAGAGAAATTATAATCAGATACTATCAATGAAAATTTAATTATTCTTTATCACTTTTTGCTCTTATTTTTCTATTCAATTTTAAATTCTTTTAATTCCTAATGTAAGAAATTAACAGTTTTTTTTTTAATTTAAAAAAATAAAATTGAATTAATATAATTACTTCAGGTTCAAATTAAGCTTCATGATAAAATATTAATCTTTCCTTTTCTTCAAATCTATTCATATCTTCGTCCATGAAATACAAAATAATAACGGCATCTTTTTTTAAATTGATTTTTATTATTTTAAATTTTATAAACATTTAGTATTTAAATACCTGCTCCAGTTCCTAGTAAACTCATAATACACGATCCAACACAATAACTTAACACAATAAAACAGATGGTAGGCACTATTTTAAAAAAATTTCTGATATTTTTCTATTTTTTTATAGCATATCAATAGATATAATTTAATTATTACATAAAGGAGAATGTAATCTTGACGTATAATATTCAAAAGTCGATATAGCCAAAAAACACACGAGAGTACTAAACATCATGATCGCCAAGTTTCCTAAAAAATCAAATACTTCACCTATTCCAGCAGCCTCCAATAAGCTTCCATCATTATTTTAGTTGTTTCTAGCTCTATATTTTCTTCTTTCAATCAATTGGTGAACATCTTTAGTTGCCTTCGAAAATGGATCTCCAGTCATAATAGTCATGAGATAAGCATTTTTATTGATATATTTCAAAAATTTTCATATAAAAATAAAATGCTCTAACAACTCTTTATAATAACTTGCAATATTTATTTTCTGTATCCTAATGTTCTTATACTTAATTGTCTAAGAATTCAAAAGTGATACGCAAGGCATCTAAAACAGCAACCAAAACAGACCCAAAAGCTACTGTTCCTATAAATAATTACATTTATTCATTAAAAAAAATAATAATATTATTTATCATATTTTATACCTATATGGTATTTCAATAGAAGCATTACAGAATTAATAACAGTCTAATTTTGCTATTACTCATATTATTCGTTTTTTCTTTAAAAATACCAGAAAGAGCATGTCGTTAAAATAATAAATTGGCATGATCCAAGTAGAAAAGCGCTAATATTACATAAAATTTGAAAAAATTTGATTTTAATTATAAATAAATAAAATTATTACGAATTCCATATAAGGGAAAATATGTGAATATATGCTATGTTTCTCATTCCTTAATTAAATGTAAATTATCCAAAAGGAAGCGAATGAGGTTTATCTGATATCGTTCCGCAACTATATAGATTAGTAGCTATGACGACCCACCACATATAATACATGAAAATTATTATAAAAAATATAATTGGAACATATAAAATGGGTTAAGTATCTCTAAGAACAGTTGCAGAAACCTTAATATAAATAAATAAATAAAAAAATAAATACAAAATTAAATAAAAATGGCTTTTTTTCTTGAATATTTATTTTTATTACTTTTATTATAATGATACTTAGATTAATTCTATTTCTCATACAATACAAGATAGCTGCAGTCATGAAAGATAAAATGAAAAAAATTATCGCTATTACTAAGTATTCAGATGGACTTGTATCCTATCTAGCTACTTAATTTAATACCTAATTTCCGCCACTATATACATCTTTAAGGTTTCTAAATTTAGAAAAATTAGAAATTTTGTATTTGTTAAAAATTATTATATATTTTTCAAATTATATTACACTTATTTAGTTGAATTTACAGATATATATCTGCCCAAAAAGAAACATCCTAAAAATGATAATCCGAAAACTATGGTTCCAGCCAATCCCCATACAGCTATAAAAGCATTTCTTTCTATCATTTTAAATATTAAATATCCTAATCCGATTGAAAACAAACCGGAAAAACATATAATCATCCATGTATTTCTTAAGTCGCTAAATGCTTAGGCGGGTTTATTGCTATTTAAAGCATCATTTACCACTTCGAAATACTGAGATACAGTTGGCAAACATATTCTTCCTACATCTGTTAAATTATTTAAATAAAAATTAAATAAATTATTTATTTACACAAGATAATTTAAAATAATATTACATGGAGTTGAATCATAATATAATACTCGTTCTTAAGCATTTGAAGGAGATAGGTTAGATTTACAAGAAGTTACAACTGAATTAGGACTGCATTATAAAACTCCTGTATTATCACTTTTTTTTGTACTTGGGCACTCTTTGACGCAAACAGTTCTGTAAAGTGTATGTTATGCAGGAGAAACGAAATATATGTAAGGATAATCAGATAATTTTCCCACACCCTTAATATCAAACATTTTTAATCATTAAATAGCATTCAATTATACATTAATCATTTAAAAAAAAAAAATATTACACAAGGATTATGGTCGGGATCAAATGGCTATGCTAAGTAGTCGGGATTTCCGAACACTAATCCAAAAATTGAAATTAACAGACATAATAAAGTAAATCCTGAAAAAAATCCTAGACAAACTATATCTGTGCACGATCTTTATTCTAAATAAGGCCCATTTTTATATTTTGTTTCCATGGAATCTCCTAAATCTGGTTAATTCATGATTTCGAAAAATTTAAATCTATTAATTTTGTTTTATTTTTAGTAATTATTTTAAAGTAGATTTATTATATAATAATTATATTTATGTTAAATTTTATTTTGCAGTAATTAATTAGTTGTTTGTTAATTTGTTCTGGATTATCTTTTAAATAATTAATTTCTAATTTATGTATATTATGAATTCAAATAAAAATATTTGTTAATCATAGTTTTCATGAATTTTCATCCTATATTTGAATGTAATCAGGCAGTATTGCGATTATTATGATAATGAAATAAAAAAAATTTAATAAATATATGACTAATAAAATAAAAAAAATTATAAAATTAAATTAAGTTATTATTTTTTTTAAAATTAAATTTTATATATTTTAAAAATTATATACACTTATAAAAAAAAAATCGCCCCGAAGGTAGAATCGAACTACTAGGCTTTGACACCTCTACGGATTTGAAGTCCGCACTCACCACCAGACAAGCTCATCGAGGCACTTATTTTCCATTAAATAAGTTAATTAATTATACATTATTTTTATTTCTCTTTTAAATTAATTTTCACAAGATATGAATCAAAAAAAGTATATAAAATTAACTCCTAAACTCCTTATATTATATAAAATTTATATATAAATATTTAAATCATGCAATTTATATGAATTCATTATTCGGCATCATGATCTTCTCTAAATTCTCTAAGTTCCTATAATACGAAATATATAAACATTGCAAATAAATATTTTATTAAAATATATTTTACTTTAGGCTCAAATTTGGCGTTAACATGCATTTCTTCATCCATACAGAATAGAATGATAATACAATCTAAATAAAAAAAACAAAAATAAAACCCAGCATACTTAAAAATGACATTTAATAATACCTGCAGCAGTACCAAACAAACTCATAAAAAATTACCCACAGCATAACTTAAAATAGCAAAACAAACAGTGGAAGCTTTTTTAATTAAAATAATGCTTACATAAAAATTAACATTAAACAAACAAATTAATTAATTACGAACTGGAGATTATAATCTTTATTTATAATAGTCAGTGTTTGTTATAATGAAATAGCAAGTGAAAGTAGTGGCCATCATAATAGCAAGATTACCCAAGAATTCGAATAAATCTCCAAAACCTGATACCAAAGAAATTCTCAAAGGATTTCTTAAATAAGAGTAAATGCGTCTTTAGCAGCTGTACAGAAGCTATTTCCAGTCATGACTGTTTATATATAGGCATTTTTGTTAAGGAATTCTATAAATCTTTTAAAGCATAAAAGACAACACTCCATGCATCTTAATATGTATTTCACAACATCATTATTGTTTCCTCCAGATTCTCTGATTTGACTATCTATATAAGCTAAAATAATTCTGATAGCTTATATTATGGCTAAAATTAAAGATCCAAAAGCTACGGTACCTAAGAAAAAGTTAAAATTTTATAAAAATACACATACAATATTTCTTTATCAATAAATTTGTATAAATTACCAATGTGATATCTCAGTAAAAGTCTAATTGACCTTAAAGTAGTATTATTTGAATCTCCTCTTTAATAGTACCAGTATGAACAAGCTCCGATTATTACGAATTAGCAAGAAGCAATTAAAAAGCAGCTGTTATTGCAATTAGAAAAATTATTTAAAATAGAAAATACTTTTTATTTGATTTATTTACGTAGACCATAGAAGAGAAAATATATGGGCGTATCCGAAATAGGTGACTTATTGGGAGTATTTAAATTATCCGAAAGGAAGTGAGTGGGGTTTATCAGAAATTGTTCCACTAGAGTACAAATAACATGCTACTACTAACCAATAAACCACATATCCGAAAGTAAGAATGAAGAAAATAACAGGAACAATCAAAATAGACTTAGTATCAGATACAAATCTAGCTGAGCACTTTTTAGATTATAAATTTTTTATAACATATTTTAATCATAAATTTATAATTATCTATTAATTTATTACTTTTATGATGGCTATACATAATCTGATTCTACTTCTCATACAACAAATAATCAAAATAGCAATTCCAGCTAAAGCGAAAAATGTGATTGCCAAATATTTATAGACATTAGGATCCATTTATTCTTAATTTGCTTAGTTTATATACTTACTATTATCATTTTTACTTTATTTGCTATATATTATAAAATTAATATAATTATATTTTTTTTTTATTTTATTAGAATAATACCTTGAATTTATAAGTTCATCATAAGACTTCAAACAAAATGCACCTGCTCCTAATAAACCTGCAATAGTCAGCAATATAAAACTCCAAACAACACATCCTGCACTTAATCTTACGAGTCTTAAAAATATGAATCCCATGATAATGGCCAAAAACCAGAAGAAGTAATAATCATCCATGAATTTTTTAAATCACTCATTGCCGAGTCAATTTCTCCCACATTTATCGCAGTAGATATTTTTTATAAATATTTTTCTACTTTAGGTAGGCAAATAATGTCTCCATCTATATAAAATTATTAAAATGTTTACAAATTTTAGTAATTTAAAATAACTAATATATTCAAATATACAGGGAGCAGTATCATAGACAATGGTTCTAGAAGTTGTTGAAGGTGATAAATTTTGGTCACAAGATGTCACAACACTATTAGTACTGCATTTTAGAGAATCATCATTAGGTCCTGGGCATGATTTTACGCAGACAGTCCTATAAAGGGCTTCAGGAGTAGGACTTGCAAAATATATGAAAGGGTAATCCTTTAACTTTCCAATTCCCTTTATAAAATTATTAAAATATGAAATATACAAAAATTATTTTTTTATTTTTTTTCCAAACCTGTTAAGAAAAATATAAAAAAATTTAATAATATATAAATATAAAATCCATTTTTTAACAATTTAATTATAATTTATTCAGAAATATAAAACTAAATAATTTCAACGAAGTATGATAAAATAATTATTATTATTTACGCAAGGTTGATGATCAGGGTCATAGGGTTATGCTAATAAAGCTGGATTTCCATTCTAAAAAGAAAACATAGCTATAAATCCACAAGCAGCTCCGAATAATAAAAACAAAAGCAAGCACAATATATCTGTACAACCTCTATTAGCTCTTGGTCCAGCTGCTAGATCTTATGATGTTTTTTATCCTTTATCTTACATTATATAAATTTTTTTTTTATTATACTTTTTATATTAATAACTATATTTCTTTTTAATTGATTAATATTATCCATTTATTAGATTAGAGATAATGTAAGCAGTTGCAAAGAAAGAGATTTATAATAATAATATATTAATTTCCCTCCATTTTGCTTTTTAGAGTAAGTAATATAAAACCATTTCATTAATTCCTATTCACTCATAAAATACATGAAATAATTTTTATATACATATAATTATGAATAATTTTATGGGTTTTCATTTCTCATATTATTGCTGAATACGAGGAAAAAAAGCAATTAATACACTGTATTATAAAAAATAGAAATTTTTATGTTTGATAAAATAAAAACAAAGGATAACATACATTTAAATCATCAATAATCTCAGTAAATTGTATATTATCTATATATAAAAATAATTCATATATAGTAATATATATATTAAAATAAAAATTAATATAGTAAATTATTTTAATAAGAAAGAATTTTTGATAAGGTTATATTTGTTAAAAATAATTTATTTTATTTTTTTTTTCAATTCTTCTTTTAAAGGAAAACCAAAAATTAAATAATTTTTTACTTTTTTAAATAAAATATTTTTATTCGCTAGTTTGATTGATCACTCCTAATTTTCTAGAGATTGGATATATTCTTCTAGATTATCATATTAACAATAAGAGTCATAATTAATCGCATATTTTCTATAAAATTCCTAATTCTATATGCTATGATTAGGGTCAGTATGTTATTAACAATATATCTATATATTAAATTGAGAGAATTCTATTTTTTCAGGATCGAATATATCTCCTCCTTCGATTTAAATTTAGTAGCCATTAAGATAAGCACATATAGGATGAGCCCAGAAATTACAATTACAATTTTGCGTTTCTTCTTTTATTTATTATTGCATTTACTATTGTAATTAAGAACTTTCTTTTTCTTGTAACATTTATCCTTCACTAGATCGACAACAAGGAATCTTCAGACCTTTTAGACTGTCACAAAAATAGCAGGGGGCTAACTTTAATCTATTATTAGGTCAGGTTTTAATTCCCATTCACCCCCATTTACCAACTTACATTAATTTTCTAAAAATAAACATGATAGATGGAACCATTTGTTATTATAATTTTCTGGATCCCCGATGGGAAATCTTTTGAGTGGAAGCTATCGGAGATGGCAACACAGGGCACATTTTGCTTCATGAATTGTTTCTCTTCTTTTTTTGAGTTGAAATATTGGCAATAGTCACACAGGAATTTACCAGTTGGAATTACTTTGATTCCATAGCATTATTTATGAAAAGATATCGAGCATTAGGAACAATATACTACGGGATTATGGTCTGTAAACATCTAATATTAAATTATTTATAATTTAATTGTATATTAATGATATGCTTACATGATTAAAACAAATGGCGCAGTCAATATCTAAATTTTTCTTACATTTTTTTTTCTTTTTTTTTAAATTTCCTTTTTTTTATTGGGGTTTCTAACCAGAAGCATTGAATTATGTTTATGTGGTGTTTTTGTTTGAATGATTGTTATTCTATTATTTTTCTTTTTCATCATATCTAAAATAATATTAAAATTAAAAATTAAAAATTAAATTAATTTTATATTAAAACACTCAATTTTAAATTATTTATGATTTACTATTGTTGACTTTCATCAAATTTCCCATTTTCTTGATCCAAATCTAAAATTGCATCATCTCCTTCGTCTTCATCTTCATCTTCTTCTTCCTCTTCTTCTTCATCCTCGTTGATGTGATTATCGGACATAAATCCATAAAGATTCAACTCTCTGCAAGGCCTATCTTCTTTAAACTCGTCTGAGTCCTTCAGTATTTTTGATTTTTACTTTAGGAATGTATTTTAATTTGATTATTAGTTATTCTTTGAATTTGAAGAATTTTTTTGAGAAGATAGCTTTCCCTACTATAGCTACTGTTGGTGCTCATTCTACACATTTTCTTACTCAATATTTTGATTTTGCTTTACTAATTCATCATCTTTATCTTCATCTTTGGGAGTTCCTATTAGGTCAGAATCTTATTCTTTATTGGACCCTTCATTTTCTTTCTCTTAAGATATTTATTAATTATTTTCTTTCTACTATTATTCATTTGATTACTCTATATGTTCTTTCTATGGAGTTATATGTTTTTCATTAACAGTTTGTTCATCTTAGTTTTATTCCACCTCTATTTCAATTTTATCAACCTCTATTTCCTCTTTCTAATTATTTTAATAGTTATTTATATATTCTTATTTTTAGGCACTACTACTTTCTTATTTTTCTTGATTTTAATATTATTACTATTATTGCTAAACTTATTAATTTTCATAATTATTTTCCTTTTTTGATAAATTGTTTTCCTATTATTAATTTTCAATGTCATTCGTTTAATCTATTTCGTTGTTTCCTTCATCATAATTATGTTATGAAGTATTTTAAAATTCTTAATTGTCTTTAGCTTAAAAATACTTGTCAGTTTATTCATTATTGTAATTTTCTTTTGAGTTTTGCTATTAATTGGTGTCTTTTTCAAATATTTAGCTATCGTTAAAATTGGAACACTTTAGTTTTAATTATTCATATTGCTCATAGAATTTCCAAAAAAATCTTCTTCTTGGGATTGCTACTAATTATTATCTCCATTATCATTAAAGTTTAGTTCAGAATTCATATTATTATTAATTTATCCTATATCAGAAAAAAGTTAGGATTGCTTTGCTGTTTTTCATTAGAAAAATCATTTAATTTTTATTCGTGCTAGTTTTCCTTTTCTTAAATTTATATTTCAATATCATCTGAAACCTAATTTTCTTGCTGCTTATCTGTTTATTTATCATTTTCTTCCTCCTCTATCTTTTCTTCTATTTTTTCTTCTACTTAATCCTAAGATTATTATGATTATTGATTTTATTCATTGGAATTTTCTTCAATTTTTTCATCTTAATATTGTTGTTACTCCTACTACTATTACTAATATTCTAAATCATTATTATTTTTATTGGATTGCTATTCTTCTTCGTTTTAATCATTTTATGAGCACTCTTCTTTTATATTTTTATTAGAATTTTCTTCTTATTTTTTGTTAAATTACTATGAACTTTGTATGGTGCTTTCGTCTTCTAGGTCTTGTTTGGAAGTTTTAAAATAAGTATCTGTGTTGAATTCTTTGTTCTAAAATCCTTGCATGAAGCCTTTTTTTATAGAAGTGTATCTTAACAAGTTCAAATATTTGGAGGAGTTTTCCATTATATTATTTCTTTTATTTATATTCGTTTAAATTTCTCTCTTTTTTTTGTTGTATGACTCTAAAATTTTTTTCTTGATTTGTCTTAATTCATTGTTTGAGTCCTAGGCGTGCTTTAGTACAATTACATTTAATGCTAGCTCATCTAATTCAAACTATTGATCAGGCTCACTATGATTAGAATTCATATTATACATGGGTTTGAATATCTAATTTTCTTATTTTTTCTGATCTAAAACCTTACATAAAATGCAAATATTTAAATTTCATTTATATTATAAATAAATAAAAATTATTAAAATCTATTAAGTACTTAATTGATAGCTAACATTTTGCTATGGTCATTTAAACAATTTTGTAGTCCCTAATGATCTAGAATTGCAAAAGATTTCAGAACTGCAGATGGGTCTTACATACTAGCAATATCTTTAAATATTTATGTGTTGCACTGTTCATATATAGTTTACAAAAACTATTTCCCTATCATATTTATATCTTCCTAGGTTTAGGGTCTTAAGGTTTTTTATCTATTTTCTTCAATTCTACCAATATCTTTACCAGAAATAATTCTAATATTTCCAAATTATGCATTGGAAACATGAGGGAGATGTTAAACGGTTTGCTAGTTAAATCTAGTGGACAATTGGTTTATTTAAAAAGTAGCAAGAACTGCAACACCATTATAATTTGGAATGTTAAAAACAACTGACATATATTATTTTAGCTTAAATGGTACTATTTCATCTGAATAGTATGACTTAAGTCTTAAATTTTAATCTCTTCTCTCAATTTCTTCATAGGATTCATCATTTTTTAAAGATTTATCTAAAATAAAGAATTTTGATTTATTAATATGTCAATAAGAAAGTTATATACTAGTAGATAGATAGATAAGTATGATTTATTATGATATATATGTATACCTACTACATTTTACAAATAGTGATGCAACTTATTCTTTTTCTACTCCTTGTCAGCATCTTTAAATAAAATATCAATTTTTTTATTTGTTATTATGTTGAAATATAACTCATCAATGCTTTCCCACCATTCGTGCATTCTTACTGTTCTATCGTCGTCTTAATAATTTGGATACCCAGACTCTAGGTATATAATATCTTCGACTTCTGATATGTTTTTGGTTAAACTTTAGACCTATACATTATTATTTACAATGTTATTAGCAGTTTAGTTATTTCTATTCACATCATCATCTTCAATAAATTTAGTGCTTCTAATTTGATTTTTTATGTCCTTTAGCTAATCTTTTATGACTGGTTACATTTATTATTTATCTTCTTATCCATAATCGTAATGTTATTATTGTTAGGGTCCTTTAGAATGTACCAAACTACTATTTTGGTTTTGATACACATTATTTTCAGGAATTACAAGAATATCATCTTCAATTTTTTTCTAATAAGCTTTAGATTTCTTAGAGACTTTGTTTTGCTTCTTTTTGCTCACAAAGCTCAAACCATTGGGACTATTAGAACTAACGGAATTTGCTCTTTCGGGATACTCTTCCATAATCTGATTTTTTTTACTCATGATATGAGGTCTGTGCCCCGGTCTTGATCCAATTTCTATAGGTAGATTTTGAGCGTAAAACTATTGCGAGAATGTCTAAATTTCGTTAATTATTTATTCTAAAGTTATTTAAAACCCAGCCTAATTCTTGTGAGCACTGCAAAAAATATGACACTTAACTTTCGTCAAAAATCCAATTTCTTAGCACACAATATACTTGTCTTAGTCTAATAGGCACTCGATATGCGCTAGGTTTTAACACATTATGGATTTGCACTTCACTTTCCACGTACTGTCACTTTTTCTACATATGGCACACACTTTTTCAATTTCTGAAACCAAAAATTTTTCATCCCAAACACTCCAATTCCCTTTTGAGAAATTAATAACTGCAGATCATCATGAAATAATGAGCACAATAAATGCACTGGAGTTGATAATTTTTCACTCTAATCATCGTAATCTTAAAAAAACCCTGGAATGAGTGGCCAAGACTCATGTTCGTGTTTAGAACACAACTTACAATATTAAGCCATCGAGCTTTTGTTTATTTGATTCTAGCGGTATTGTTGTATTTTTATTTATTTAAATTGAGCCCTTTTGTTCTATTTAATATTATTCACTATATTAAAATTTTTCCCACACTATTTATTAATTCTTTGAATGGGTTTATCCTTATATATATATACGTATGTATATAGAGTCTTTTAATTATTATTTTAAGTAATTTTATTTTCTTTATTAATATATTATTATATATATATATTACATATACCTTAAACAATTAATAAATTAAATATTTAATTAAGTAAATAAATAAAGTAATAAACACTATGTGTTAAAATATATATAACTAAATATCATATGAGTATATATATATATTAATGTAGTAGTAATAATCAAATATAATAATACAACCCTTATATTAATATTTATATGGAGGTATTTAAAATATAGAGTATACATTATTTCAAATCATTTTTAAATATCTTTTAAAAAAATTAATAATTTTTTAAAAACTATTTTTTGACTAATTCTTACTTATTTTAATATTCTATCCCTTAGCTTTTAGTATATATATAAAAAATGAAAAAGGATATTCACTTATTATTATTATTTTTATCAATAAAAGCACAATTTTTTATTAGATGAGAATTTTAAGATAAATATATTTTTTTGAGGTAATAATTAAATCTAGCAAATTGTTTATTAATATTCTCTCAACTTAATATTTTTATTTAAATTTATTAGTTTAAAATATTAGTTTATAAGTATTCAACGTATAGTTTTAGTGAACAAATAATACCCTATTGAAAGCTAATTCCAATACATAGTTAATAATGTAATGAACTGATTCAATAAATAGCTTATAAGCCTTTAAAAGAAACAAAAAAAAAAAAAAAATAAAAAAAAATATAATTAAATAAAATTTAAAGAATATGAAATATTAAATCTAAATTATAAAAATAGATGGTGTAGTTTTAATATCAAGTAAAAAGTTTTTCTTTTTATTATCATTACTAGCAATAATAGTAATATTCTTAAAATTTGTATATATTATTTTTTTTTTTCGAAACACCTTATTTTTTAATAAAATTCTTATTCCCCATACGTGTATAAATTTATAACTTATAGCCTGTAATATATATAAATTTTTAATAATCTTTATTATTATTTAACGTATGGTATAGTTTAAACATTTTTGAATACTTAAATAGTAAAATTTACATAAATAGATTTAAAAATTTTTTATTTTTTTTTGGAGCTTAAATATATCTATATAATTATATTGCAATGTAATATAAATAAGAAATTAACTCACTTTTAATATATAAGTGAATAGAGTAAAAAAAAAACAAAGAAAAAAAATTGCCATGGGTAAATGAGATTAATGGAATGTTTAATTAAATAAAATTAGAATATAATAAAATTAAGAAAATACTATTAATGAAAGCAATAGATAGTCAATAATTTTAAAAAAAGGCTGTCGGCACGTGGACTTCCCAAGCGGTCCCCCACCTTAGTACTAACCACGCCTTAAGACGCTTAACTTCGGAGTTCTAATGGGATCCGGTGCTTTAGCCTTAGTATGGCCGACAGCGAAATTGTATGCTTAGAATCATATTTATGGAATATTATTCAAATATTTTTTAATAATTTTAGATAGATAGATAGATAGATAGATAGATAGATAGATAGATAGATAGATAGATAGATAGATAGATAGATAGATAGATAGATAGATAGATAGATAGATAGATAGATAGATAGATAGATAGATAGATAGATAGATAGATAGATAGATAGATAGATAGATAGATAGATAGATAGATAGATAGATAGATAGATAGATAGATAGATAGATAGATAGATAGATAGATAGATAGATAGATAGATAGATAGATAGATAGATAGATAGATAGATAGATAGATAGATAGATAGATAGATAGATAGATAAATAGATAGATAGATAGATAGATAACTATGACATATTTATAAAATAATTATTAAATATTTTTATGCCAAATATAATAATAATATAGATATTTAAATTAACATTTTTTTTATTAATTTTATATCAATCTCTAGCATACTTAGATTTTTTAACTTTTCTCTCTATAACTTTGGTGTCTTCTTGTGTTAATTTATGAGGATGAGAATGATATCCCTTATAAGGTTAGGGCATTATATTTTATTTAGATTCAAAAACCATTTCCTATATTTTAATTTTATAATAATAATAAGTTATAAATATATAATTAGAAAACTATATTTTCTATACCTAAAACTCAGCCATTTCATTTGAGTAATTTAGGAAATTAGCCATTTTCAGACATAATGAGTCATAAACCTTAAGCATTTGTATTTTAAAGTCCTTAAGAAAATCTTCAATTCTTTGTGTTTTTTTATACAAAAAAGCGGGAGAAAAGTCTTCTGGGTCTTTAGAATTGCATCCTTTGATATACACATCAAACTATTCCATCCTCTAAGGTTCAAATTCATTACCAACGAGTTCTATCCTTGGGAAGACCTATTTCAGAAGAATTCCAAGTTCGTTAAATTTCTCCACAAATTCAATTTCCTGATGCCATGATGTCGTTTGATGGTAGTTACAACAGGTGCATCTTATTATTCCAATCTATATAGGAAAAGGGTAAATATTGCAATAAAAATGGTGTTTTTTAAAGAATTTGTATATTTTAATACCTAGAAGCTTCCATAATTCCAGTCATCGGGAGGCAGTTCAGGCTATTCTTCCATGTCATTGTATTCTGCATTAGCATCCTATGTTTGCAGAACTTTCTTTTGTGCTCTATGAGGATACAAAACATCTCTTAATATTTTCAAAATATTGAAATATTAAACAGCACTTATTTTTTCTTGCCTATTTTCCGAATCAGTATACTTATAACATTTTAATGTTTTAGTAAGTAAACCCAATTCTTATAGATCTTCTTTCGTCGTATCAATTTCTAAATGAGTTAGTATTTTTAGGAGTCTTTCAATTTCAATTACATACTCCATATCAGAGTCTTTGCTGTTTATAGTTCCGTTATTTAAAAATGTGTTTAAGCAGTCAAAAGGAATATCTCCTCTTCCTTTTAATTTTTTTTAAAAAATTATATTTATATTTTCAATCTCTAATTATTTGACTTAGTACCTGTAATTTGCGGAGATAATAATTGTCCAATTATAACGATTTTATTGAAATTTTAAACCATTTATTTGGCTAAATTGAGCAAAAATTTGTTTTGTTTGAGAACATTTTGCACATTCATTTCCAATTTAATTCTTAGTTTCTAAGAGTTAATACTACTTTGGCTCATAAATGAGTCATTCATATTATTACTATTCATTGTCTGGTTTAGAGATTTGGGATATATATTTCTTCTTACGTTTCTTTTATTCGAAACATCGTACATATTCTTTTTATGCTTTTGCTTGGAAATTCCCCTTAAAAACTTTCTTCTTCTGGGAGGCTTGTCTTAAAGAGGGTACCACTAGTACTCAAGCATATATATTCTTTCTATAAACAAATCTTCAACCTCTTATTTATTAATGGATTTCGTCATTATTGTTTCGTTATAAACATCCCCTCCAATGTACTCAATCATATTCGGAAATAGAATAATATCTCTTGTATTCATAGATGTCTAATAAATAAATAATTTTTATTAAACAAAAAAAAAAAATAAAAATCAATTAATTTTTTATATACATTTCCCTCCATTACACCATTTATATAAAGTGTTAAATCATATGTCTAGTAGCCACAGAGGTGATAAACGACAGTACAATGGTACTCCAGTCCGTACCTGATTTTTCTAATTGAAAACATTTTGTGTCTTTATTTGCCAGCTCTGTAAACCATTGTGAATTCTTCATCATAATTCATTCCAAAAATTAGTCGCGATCCAGATATATTGTCGAATCGGAAAATTTTTTTAAATCTTATTCTGAAATTGGAAATTTATAATTAGTTAAAATATTCTTTATTTCTAAAAATTATATTAATACTTTTGGATGACATGAAGGAAAATGAAACTGTAAAACCATAATATTTGGTGAAGACGAATAAAGGATTGAATACTTCTTATACTATTTAATAGTTTTCCTTGGGTAGACACATAATCCCCTTCCTCAGAAGAGATTATAGAGTGGTTCTAAAAAAACATTAGATTGCTAAAACCGATACGTAGATTTTTAGTTTTCTAGAAATTCCTCCTTCCATTTTCTCTTAGTCTACATCGAACTATAAGATAAATAAAGCGATTAAAGTAAAACCAAAATTAAATATAAATCCAAAAAGTAAATACATATTTAGTAGGAGTTTATAGTCTTTGTTTTGTAGGAGACTAGCTTTCTCTCTGTAATTTGTGTGCAAAGAAATAAGAAAGACATCTAGATAGTTTCGTCATTGTTGTATTGAAGTACGGCTTTTACAATGCCTCAACTCCTCCATGATATCTTTCATCATCAATTTCTAAGTTCTTTTAAATAAAGAAGTAGTATCTGTATTCCTTCATTATAACTTTAGGACCGACTTAAACAGTAGGAGGTTTATTATCTACAGATAATTTAACTTCATTATTGTTTTCTTTTTTTTTTTTTATAAAATTGTTAAAAAAAATGAATGCATTTATTTATACTAAAAATAGTGAATTAAGGTAGTACTGCTTTCATCAACGTCTGAATGACCTTCTTCTTCTTCAATTATGTGGGGAAGTTCTTACGTTTAAATATAATAATATAACTTATTGAATTTTTTGATATAGTTTCTGTGAACGATTTGTTTGGCGGAATATTTTTTTATTATGAGTTTTATTTTGTTGGCAGCTATACATCTCTTTCTGTACCTTTTTCTGTAAAATCTTTATATTTTTTTATGGCATCTTACATCTATTTACCATATTTCTTCTCCCTGATTCTTTTCAAAAATTTATTCGAGTGGTACTAAATTTTGATGATAGCAGTGATTCTTTTTTACATAAAATCTCTGTATTTTTTTTTTCTAAAAAAGTATTATATGAAAATTAAATGTCCATAAAACAACTAAATCCTAACTAAAATTACCTTCGGTAAAACCTTTATATAAATTTACATGCTTTGATTTACTATTCAATTACTTTTCTAAATCTTCTTCCTTCAGTTCTGGCCTTATAATTTCTGAACATTCTCTAAATTTTTCTCGCACACTATCTCTTCTTTTACAACCGATTTTTATAAAAGCTTGTATATGCATAGCTGCTCTTAGTAATTTAATTTTCATTCTAGCTTATTTTTATCGTTATAAAGACTTATAAAAAAAGGTAATAATATTAATTATAACTAAAAACTATACTAAATTATTAATAAAAATATATTACTTCTTTTAATCTTCTCTTATCTCTCATATGTCTAAACCATTTTTATAATTTCTTAGCTGCTTATTTTCTCTTATATTCTTTCTTCATGTCTTCCCATCCAATGCTTTTCTTAGTTTTTATCTTTATTAGCATACATTTTCCCCAATGAGATAATCTCTAAGCGGCTCTCTTTCTTTTTTAAACCAGTACCGAATCTTTTAATTTAAATAATTTTAATTGTTTTATATTAAGAAAAAATAAACTAATATAATGCTCACCTTTGCATTTATTAAAATTGCCGCTTTTAATCTCTTTTCTTGCCACCTTTTAAGCCAAACAACTTTCCACTTTTTATATTTAAAATATATTTGAATTCTAGAAGCTGCATTATTTCTTTTCTTTTTGTATCTCTCTCTCCAAGCCAAGTGTCTTTTCTTATATCTGTAATAAATAATAATGGTTTTGCATGCTTTTTCCATTTTCGCCTTCATCCATTCTTTAAACCACTATTTTCTCCATTTCGAGTATCTATTATTATTTATATTTTGAGAAAAAATAGAATATTTATAAAAATCGATAATGAATTTTTATACCGATAATATATTTGTATTCTTTCAGCCGCCCTTTTTCTCATTTAATTCCATTTGTATCTCCAATTCGCTCTCCAATTTATGTATTTATGCAACAAATAAATAGTGTAGGCAGCTTCTTTTCTTTTTTTTACTTATTTATTTACTATCTTTAATTTACCCATAATAAAGGTTAGAATCTATCTTTAAGCCATTCTTTTTATCATATACTCCACGTATCTATTCGACCAAAACTCCATCTTCCATTGATAATATCGGAAAAATATTTAAATTCGTCTGGCCGATCGTTTTCTTAGTCTAATTAGCTTTTATCTCTCTTTTCTGGCTTTTATTCGGGCCAATACAGTTCGGAAAAAACGTTGTAATTTAATAGCTGATCGTTATTTAATAGCAGGATCAACTAGTCTGAATTCTTGTTTTTTCGGTCTTACTAAAAACTAATTCAATAAAATTCAGTATTGAAATTATTAATTTTCTATTATTTAGTTACATGATCCTCTGTATTTTTAGATTTTATTATTGCTTTAGCTATACTAGGTGTAACTAATGAAAAAATAGTTTCTTTAATAATTTAAAAATAAAATATATTTGAAATTCATACTATATTCTGCCCGCTTAAATTCGAAATCTCCATTGGGTCTTTCTTTATCTGCCAGAAGAGTTATTTAAGTTCTTTCAGGTTCAAAATGTCTGAATATTTTTACGACGAAAGGATAGCCATGGAATTCTAATTATTTAGAAAATAAAATTTGAGGGGCCAAGTCAATCGTATTTAAACGATAGGATATTTTGAACTTTTGTTAATCATAAAATTAATTCAATAAATTAATGTAAAAATAAAATAAAATTTTAACCAAGTACATATTTCCAGGGATTTTTATCTTCTGAAATTTCCAATGCTAGATTTTTGTTTAGATCATGTTTAGCATTTAATCTTTTATCCGATGAAATCTGGCTGTGACCATTGAGTTATTCCATATGGCACCAATAATTTTTGGGGAACCCAACACTCTCAGCTATAACAAGTCTTAAAATATAGCCTTCTGGCGTTGTTGTTCTTTAATTATACAAATATTAAAAATATATAAAATGACTTATAATAAATTGATTTTTTGGTTTACCTTCCTCTATAAAGAAATATAATTTTTTTTAGAATAGCTTCCCTGATTTTTTGTAAAGCTTTTAATTTGAAAAACTTTCTTTTCCACCATCTTTAGATTACAATGCCCCCACTTTCATGAATTTTCCCAAATTACGTTCTGAAAATATTAATATCTGATGACCCAGGCTCATAAGTTTATTTAGATTTGAAAACAAAGGAATAGTCTTCTCTAACCATCATTTTGTCAAGTTCATCTTTATTTTAAGACAATAATAATAGAATTAATTTATTTAATTTGTACAAATAAATAAATTACCTTTATATTTTTATCTATTGGGATAGTGTAAACAACCGAAGACACTGTCAATGGCCAGACGAGATTAAAATGCTCAACTACTTCCTAAACTATGTATTTTGTATCTTCACTTTTATTGTATGCTCCCATTTCTTGAAATACCTTCGTCATAAACACCTTGTGCTTATATTCAAACGAACGGATTTTGCCATAGTTGCCCCTCTAAAATATGATAAACACCAGAATAAGATAGCAGTTCGGTCTGTCAATATAAGAATAGTAATATCCTTATTTTTCTTCTCCATCTTAGTTATACATAATCGTTTTTTAAAAATCTGAAGACTTTGGAAAAAAATTTGTAATTTATTTATTAATTAAACAGATTAATTAATTTATTTTAGAATTACGAAAATTCTATTTTTTGAATCTTGATTAATTTCTTCTCTTTTTAAGTCTAAAAATTCTTTTTCTGTTTAGGCATATGTACGCTATAATTTGCTGTGTTTGTCATCTATTTTTATTATTTTCGCAGGCCACTTTTCTTTGGAAATAGGATCCATTATAAAAATCTCTTCATCTTCTACAAAATCAATATGAATAGTTTTTGTGTCATAATTAATTGACATTTTCTTCCTCAATTGTTAGCATACTATATGTAACATGGTTAAAAATAATTCACTCATAATATTATATTTATCATTGTATTCCTTTAAAAATTGAGTAAAGTCTATATAGTGCAGACTGAATTATTCGTAGTTCTTTTTGTCATCATTATTCGTTATAACGTCATCCATTTCATCTTTAAACGAAAGCATAAGGAAAGTTTCTGTTTTTTCAAATCCAGCACATAATTTTCCTTGTCGTCTAAGAAATGATTATTGGTTTTTTAAAAAAATATAAATACAAAATCTGCACTATAAAATATAAGTTACTTATTGACTTTCCTCTTTTTTGATTTTGGTTTGTTCCCATTCTATAAGTCCTCCTCTTCATCATCATACTATTCCATTTCTTCTTCTTCTGTATTGTAAAAATCTTCATTATTTTCCTCCACATATTCTCTTAAAAGGGCATTTCTATATGGATAAACTGTGATGAAATTTCTAGGTAATCCAAAAATTCTCTTACACAATACACATTCACATTATTCTAACTCTAATACTGCCTTATCCTATGTTTAGAATAAAAAAATTGTAAATAAATATTTTAATATAAAGATATGTTTTTTACCTTGAATAATTTGAGGGAAACTTATTTTTATACATCTTTTTTGGTTTACATTTATTTATTTTTTCTCAAAACTGTTTAAATATTAGGTACAGATTCGTTATTTCTTTTTAATTAAAATGAATCAGTATAGTGAATTTAATATATATATATGCAATATTTACCTTCTATTTAAAAAAACTCAGGGTTCACGTATTTAACCTTCTGATACACGTTGGATGAAGTTTGTGATTAAAAATAATCAAGTAGTGGCAAAGGATTATCAAAATTACCAGATATTTATAAATTCTATTAGTTTTATTATTGTTATAAAAGAGGTGGGAGTTTAGTTTTTTCCAATTGTTTTTATAATATATAAGAGTGAGAATTATGCCTTGACAATAAGCCTTATTTGAATTTCTAGCTTTATTTAGAATAGTTCATTTGTTAAGGGTCTTAATTGGCTTGGGAATCTGTGAATTATTTAAATCTAAATTTTATTTCAAATAATTTATTTTAAGTTACCTTTTATGGGCGACTGTGAGTTTGCTTATGAAGTCCTGTGCTTTTTAATATTACTTTGATAAGAATTTAAATAGCTTTTCATCATTGAACTATTACTTCGAATATGAACGGCATTGAATGGCTATCCAATTTATTAAGAAGTAAAGGTTCCTGAAAGTTTTTTATTTTTGCTTGAAAAACATTATTTTCCTAACGATGATCCTATTTAATTAGAGTTAAATCCTAGTTTAAAAACGAAAATAAAAAAAGTGAATTATTATTTGGTTACCCATTTATTTTTTTCCTATTTCATTTTCTTACTCTACCTCTAACTTATCACTGTCTTTAAAAATTACTTCTTTTTACTCATCGATAATTTATGTGGAATCATCATCCCATAACCTAAAATATATAAAGATTTTGGAAATTTAAAAATTCATTTTTTATACAAATGAATTACGTTGACTGACTCTCCTAATAATTCAGCTAGTCTTTCTCTTTATCTCTAAATGTTTTTTACTATTCATTTTATATGTCAAACAAATGGTCATAATTTTCAGGTTCAATTCTATTAAATTTATCAGACATTTAATCTAACTTTGTTTCCACACTGACTCCCTTCTTATAAAATACGCAGCTAGTGCACTTATTTCTATAAGAAGAAGATATCGGATTCCAAGAAATTTTTTTTCTTCTCCTTTGTTTCTCAATATCTTAAATTTTCTAATAAAATATCATTTCAATTAAGTTATAATAATTAATTAATTAATTAATTAATAAATTTTAATTTTGAACTTTCTTACTTGCTAATAAACAATGATGTAATCAGAAATTTAGTTGACTAATATTTCATCGTCCAAGTTGTTCACAGCAATCTTTTATGCCTATTTAAAATGACTCAGTGCTTTTTCATAATTACAAAAATATTCTTCTTCAATTCCTAAATTGTACAAAGAAACAGTAAGGAGCTGAACTATTTAAGATTATTATTCAAACAAAAAAGCTTGCTCGGGACTGCTTATGCTTTTTTTCTTTTTTTTAAATTTTTTAAACGCTAATTCAGTTAAAAATAATCTTCGTATAGCTCTGTTACTGCATATGTTTGACTTTCATAGGCAGCTTCATGGCTAATAAAAAGGATTGCAAATAATTAATAATTTGTAGAGTATATTTTATTTGTACTCCCCGATTTAGGCCATAACAACTCCCATATTCATATTCGTTAATCCTTTGTAAATTCTCAAATTATTGTTATAGGAAATTTGGAGGGCATCATCCAACTATATTAAAGAAGTAGCAACATTCTTCACTTTTCTATTGTAACATGCATAGTTATTTAAATTTAATACTCTCAAATTATTAAATACTCCATATTGACTTTGTTCTTTTTCTAACATTATATCTGATTTTTAAAGCAATAAACTTGCTACCCTCATATTGTTATCATTCAAGTGATCGCTAATTTTGTCACTCATCAACTTAATAATTTTTGAAAAATAAATTTCAAACCTTTCTAAAGATAGTGCATCTCTCGCTTTTTTGATTTCTAACGAAAATAGGATATATAAATTAACATTGATCTATATCTCTATTTACTTATTTTTATATTGTTATTTATATATTAAATTATATAGAATTTTCATGCTTCTTAAAAAACATAAAAAATCAAAGTGAATTATTTTAACAAGATGTAATTATTCATATATATTATTGTAATTATAAATTAAATCTATTAATCTTTTTTTACAATTTTAAATGATCTATAATGTTTGATCTATGTCTTATTAAGATAAAAGATTCTTTAATTCATCAAAAGATATTTCCATTCCAAAATCTCTACTGGACTCTTCAGATAAAACTCGAAATTTTTCAAAACTTTAAAATGACTGAGCTCTCGTAATATTCACATGATCTATGGGCATGCTCTTACTGTTACTATTTTATTACTACAGTTGGCTCATTTCAGTATATACTTTTTTTGTGCCTTTTATTTATAAAGAAAACTGTTTTATTACTTAATCTAGATGGTAGTTTTCTATTTAATTAATATATAATTATTATAATTTAAAGAAAACACAACATACATATTTCAATTAATTCGGCTAAGAATATTAAAGTTGATTAAATACACTAATATATAATAAATAAATATTTTTGGAATTTTAGTATGCTACATATTCCAATTAAAAAAAATAGTAACTTTTGTCTATAATATTATTAAAAAAAATATTTTTAATTTATTCTTTCTTTTTTAATTTAAACCCTAAAAATGCTTATAATCAAATTTTAATATTAATTAATTTTTTATTATATAATAAATTTTTCATAGCATAATTATTTTTAGTAGTTATTAGTTAATAAAAATTAAAAAATCTCAAAATTTTTTCCCAGCAACACCCAAAGTTAAATTTCTCTAGGCTGCTTCTTCTATGATTCTTTTAATTTCCTAATGCGCTCTAAGTACGGTATTTTTACCATCTCCTTCAATATGCAGATATTACTTTCTTTATCCTGGTGCTACCTAATATTTTAATATATTTAATATGATATTTTAAGAATTATTTTAATATACCTTCTTTCCAGGCTCGATTACTGTTCCTCTTATAGTGATAACACAGTTAGTTAAATCGTAAATAGTTCCTATAAACTCTCTACTTGTGACTTTTTAATGGCGTTCGGGGGGTAATCATTGATTTCAAAGTCTGCAGTAACAATATCTTGATTCTAAATTAAAAAATATCTTTAATTAATTTTTATATTTAATTAAAAAATTGTATAAATATTCGTACCTCTTCTTCTTTTCTGATGAAATTGTTAAACAAATCCACAGCTTATTTGGTTCCCTCTTCTACTGATTTTATAGCACTTTTTCTTTCTTCTAACGCTTTGGAAATGGCCCTTTAAGCAGCTTTGACTATTTCTTCTTGACTAGCTCCATTTAAAATTTACAGTTGAGCTGCTTTGAAACCCTCGTCCATAATTTGTTTTCTTATGTGGGGATCTTTAATCATGGCCAGTTTTTCTTTATCAGTTTTTCCTTTGGCTTTTCTTCTTTTTTTTCAGTTGGTTTATTGAAAATATCTTCTTCGCTGTCTGAATCTGATATATCATTCTCCATTCCGTATCTTTTTTGAGTTCTTTCCTTATTTTGCTCTGCTATTAAAGCTCCTCTTCTGAAAATTTATATCCTTTTCCCTTAATGTTCTGGTTTAGGTATATCTTTTCCTCTCCATCAGCTACCTTTTATTAGTGCGATTATTAGAAACCATATATATTATTAAATATTATTTAAATTTTGATATATTATTTCTTACCTTTTATATAAAACTATTGTAGAGGTCTAGTAATTTTTGAGGGACTTTTTAACTACTCATTTTTAACGCCTTTATCATATCGGCAGCATATCTTTCTTCAGAAGATGAGATAAAGGTTATTGCATTTCCTTTTTGTCCTGCCCTTCCAGTTCTTCCTATTCTGTGAATATAGTCCTAGAAATTGGAAAAATTAAAAAGTTAATAATATATTTTTAGATGGTAAAATTATAAAATACAAATTTTAATTTTTACCTCCAAATGATTGGGGCAATCATAATTAACTACCATTATAATTCCCTTGTGATCTAATCCTCTAGCACATAAAGAAGTTGCTACCATTATATTATAAACTCCTTTTTAAAATCATAAATTGCGTGGACCCTATCATCTGGATCCATGTCTCCATGTAATGATATTGATAAATACCTAACATAAATATACATTAATAATATAAATATATTTTTTATTTACGAAAAATTAAAATTTTTTACCCCCTTTCTCTCAACTTTTAAAACAGATTATCACAGTCTGTTTTTTTTTCTACAAAAATAATGACTGCTCCTTTTTCACTCCAAACTCCCAAAATTTCTAAAAGTCTAAATAACTTCTGATCTTCATCTCTTACTTCTATATTTTACTCGATGTTTGTACAAGCCTATCCCTTAGCTCCCACAATAATTTCTACTGGTTTATCCATGAGATTTCTCGCTAATGATTCCACATTTTTCGGAAAAGTTGCTGAAAACATGACAGTTTATCTATCCGTTCTGGTATTCCCCAATATTTTAACAATTTACGGCTCAAAACCTAGGATAAATTAATAAAATTAGATAAAATAGTATTGTATAATGATGAAATAATATAAACCTTAATCTAACATCCTATCAGCTTCATCAATTACGACATAGGTTACTCTTCTCAAATTAGTGATTTTCCCGTTTGAAGTGGTAAGAACGTCAATCAAACGGGCAGGTGTGCAAACAACAATGTTAGTTCCTTTTTTTAACTCTGAAAGCTATCCTTGAATTCCAGCTCCACCATACACACACACAGAACTCAAACCCATCGGCTTGGCAAACGATCTAACTTCACCATTGATTTAGGTTGCCAATTCTCTGGTAGGGGCTAATATTAAACCTATGGGCCCGTCTCCTTCTCTCAAAGGGGGCTAAGCGTTGATGTGTCTCAACATCGGCAATATATAAGCAAGTGTTTTTCCAGATCCAGTTTCAGCAATCCCTATATTTATAAATTAAATATTAATTAATAATAGTATTTATTATAATATATTTATTACCTATTGTATCCAGCCCCGACATAATCACTGGAAGACATTAACATTATATAGGGAAGGGTTTCATATATTGTTTTTTTTTTATCAACAATTGCAATTATAATTCGCTCAACCCACATTAGTACCAATTTTTGGCTGGTCTGGGTATTTTAACTGCCTTGTCTGATTTAACTTGTATGTCTCCTAACTGTTATCTATACTCTTCGACTTCTTCCTCGGTCATATTTTTAATTTCAAGCGGTTCGATGTAAAAGTTTTTTTTATAAGACATATAGTCGATTTTGAGATGGTCCACTTATTATAGGTCCTTTCTTTGTGTAAGTTTGTTTTTTTTATCAAAGTAGTCATCTCCCTAGTCTGCCTGTGGCTAATACTCTCCATTCTCATCATCTTCATTTTCATCAATAACCATTACATCTTTTTTATCATTTTCTATCTTTTGCTTCATTTTTTCTCTAAATTCCAGCAAATACTTATCATCATCTTCTTCTATTTCTTCTTCAAATCCATTTTTATTTCCATTGCTATTGGAAATACTAAATCCATTTTAATCTTCTTCATATTCTATTTGCTTCGCCTTAAATGATGGGAATGTCAATTTTTGCCCAATCCATTCCTTTTTTATGTTTGCATTCCATTATCATCCTCATCATCTTCTTCTTCAAAGTTATTTTTATTTCCAAATATTTCATCCATGGTTATAACTTGTTTTTCGTCAATTTCATATTCTTCCTCTGCATCTATTCCTTCTTGCTTCTTCACTTTTTTATACTGGTATTCCATTCCTACCTACCTTACTGCATTTTCTATAAAATAATAAAAATATTGTTAATTTTCCATTAATTTATATTGTTGCAGTATGAGGAAACGATCATAATCATAAACCATATTCAGAAAGTAAAAACATTTATAAATAAAATTAAAAATGTGCTCTGTCTGCACAAAATTAACATAAAAAAACTCTAAAATATTCTAGTTTATTATTTTTTATGAAACAGCAGCTTTGAAGAATGATTTACTTTTACAGATACAACTTATATGGTAATAAGAGAAGAGCGCTTCCTTACCCTGCATTTAAAAAAATTTCTTATAATATATATATTATATTTTGTATTGATATTTTAATTAGTGAAAAACAAATATATAAAACGAATGGTATGATATGTTTTATATATTGAATCTAAATTTTTACAGTTAAGATCATCCATAAAAGCATCAAGAGGGTCAACTTCCTCTTCTATTTATTCTTTAGGTTAAGAGGACTGCAAACCTTCTCCATTCCTGTAAGACTTATCTACTTATTTTTAAATTTCAATCAAATTATTTTCATAATCGGAGTCTTCCAGACCATCAGAATCTACCAAAATTTATCTCGCTATATCTTTTTCCTCTACTTTCTCCTCTTATTTAAACGTTTTTGCTAATAATTGTTATTTTTATGCTAAGTCTAACTATTTTAATATTTCATTTTACTCTTCTTATTTTTCCTAATTATCTTCTTCAAATTTCATTGCAATAGCCTTAATAAAATTATTGCCAAAATCAATAATTTATTATTTAATAAATTAAAATTAATTATAACAATATATAATTACTCTTGCTAATTTTGCTTGTTTCTATCGTTTTATTTCTTCCTCGGTTAACTCCTTCTTTTTAGGAGGACTTTTCGATTTTGTTCGATTGCGTCTAGGAGGAGATCTTCTTCTCTCGTTAGAATAAGATCTTTAAAATCAATATATTTAAATTAATTAAGATTTATTAAATTTTTTATAATAATTAATTTTACAAAAATATTCAATAATAAAATGTATGGATAATATATATTAATTTTCATTTATTTTTATTTACCTTTTTGATTTTTGTCTGTCTTTCTTTCTAGATTTTGATCTTTTAGGGGTTCTTGATCTTTTTCTATCTTTTGTTTTCTTAGATTTTTCAGGAGACGAGGAATATCTTTTAGATTTTTTGTCTTATTTTCGATCCTTCTCTTTCCTATCTTTTTTTTTCTATCTCTTGATCTAGAATGTGATCTTCCCATTTTATGTTAGTATTATTATATTCTTAGTTTATTATTAATTTTTCAATATAAATTATATTTAATGAATTACATATTATTAATTAATTAAAAATTATAGTGTTTGTGTATTCTTATAAGTTCTTTACACAATTCCCAATATAAATATTAAAATATCATTTAATAATATATTATAAAAGTAGTATTTTATATTTTTAATAATAAACATATAAAATGGATTTTTCAGTATTTATACAACTTTATTTAAAATTTATTTATGTATATTTAACACAATTAAGGTTATATTATAATAAAATATTTCTAAATAGTTTTAATATATAAATATACAAATAGAAAATATATATGCTAATAATAATAAAAATCAAATTAATCAATTTAATACTAATTTATTAAATTTTTTTATAACTTTATATTCCGCAATCTTCGAAATTTTAAATTGCATGTGAAAAGTATATTAATGTTATTGTATTAATATTATTCTTCTATTTCTTTTTCTTCTTCCTCTTCTATATATCTTAAGGAATATTACTCATTAATAGATAATATTTCAATAATTTGATTTACCTAGGTAAACAAAACTATTATTTTAATTATTTAAGGGAAATTTCTGCCAGATTATAAAATATTAAAATAAATTCTAAAAGAAAAAAAAGAAAAAATTTTTCCTTAATAAAGATAAAATAATTTCAATGGAAGATCAAAAAAAACTAAAATAAAAATAAGAATCCTATAGAATTAACATTCGAAATAATTAAACCAATAATATTTTAAAAGCAAGAAGGTTGTAAAATTTGTAAAAATTTGATTAAAAAATAAAAGAAGATGATTCCAAAGATAGTTTACAAATAGAATAATTGATTGCATATCTATCCTAACCTGATGAAAACTAAGATATTTTTATATAGTAAGTAAACGCCATCAAAGATGAACTAATATTTAGAGATTAAGTCGTTGAAAAACTTATATAAAAATAAATTCACCATCATATTTTAGCTTTATTCTCCAACAAATATGTCTAAAAATCATAAGGTGTTTTAACAACATTATTATCCGTGATGAACAAGTAAATTTCAATTAAATATTACATCAATTTTTAATATAATATAATATTTTTGTTAGAATGTTTTAAGCGCAAAGTTAATTAGTCAGCGAAATGATATAGTTCTTTTGTAAAAACCAATTTTTTGTGGATTTAATTATGACTGTAAATTAATAATTATCAGATGAACTTCTTTAGCTAATTCTTCATTTGTTATCCAATATTGCAGGTATATATTATAGTTTTATCTCTGTCAAATTAACTAATATTATTTTTTTATAAAGGAGAGTAGAATGCCGAAATTAATAGCTTTATTTTAAGCCATGTCTAATTATTTTAGGAATTTGATAACAGAATTAACAATAAATCTTTATCTAAAGAATCTCTTCGTTTAACATTTTTATTGTTCCGAAACCTTTCAACAATTTAGGATAATTTTTAGACTCCTTCTTTCTAAGCTATATTTAAATTTACTGATCATATTTCCTCTGAAGATAATATATTATAAGCATTAGATTATGAATCTATGGAAGATCTGTTTGTGTTCCTTAGAATTCTTTCTTACAAGATGGATAGCGAATAAACTATGGACTTCGTTAGCACCTATCCTTCTATTTTATCTTGTATATTAACAGAAATGATGAGTGAGAAATACACACAAAAACTTCTTAAATTATAAGGAAATGCTACTTCTTATAATTAGTTGATTTCTTCCACTGTCATAGATTAAAAATAATTTATAGAATTGCTTTCAATTGTAGGTGATGTTGTTATCAATTTAGTATGCGTAGATGATGATTATATGGAATAATTGGTTGAAGGTAATAATAAAATAATTATTTTTTTTATTTTTAATTTAATTTTTTTACATTTCTATAAATAGTTTTAGGAATTTATGATTTTGTCGAATTTTTATTAAACTAAGCCCAAAAATAAACAACTATTAGAGCTTTGCAAATACTAGAAAACATATTTTTAAGTGAATTATCTCCTGATGTTATCGATATGAGTATAACTCATAGTATAAATGATTCAAGTAGATTAATTAAATTATATGATAACTACCTAAATGGACCTGATCCTCTTTTGACCATGCACACCTTGAAAACAATTTCAAATTTTATTTCCAATACTCAACAAGTGGATCTCTTAACAAAGTATAAAACAGTCTTTATTAATTCTGTAGTAAAATATATAGACCCTAGCCAAATGAATTAAGATATACTATTCAATGCAATTAATTGCTGCAATGCCTTAGTTAAAAGAGATAATGATATAGAGGATTAGGAAGAAGGCTACTTCAAAAATAATATATTATCTTTAATCAGTTTAGAAAAAATTTAAAAAATATTTGACAATTCTAACAATAGTGACATTTCAAAAGAAGCGGAAGAATTATTGGATAATTTATAAGATATTGAATAAGAGTGAATTGAATTTTTCTTATTAAATTATATAATATTTAAATGCTATAAACTTTAAATCTTCATTTTATAAAGAAGAGAAAAAATGAAATTTTGGTTTCTTTTTACTATAATTAAATAGTTTAGTTTTTTTATATTCAAATTTTGTATGCAAAATTAAATTAAAGCATTTATATTTATCTTTGTATCTAAAATCCGTTTATTAAATTATTAAGTTAGAAATTTTAAAAGCACATATTCTAAATACAAATATAAATATATTATTATGTACATAATATTAAATTTTAAAATAAATAAATTTTATTTGTAAGTTTTATAATAAATTTTAATCAAATTGGATCTTTAGTAATGACTGTAAATTTGATAAATATATTCTAATATGAATTTATATTAATATTATAGAATTAAAATCTCATAAGGTTGTCATAAGGGAGTCTAATGTTATATGACTTATTTTTCATTTATATATTATCAATTGACTTATCAGCTTAATGTCATCTAATAATATTCTATAATTATAGTATAAAAATGTTTATATTAAAATAGTTCTAAATATTTTTACATAAAACAGATTAAATAGCAACGTAATAGAAATTAATCTAATGAATATTAGCAAAATTTTAAGTAATAATAATTTTAAGATATTATAAGTGTAATTATTAGTTAATATTTGTAGTAAAAATTATTTATTTATAAATTACATTTTAGAAAATATAAACAATTAAAAAATACTTAAAAAAAAAAAATATTGTAAGGAATATGAACAAAATTATTAGGTAACTATACCAATTCACATTAAATAAATGATTATAATAAAAAAAATCCAAATATTGGAAAAATAGGGATAATTAATAAGCTCTTACTAAGCTTATTTTTTATGTTTTTCAGTAATCTTAACTAATTTAATTCTGATAAGAATTTTTTTTCCCTTTTTTTCTTCATTGATACATTTCCTAATAAAATGATAAATATAATTAAATTTATATTTTGATTTAGAATATTAATGTTTTTGTTCACGTCGACATTATTTTAAATGGGTCAAGCGATAAAATAAAGTAATATTATATATTTGTTTTAGAATTAAGAATAATTCAATTCTGAAATGAACTAAATTGAGAATTCATTAGAAGAAACATATTATACGGATATTAATTCATTATTTCTAATATGCAAAATTCCTTGCGATTTATAATAAATAGATAAAATAGGAGTGATTAGTAAGTTTAAAAATTTAGAGAACCTTTCAATTAACCTAGGGTAGTATATTTTTTCTAAATTATATATTTATATTTCATAAGTAAAAATATTTATTATTATATTTAAAATAGATATAGTTAAATAGATAGTATTAATTCTTTAGCATATCCACTAAATTATTTTAATTCATTGACAAGTTTGTACCTCAATTTAGAGTAAAATTATTAAAATTTTATAATATAGTATAAAAGAGCAGATTTTATTTTTTTATTTTTTTTTTTCAATATATTTTTTATTTTAATTTGCAATTTTAATATAATTAAAGGTATACCTAAATAACAGATTTATCCCAATTTCCAACTTTTATTAGTTCTAACCTCTCCTTAATTCAGCTGAATATTATATTTAGGTAACCTTCAGTAAAAACTATATTTCAATTTTTTAATAAATTTTAATTGTAATACCAAATTTAAAAGAGGGAATACAATTAATCATATAGCACCTTTAGAGAAAGTGATAAAGAGAGTACTAAATTTATAAAAATATATATGGATTTTAGTGCTACTAATGTATATAGTTTAGACAATTTAGAATAAAATTGGATTCCAATTAAGATAATTGAATTTTCTTTATTGCTACCACAAGAGTAAAATAATTCTTTAAAATTTACTAATAAATATTTCTTCTAATTTTGTTTCTAATAAATTAAAATAACAAAATAAATAAAGAAATGAAGAATTATTAATAAATTTAAATCCACTTCAATAATCATTAAAAAACCTATCCTAACTAAGATATATTAATATTCTTACTAAGTAACATATATTATTAATTAATGTTATAGTAATTTACTATATTTAAATTTTTCCATAAGTAAATGTTAGGCAGATCTTTATTTTCAAGAAACTGGGTAATATTTAGAAATAGATGGAGAATTTTGTTCAAAAAAAATGTGTAATTAAAATAAATGTAATACTTGCTATAATAGTAGTAAAAGTTGTACTAGTTGTAGCTAGAATACATATTTGATAGATTCCAAATGTTTATCTGGAACCATGTGTGTTGATTAATAATACCATTTTCCGAATGTAAAAAATAACAAATGTGAGGAATGCTAAATTTCAAATTGTCAATATTGTATTAGTTAATACAAGTGCTATCAATGTGATATTGGATACAAATTATTTGCTAAAGTTATTTAATAAATTGAATATCACACATGCATACCTTTATGTAAACAAGGCGAGTTTTTAAATTTCGATACAAATGAATGTGAATAATGTAAAGGGACTAATTGTAAATCCTGTCTAGATAAAACTGAAAAATGCACATTATGCAATATTGATAGTGAAAATCCAGTGTTATACAATGGAGATTGCGTAAAAAGCTGCCCTTCAGGAAACTATTATAATTCAAATCAATAAGTATGCATACCATGCCTAAATCTAAATTGTAGGCAATGCAATCCTGATTTAATAACCTGTTAAGAATGTATAAAAGATTATTTATTAATAGAAAATGGAGATTGCTTGCCTTTTTGTCCTTATAATGGGTATCATTTTTAAAAAGAACTTAATACATGTGAAAAATGCTAGGTAAATATGTGTAGTAGATGTGATGGAAGTTGTGTAGAATGTATTTAAGGATTTTACTTAGAAAATAATATATGTCGATCATAATGTTCTGAAAAATATTTATGTAATATAATTATTTACAAATTAAATAATAATTATAAATATTTACTATAGTAAACTAAAACTTGCAAACTTGTGAAAAATGTATTTCTCCCTGTCTCAGCTGCAAAGAATCTCAATCAAAATGTACCTCATGCATAGATTAATTATTTTTCGTGCCTTCATTATAATCTTGTACTGAAAAATGTGAGATAGGATATTATCCTACTTAAATCATAATTTCATAAGGATTAGTTAAAGAAAAGATCTAAAAAATTTGTGAAAAATGCTCTGCCAACTGTAAAGCTTGTTAAGAATCTAAAAATTAATGTAGTGAATGCAATTCAGGAGAATTTTTACTTCACTACAGTTGTATATAAAGGTGTCCCCAGTCATATTTTCACAAATTAGAAGATGGCAAATGGAAATGTGAAAAATGTGACCCCTCCTGTTCGGAATGCTATGAAGAAAGTAAGAAATGTTTAAGATGCAATTAAAATTACTATTTAGATAAATAAACATCTTAGTGTATTCAATGTTATTCTAATTGCAATTAATGTTATGGCTCAAAGAATAATGAATGTTTAATATGTCAATAAACACTTTATTTATAAGAAAACAAGTGTGTTTAAAAATGCTCTAAAGGATATACTTTGGACACGAATGGAGTGAATTGCCTGAAAAATAAGAGTAATGAAGGTTTGATAATTAAAATAGTCTTCACTGTGTCTGTTATAATTATTATAGGAATTCTCATTTTCATTCTAATATTAAAAAAAAAAATAATTAACTGCTTTAATAATAAAATGAAATTAGGAATAAGCTGCTTCAATATGAGATGACAGTAGAGAATAATAAAAGTAGAAGCTCTGTTTCAACTCAAGAATCCTTTCATGTACATAATGATCATAAATATAAACCACTAGTTCAATCAAATTAAATAATTAAAGAAGATCAAGAAGAAAAAGAAAATATATCTTTGGTTTTTTAGGGGAATAATAATACAATCCTTTTATCTTCTTATAATAGAGAATCTTTAGATTCAGAATAATAAATAATCTAAAAATGATGATAATTCAATAATTTATTAAGTTTAAGTTAATTTATTAGTATTTTTATAATTTTAAATTGCATAGAATAATAAAAAATATATGAAAAGTTATGATGTAGTTTATAACAAATGACAAATTAAAAATAAATATGCTGCATCTAAGTTATAGTGTATACGAAACTATTTTTAATTTAATATAGATTAAGAATATATATTAATTCTCAAATATTTACATTCATTATACCTTTTTTTATACTTATTTTATGTTTTACCTAATATATGTGTATTACAAATCATAAATTAATATTAAAAATAAAAAAGGTATAATTACAAAGAATAAATACAATAATAATAAAAATAAAAAACATTAAAAATAATATAGTAAGTAGACCAACCAAAAAATTTCTGTTTTTTCAATAATAACCTTTCTTAAAGAAAACAAATCTTACTCTCATATTTTTTATTTTAGACCATACTTCTCATGTAAAATATAGAATAAAAAATGTTGTACATATGCATTTAGAAATATAGTTTATTAATGAATATTTCTAATATTTTGATTAAATGATTATAAGTATAATGCATACTAATTAATTGTTATCTAAATAATATGAATCATGCAACTATATTTCTCAATCTTTAAATTTTATTTTCTTTAATAATTATTATTAAAATTAAGCTAAAAGTTATTTATAATACTTGAATTCTAACTCTAGTTATCAAAACTAAATTAAAATTATAGAATTTATTTAATTTATCATTTATAGGTTCAAATATTTCATGCTATTTAAAATGATAAGTGTATGTTTAACACTTAATAGTGTATATATATAATTTAGCACATAATAAGAATTTGATGAAAAAATGATGCTATAAGAAAAAAAAACTGATAATTTATATCAAATATAAATTTAATGCAATGAACCATGTCAAGTATATAATCTTGCTCATATTAGAGTGATAGGCAAGTTTTAATCGTTAAGTTTATTGACTATACAAATAAATTATACGGATATTATAGATATTACTCCATTGGTAGATATGCTTCATACATTAGATTCACTTTAAGATTTATAGCTTTATATGAAGAATAATAAAATTCAATCTATTAAAGAAATTACTTAATCAATGAAGTTTATGGGGAAACTAATTTCATTTACCCTGGATTTTTAGTAATATAATATCTCTTTTATAATTTATGTATTGAATATTAACATTTTAATATTATAGAAACAATTAAATAAGTAGACTTGACTTGTTTGATTTTAATATAGAAAATTATGAAAATTTATAAGAAGTTTATTTAAACTTTAAGTAAATTAAATATATATTATAATTTTTAGATTTACTTATGTAATTAAAATTTTTTTTATAGTAATAATCCCATAGCTAATTTAGAAGATTTAAATAGCTTTTAATTTCCTGATACAATTAATATTTTTAATTTTTCTCTACTAAAAGAGTAATCTATATAATTTTATTAATTAAATTTAAATTTTTTATTAAATTTTTATTTCTAGTTAGCTTTTTAATTAATACGATTTATCTCCCTTGAATAAATTATTAAAAAATATATAACCATTAAATGAACAAGGATATATTATTATTGAATTTGACTAATGGTAAATAATAATAAAAATATTTTAAGGATTTATTTATTGTTTTTTAAAAATAAAAATTTATAGTAAAAATACCATAAATAAATAAGAGAATAGTTTTATCTTTTTTGATAATAAAGAATGCACAAAAAAAGTATGTGCAACAGAATCTTTTTGTGACAAATGCTATAATTCCGTTTAGAACTGCACTTCGTGTTTAAAAGGATATTATTTATATGAAAGTTCAGATTAAAGCTAAAATAATTCCTGTTTGACTGTGGAATAATGTTTATAAATTTCTTTTCATTATCCTCATTAATCTTTATAATAAAACAAATTTACTACTTGCCGAAAATGTCCAATTTCTTAGTGTTAAAATTGCTATTAATAGTAAAATGAATAACAAGTGCTATGTAGTCAATGTATATTAGGGTTTTAATTATCAGGTGACAATATGGAATGCATTTAAGACTGCTAAGCTGGAAATTATTTCGATGGAGAAACAAAGTAATGCGTAGCTTGTAAAAATACTAATTGCAAAACATGTTTTTCATAAGAAATAAAAAGTTGTATTTCATGCAATGAAAATTCTGATTTTAAGTATATTTTTCAAAATGACTGCGTAGCATAGTGTCCAGAAGGATATGGTATTTAAGATAATTAATGCATATAAAAATCTCTTGCACATTGTTTGATATAAAAATCTCAACAATAGTGTTAAACATGCGAAACTCAATACATTAATTTTGTTAATAATGATGTTTCTTTGTGTGTTTAGAATTGTCCAGTACCCTATTTTGAATAAGATAGTTTATGTTTGAAGTGTGATGATATTTTATGTAAAAGTTGTATTAACTAAAAATGCATGCAATGTATTGAAGCATATTATTTAAAAGAAAATTAGTGTGTGAGTAGTTGTAGTTAAAATGAATTTAGTAAAGATTATTTAATATTTAATTTATATCATTATTTAGATTAAAGTTATTATATAAAATATACATTGAAATTTATAATTAAAATTTAAAATATAAGTTTTGGATGGAGAATGTAAACTATGCAATTACCCTTGCAACACCTGCGAAGAAAATTAAGACAAGTGCACGAGTTGCGATTAAAACTATAAAGACTATATTTTTGTACCTTACCTAAATACCTGTGTGAGTAAATGTCCGAAATAGTATTTTTTAACAAATTAAGATACTTAATGCGATAAATGTGATACTGAAAAGTGTAATACCTGCCAATATTCTCCCACGAACTGCATAACTTGTAATAATAATTTAGTCCTAGATATTGACTTTTCCTGTTAGGAAAAATGTCAAGATGGATATTATGAATAAAACCAGATTTTTTTTCAGAATACATGCAAAAAATGTAATGAAAATTGCAAAAATTGTTAATCTTCTTCATCCAAGTGTACAGAATGCCATCCCCATCATTATTTGGCTAATAAAACTTGTTAAATGTGCAACAGCAGGTGCTTGGATTGCTTTGGAGGGAGTAAAACAGAATGCTTAACCTGTCCCAAACCTTTGTATTTGCAAGTAATAGAATGTGTTAAAAAATGTAGTGCTGGATTTGTATTGAATAAGAAGACCTCAAAATGCATAAAAAAATTGGACATTCAGAACGTTATTATTGTTATATCAGTTGTTTTGGGTGTTATTTTCATTTTAGGAGTAATAATATTTATTATCTTGATGAAAAGAAGAAAAATGTACAATAATGCGAATATGTTAAATTACAAATTTCTTGAAAATATTTAGGAAAATGAGCTTCAAAATAACACCATTCCTAACCAAGAAGATACAGAACAACAAAGAGAAAATATATAGTTTATTTAAAAAGGTATTGAATAATTAAATAAAGATTAACTGTCAAAAGTCTCTGTTCAGGAATTTAAACATAAATATAAATGGTTGTCTAACATAGGGGAAGGCTCCTTTGGAGTAGTAGAAAAGCATTTTGATTTATAATTGTAATTAATTAGTTTTTAATTAAAATACTAATATAAACTAATAAAATTTTTATAGAAAAAAAGAAGTTGCCATAAAAAGATTGAGATTCATGAAAGACAAAGAATTTTTGAATTAAGGAGTTGGTGAGATAAGTATTCTTTAAAAAGTTTGCTAAAAGTCTGATAATGTGATAAAAATGCTTGATTTTTTCTTGATATAAGAAACTAAAGAATATAATCTGTCAGATATTTATGACTAAGCAATAGTTTACAATGAAAGTTTACTCGATCAAAGTAGGGAATTGGTTATATAGTCTATTGCAGATTCTGAACATTTTTAAAAAAATAATTCTCACCAAAAAAATTTGTTTCTGGGGGCTCTTAAAAAAAATCCTGTTTAAATAAAAGAAAACTAGGAAAATATTCTTGGAGTTTCTAATTAAATAGAATAATTCGATAAATGCCAATAATAATAAAATAATGATTTAGCTTAGGAAAATTATTAAATAGCTATTGTATTTGAATTGGCTGAATGTTGTCTTTAGGATAAGATAAATTAAATGAAGCAATAAAAGTAAGGAAGAGAATACAACTATTTTAACTAAAATGAAATAGTACAATTATTACATTAAGTATCTTCAGTTCTTTACATGTCCCATTACCTTTTGAATATTGCGCATAGAGATATTAAACCTTAAAATATTTTGGTAATTCAAGATTAGTATAAGGTATGTGATTTTGGAGTGGCTAAATGCTTGAAAAGTCAGCTTTAAATTACCCTAAACCACACAGTTACAGGAACACTTAATTATATAAGTCCTGAAGAAAAATAAAATTATATCATTATTCTCAAAGGGAATCCCTCATAATAAGTTCCTTTTAACCCTTTCTAGTCTGATATGTTTTCTTTTGGACTTGTAATGCTTGAATTTATAACTTTGCAGAATATTATAGGTCTTAATAATAATGAAATCAAGCTATAATAATTTATAAAAAATCATTTGAGATAAAGATAAGATTTGGACTAAAATATAATCGAGCTAATTGAACAAATGGTAGCCTGGTAGCCAAGTTAAAGAATATCTTCATTATAATTATATTAACAATTGCAAAACTATAATTAATGATTATTATGTATATTAGTTTATTTTTTTATATAAAATTTGAGTATATAATATTTTATTCGTTTGAAAAAATTTGTTTAATAGGAAATTGAAATTATTATTAAATTAAATTAATTTATGGTTATTATTTTGTCTGTAGAAATAATAGCCATATAGGTAGGTCATCAATATAATTTTTATTGTATAATTAATATTGCAAAAAAAAAAAAAATTTTTTAATCACATAAATATGTATAAATTAGCTTAAAATTTGTATAAATTTTCATTGTCAGATAAGTACACTAGAAATTCTCCACTTTTAATTAAGCCCTTTGAAATAGATAGCAAAGTTCGGCAAAAATTTTATGGAAATTTACTATTACCTTTAGTTGAAATTTCTGTATATAATAATCATATTTTTTTAGTTATATATTTAGTATTAAAGTTATGTTTTAGGTCTAGGAATTTAATTTACAAGCACTTTAGTAGAGGTTTAAGCATAATTGTAGACACTATCTTCCTCAATATAATTCTATACTAGTCATGAAGGTAGAGCCAACTATTAATATTTATAGATCAAAGTATAAAGTTAAGAATTAATTAAGAAAGAAAAATGATTATTTTTAAATAATTTTTAAATAATTAAATTAACAGGCTCATCAACAGTAGAAGGGATGATATAATCGAAATATTTACTCTGTTTGCAAAACCAAATTATACATATACTTTAAATTTAGATTTTGCTAATCTCTATGCTAATAAAGTAAATTTTATTATTTAGACTTTTATATATAATTAAAATATTAAATCTATTATTTAGGATGATCTTAATACATAAATATTGAATGGCCTAGTTATATTAGACAAGTTTTAAGACTAAAATAATATATCGCATGCTTATTTAAAGAAATAAAATTCTGATTACAATGGATATTATATAATAAAGTAGTATAAAAATTTATTATTATAAGAATAGCACTAGTTTCATCTTAGGAAGTTGCTATTTAAATAAATTCGTTAAAATATAGTATGTTGGAATTTTTTTTAGATAACTAGTAATATATCACAATAATTAAAATTATGTAAATTATATATAAAATTATAATAGGATATACTCAAAGTAGCTCTCTGTTTATAGATAAACATACACTCATTTTAGAATAATAGTTTGTCATTTTTATGAATTTGTAGAAAATAAAAAGGGTGTTTATGAAGACATACAATCACTTTATAGCTTATTATCTAATACATTTAATTTTTTATAGGTAGTTATATAAATATAATTATAAAACTTTAATTAATTTAATTTTTTATTATAAATTTTTCAGTTTTTTGATACTATTTTAAATGATAAAAAAGTAATGACTATTTCTATAATTAGATTTCTTAGATTATTCGAATATAAGGAGCCATAATTACTTTAATTTTTAAGTATTATTAGTATATTTTATTATTATTTAAAATGAAATAATAAAAATTTATTTTAAATTAGGCAAAATTCTCAAAACATATAAATATAATAACTTTATTATCTTACTTGATCTATTACAAGAAATATACATATAATATTATAGAGATGATGATTAGTAAATGGTATAGAATATATTAAAATTAAATAATGAAGAATAAAATGAATTAAATAACATATAAAATAATAATAATAACTAAAACTGATAATAAATTTCTAATATTTTATTTATATTAATTAAATATTCTATACAAAATTTATATTACTACTCTAATTTTGGAGATTATTTTCTATTTATTAATTAATTAAGCTATCAGAAAATAAAATAAATTATTATTATTAGTGGTTTTTTTTTTTTTTTTTTTTATTAGTGAATGTAAAATTAGTTTGTTATTTATGTTATTAGTTGCAACAGTGTAAAAGTTTCAACAACCAATAAAATTCAAAATCTAATAAAAGTTAATAGAAAATACACTTATTTATATTTACAATTATTTGAAATTTGAGTCATATTAGAAAAAATGTTTCCAGGGATTGCAGAAAAACATTATTTAAATAACCATCGATAATTACCCCCGTAATATCCATATTAGATGGGAAAAATAGGTATGAATTTCTTTCTAATACTTTTAATTAATCTACTTTCAATTAATGATCATTATATCATATTATCAGATATATAAAAGGAAACTTTAAAAAATTTCAATGACCAAGGAAAAATGAACAATAGACACAATGGTTTTTCTAAGACTTTCTAATCAACATAAAATGCGGCTAAGTTTTATAAAAGTAATAAATAAAGAACATCTAAAACCTCATAAGCTTCGCATAGAGGGTTTTAAGAAACAGAATAAGATAAAGATTTCGATAAAATTAATGAGTTATTATAAAATTAAAATATAAATATGAGGTAAATTATTATCTATACATTTATTATTTGTGACAGTTTTATTGCAAATATAAAAAATATAGAATCGTTATGGATAACATATCAAGAAATGTATTGGTTTATGTACCTTAGGAAAAATAGAAAAATAAATTTTAGAGTAGGCCACAGTCTTAAGAAATTACAAATATAGATAAGCAAATATAAAAATATTAAAGAACAATAAGAGCAGAATAATTAAAATAAGAATAAGCTTATTTTGAATATCAAGAATAGGATTAATAGTAATTCGACTTTTTAACTGGAGTTGGGCTACAAGGATAAAAAAATGAAAAATAAAATGAAGAATAGGTAGCAGAAGAGGAAGAAGCGTAGAACTAAGAGTAAGATTTATAGTAAAATATGCAAGAAGTAATTATGATCTATAAATTTCATAAATAAAAAATATTCCATAATTTAACTATTATTTTTATTTTTTTATATTATATTATAGGAGTTATAATATGGAGATCAGGATAATTTACCCAATATAAAATAGTAATATGACAAAATTTATGATCATTATTCAAATGTTATAAGTAAAGCATTTATAAACAGAGAAAAATAGTAAAAAGTAAGGATTTAATTAATGAATTAGTCAAAGTTATATAAGATATACATTTTTATTTATTAGGCAAGGAGAAAGAAGAATCCCAAAATAGCAATTAAGGGTAAATCAATGCAAGTTCCGAAAACTGGGCAACCTCAAGATGAAGTTGAACATTTAATGAGAATTTATAACAAAGAACACGTTCCATGTAAGCCGTATGTTATGGTTCCTTCTTTTTAATCTAAAAAGATAATATTGCTTAATCAGTCATTTCATATTTGGTAAAATAATAATTTCCAATAAATGTAATTTATTTTATTTGTAATTTTATTTACTTTCAGAAAGACTACAAACCTTTGCTTACCGGTTAAAATAGTTAATTCCTAAATCAATTCAGTCTCTTTTAGAAGTGGAATTAGAAATGCTAAAATAAATAGAAGATATTGAAGGGAAAAAATAAAATCCCAATTTATCAGAATCAAAAGTATAAACTCTTGAAAATGTAAGGAGCTAGTTATCAAGATAGAAAAATAGAACTCATTAAAATAGTTCATAATAGCTTGATTAATTTAACTTGTCCGGAAATAAGTTTCCAAATATGACATAAAATGCGCAAGTTTCCTTTAATTAAGAAAACTAAATCATGGCTTAGTAAGTTAAATTCTAATAGCTAAAAATGATGCAATATTAAGATAATATGCTTAGTTAAAATGAGTTACAGTAAATATAAGAATAATAGTAGCAACAACAATCAACAGAATAGCAATAATCTCCACTTTAAAGTTAATCAATTGAACATAAATTCCAAGAAAATGAACGTTTTGAGTAATTTGTTTAAGTTTCGATAACAGATAAACAATAAAGCATATCAAATTCTGATTAATACTTGATACAAACCTCTTAATAATAGTCCTTGATAAGTGAAGATAATTAGGGTAAAAGTTTAATCAAGAATTAATAATTTAAATGTGAGTCTCCCACATCTCTTTAGTATAGTGTTACTACATAAAAGTAGTAAAATAATTAATAGAGTTAAGATAATACTGAATAAAAAATAGTAATTTAAGAAAATTATGAATCTACTAATTGATTATTATTAACTTAAAAAATTGTAATAAAATTAATATAGTTTATATTATTATATAATTTTATATTTTTTTAATTATTTGAAAATTAGACTTTGACTATAATATTAATTAGTATATATTATCAACAAAATATAATTATATTTTCTACATGATAATTTACTGAATTGTGAGAAAAGGTTATAATTTTATATAAAACTTTTTCTATATTTCTATAGCAAATATATAATTATTTGAATATTGTAAAGCATTTAATAACAATTTATAATAAAAAGAGAAGCAAATACTACAGTCAAGAGAAATTAAATATATTAACAAATAATTATTATAATAAAAAAAAGTAAAACAAATACAGAATAAAGAATTTGAAGTAAAATGTCAACCGAAATCAAAACAATATAAAGAAGCCCCAAAGTTGGAGAATCTGATGATTTGCCCTCTTATCTGTAAACAAGCTTCACTAAACAAAATATGAATGAGAAAAATTCATAAACTCTTGATATTCCAACAATTAAGAGCACTAAAAATGCTGATAAAACTTATGACTATTAAACTCTAGAGGAATATTAATCTTCTCAAACTGTAAAACAACATAATAGAAAAAAAGAGTAAGCTAAGTAAAAGTAAGCAGTTTCTTTCGAAATGCCCGACCATATCAGATTAAGTGATTTCCCAAACACACTAATAACTGAATAAACATTTAGTAGACCTAACTTTGACTGTATCAAATATGGAAATAAAAGAAAGGCTGAATTGTTAGAGGCTAAAAGTTAAATTGGAAGTATCTTTCAAAAAGAAGAATTCAGAATAGGAGAACCATTAAATAAATGGAAACAAAGGGTTAGTTATAAAAATTTTCCCTCCAAAACCATTAAAAACTGTATATTAGACATTTCTAAAGATGTAAAACCCCCTCCCCTAATGTGCGAAAAAAGTAATTGTAGACAATAGTTTAAAAAATTCATGAACAAATGGACAATTATTTCCATAGACTAAATGGTCCTTTTAGTAATTTGGCAGATAATGTCATTTTATAGGCTAAACAATTTGATAGAGATATTCGAAATAGAGAATATTACGAAAATTTAGAATAATAAAAAATTTTAATTTAGTAAGAACTAATTAAATAATAAGAATTTATATAAAAGGTACATGATGAAAATAATAATAATATTCCGTAACAAAATTTAAAATCACTACTCAGTAGAAAAAATTCTCCTTCTTCGAGTAAACTTAATCTTGATTAAGAAGAATTATAAAGTTAAAAAAATTAAATGCGCCAAATAATCAAGCAAAATTCCATTTAATCCTCTGATTATTCAATAAACAGTAAAGTTGATACTCCAAGCAATAAAAGTACACACAATACTAACTATTAAAAGAATCCAAAAAATAATAATAATAAAAAGGCAATTTCTAAGTCAATATTTCACCACAATTACTCTTTGCCATAAATAAAATAAACAAGATCTACAGCCCAATCATTTTGTATATAAGAACATGGATTAGGTCATTAATAGACTGAAGAAGATGTAGAAAGGTATCTACAACACGATCCTGTGTATATGAAGTACCTAAAACATAAAATAAATAGATAACTAATTGCTGATCAGTTAATAGAAAGATAAAAAAGGCAGAATAAATAAATATAATTTTAATCTGAAAATAAGTCTAAGGATCATGTTATATCTCAATAAAGTACTAATTTTATGACTTTGAAAACAGATTCCACGCCTGTTTCTAATAGAAAAACGGTTTTAAAGGAAAGTTAAAATGACAATTTGTACAATGGAAGTAATAATCTTAGCTTGAATGATTTGAAGTAATAGTATTAGTAATCTCTAATGGGAATTGTTCCGAATATGCAACAAAGTCAAGAAAATTGGATTTTGTAGAATAACGTAGAAGAATTTGAATAGGAACTTGAAAAACATAACAGATAAACTAAAACTAATTTAAAAAATGGAAAAAAATTCATTTTAAAACCGGGAGGGTTTTCAAGATATAAGCATCATAATTCCTTAGATTAATTCTAAAAAAGGTATCATTTAAATATGGAGGATAGCAATTAAAATATACAGTTTAAATCTAGATAAAGTAGCTTTGATAGATCTAACATAGCTTTTTAAAGAAACTTACTTGTTAAATAAGATTGAATAATTATTATTATAAACTCATATTTACTATTTTTCTACTAATAATATTATATATATTTATATTTATCATAAATTTATGGATATATAAATTTAAAGTGCAAAAAATTATACGGTATTTTTCTTCTTTTTAATGCGGCAAATTTAATTTTAATAGTTATTTCTAAATTTATAAATAATCTCTAATTAAAACTTGTAAGAATTTATAGCGCAAATAAAAATAAAAAAGTAATATTTAAATAAATAAATATATATGAGCTCTAATATTAGCTAAGAAAATATTATTTGCACCTAATGTAAAAAATAAATAATAAAATCAAATTATGAACTTCATTTAGCAAGATGTGAAAAAATTGGTAAAAATAATGAATCTGATGAAGATAATTTACTTTCTTAATAATTGGGTTTTAAATTATTTGTTGATGACTATTGTTAAAAGCAAAATTTAAATAGTATTGAATCTAAAGATAATGAAAACAATAATAAAGAAAGTAATTCAATAGGTAAATCAAATTTTTAATTTATATTATAATCAAAAATATATTTAGTTAATATTGTATTATTTACCTATTATCCTAGAAGATTAAAACATTTTATGCATTTATTGCCAGGAAGAGTATCCCAAGATAATTATAAAGGAACATTTCGATCACTGTGAAAACAAAATAGAATTTGACAAAGCATAAATTATTTTAAATAACGGAACTGAGTTGCATCTAAATTAGTACATATTTGATTTACATCACAGTGAAAAAAAATTTTGGAAAATTCGTTTAGAGGGATTTAAGACAATTATTACCTGTGGATAATTAATTCATGAAACTATAGAAAAACAAAGTAATTAAAAAATAGAAAAGTAACATGAAACAATTTAATAATTAGTAACCTATGTGTCTGAAAAAATAAATACAAAATTAGCAAAGGGATACCAGCTATTTAATAAAAAAAAGTAAAAGCCTGATATGGACTTTTCAGAAAACGAAGATTAAGATGATGATGACTATTAATAAGTTTAAAACTTCAATAATTTTTCATTAGGAACACGGTAATAAAGAATCAGATAAAATTTTACCCCACAGAAAAATATTACTGATCATAACATAGAAGTTTATTCTAGCGAATGGTCTTTACTTATTGCGTTGTACTATTTACGTTGTAAATTTAATTAAAATTATGAGTTATTATAAAAATTAGATGTATTGGCTTTCTTATTTTGATAGAATAGGGAAAAGATTTCAGTTCAAAGGATTGGATAGAAGAATAAATCAAGATTTTGAATTTTAGTTTCGATATAAATATAAAGCGATAGTATGTTTATCAAACTATGAGGACTTAATACAAGTTAATTTCTGAATTAAATGAAGATGATGATGTATATTATGGCCTGACTGAAAAAGGGATATAATTAGCTAAAATGTTTTATGAGTAATAAATGCTTATTTTAGAATTATAAGAAAAAAGTAAAAAAAAGATTAAAACACAGCATTCCAAGGTAGAGCTACAGATTTAAACCAGTAATCATCATTATTAATATATTCAAAAATATTTTTTTTAATAATATTAATCAATAACAAGTTCTCCCGATAAAAATAACTAATAGATACCTGCCTATGTAATAAATATTAACAGAAGCAGTGATGTATAAGCAAATAAAAAGTCTTAAAGTTAGAATTAAAAGACGGATATACAAAATCTAAATTATAATTTTTTAGATATTTAAAGATAAATATATGATAAAAATTCAGAGTAATAATTTTGTATATACATATTATATATTATATAAAATATATTTCCATAATTTTTCAGTTTATCTCTAAGATAATTAACAGACTTATCCGTTAACTCATCAAGAAATAACTCTAGGAAAAATTCAATGGATAATTCAGATCATAGTATTAGCTAAGTTTCAATTTAGGTTTCGTAATAAAGTAATTAAAATTAAAAATATAGTTTAGGAAATAGTAGCAAGGGTCCTTTTAATGTTTTACTCGCCAAAAAGTGGAATGAAAAATATGATCCTTCTGTCTATATGATGAGTGAAAAACTAGATGGAGGTAACTTAAATAAATTCTGGCTTTTTATAAATTATAATACTATTATCATCTTATTTAAGTTAGAGGAGTGTGGACAGGGACCCAATTATTTTCAAGAAACAAAAACAGGTAATTTAAAATTATTTTTATTAATCTATAGATTAATTATTTATTATTATTTATATTAGATTTTATCCTCCAAAATTTTTTACAGAAAATTGGCCTAAATGCATGCTTGATGGAGAATTATGGATATAGAGAGATGATTTTCAAAAATGTGTTTCTTATGTAAAAAAATAGACTCCTATTGATTAAGGTACATAAAATAAAATATTAATCCATTTTTAAACCTGTTAATATACAAATAGAATGGAGATAAGTAAAATATGTTGTTTATGATTGCCCAGGTTTAAACAAGCCATTTTCTGATAGGTATTAAGCTCTCTCTGAGATAATTCCATAAATCAACAATCCATATATTATAGTAATATAGCTATACTTTTTAAATCCAATAATCTAATTTTTAAAATAAAATTAAAATAGTGTCATCCTCATATTTAGTGTAAAGGGAGTGACCACCAAGTAAAAAAATAGTTAAATAATAGTACTTCGTTTAAATTAATATTATGCCATAAAATTAATAGGAAAAAAATTTAGATGAAGCGATATAATCAGGAGGAGAGGGAATTATGATGAGGTAACAGTAAAATTATTAATGGAAGAATCTTAAATATTTTTTTTTTTATAGATTATCATCCTCTTACTATGAAAATAAAAGAAGTGAGTCTTTATTAAAAGTGAAAGTAATTTAATTTTATAGAATATATCTAAATTTAATTTATTATAATTAAGGTTTTTGATGATGCTGAAGCTACTGTAATAGGATATGAAAAAGGAACAGGGCGAAATGCTTATGTAACTGGATCATTAAAGTGCAGAAATAAAGATGGAATTATGTATTTTTTTATTATTATATGAATTATATATTAAATTAATATGAAAGTTCTATTTTAAAAATTTTAGATTTAAAGTAGGTTCAGGATTAAATGATGCTTTAAGGTAAAATCCACCCAAAATTGGCTCTACTATAACTTATAAATACTAAGGGCACTCAAAAGAAGGAAATCCAAGATTTCCAACTTTTTTGAGAGTATTTTAACAATGATTATCAATTTAAACATATATCTATATAATTATATAAATTTATACTCTATATAATCAATATTATTAATAAAAATTTTCAAGTCCCGTTTTTGACATGATATTTTTATCACTAATTTCCTAGAATATATATAAATAAAATTTATAAAATAAAAATGGAAAATTAATAATTAGAAGATAGCTATAGCTAAGAACACTTATCTTAGCTTCCATAATGTAGAGTAATATTTTAATGTTAATAGTTTATTTTATCTTCTTTATCTAAATATTTGTATATTTTATATTTTTTAAAGAACTAAAGCCATATACAATAATAAATATAATTTTTTTGCTCAAATAAAATATGCAATTAATATCTAGAATTATGTTGTGAACGATGCATTGATGAAAATGCTCACAATCATTTTTAAAATTCAGATATTTAGTACACAAGACTAAGGTCTTTATTAAACAATGAGTTTGAAAAAACAATATAAAATAGAATTAAAAATAATAATTATATATAAAAGATCCATAAAGAATTACAAATAATGGCAGATAATATATAATTTAAAGCATAACAGTTAATAAAGAAATATGATCATAATTCAGAAAAACTAGCCTACTCTTTTAGTGATAAATTAAATGCTTTAGATATAGGATCTCTAAATTAAAATGATATATAAACTTACTTAAAAAAACTTTTAAAACAGATATATCCATTACAGATATAAACAATACTAATTAATAGCATATAGAAGAAGAAATCTATGATATTATTTGCAATATAGAAGAATAAATGAATTAAAAAATAAAAGAATAAAAATTATATTTAATGTAGAACATACAATAAAAAAAGAGATAACCAATTACGTTGGAAGTTTCTAATCTTTTATTGATAATTTTGATTAATTTATTGATGGATAATAAAAGCATATCTAACTAGATTTTAGGTAATTATTGTATGCAAATATTAAGTTTTAAATTTATATAAGTTACCTTTATTTTTAGTTCAAATTATGTAACAGATCAATCATCAGAAAAAATATCAGAAAAAATATCTTTGCTAAATCATTTAGAGAGTCTTTAATTAAAGCTATAGTATAAAAAATACATTTATCAAATAGAATAATTTTAATTTATATTTACTAAATAAACTATTTATATAGAAATAATAAGATTTAATCTTATGGTTTTTAACATATAGCGAACTCTCTTATGAAATTAATCCATTTATAATCCTTGCATTTAGATTTAAAGTATTATAAAGACTTGAATATTAAGATATAATCATTATTTATGATTAAATTTAAATAATTGAAATAGAAATAATTAAATATAAGATAAGGGTTGTGAAAGATTATCTTAAACAATTAACTAGCTAAATTTTTTGAAAATAATAGATTTAAATTTAAAAAATAACAATATTTAGTCATATGGAGCAGTTGACATATCAAATTCTCTTTAATAAAGAAAAGATCTGGTATCCCTCTAATTAAATTTAGGGTAAGCTTAAAAAAACAAATTCATAAATTATATACTATTTTATTGAATTATTATTAGAGGCAATCAAATATAGGATAAAGGGTCATAAGCTCTATTTAAGAGTTTGTAAAGTTTAAAATAGATATAAAAATTATCCCTCAAATTATAGTAAATAAATAATTTTATATTAACCTATTAATGAAATGATTCCTTATAATTAATATAAAGGAGAAGCAATATTTAAAGTATGGGGATTTAAGATATTGGAAATGCAATCAATTAAATGGATGATTTATAGCATCTTGACATAAACTTGAAGTAATATGAGAAAATATTTTTGTTTTATAATTTTAAAATTTAAATTTAGATAAAACTAAGTATGGGATCATGGAGCTAATCAATTCATTTCTAATTTAAAATTAATAAAACAAAGTTTAAAGACAATAAGTCTTAACTTGAGGTATATAGAATTGAACAATAGTAGCATTATATTTATGAATTTTTAATATTTTGTAGAAATAATAATATATAATATTTTGGAGCCAAATCTATAGCTGAATATGTATCTTAACACTAAGATATAAAATTTTTTAAATTAGATATTGGGTATTTTGCATTCAATTATTATAATTTTTTCATTTTTATAAATTTTATTAAAAATTATTAATATTTTAGAGAAAATAAAATATAAGATAAAGGAACTTAAAAACTATTAGATAGTTTAAAGTATTTTAATAACTTAGAAAAATTATAATTATATCTTGAGTAAATTTATATAGATACATGCTATTATACTAGATAATAAAATTAATTTTATTTTAAGTAATAATAATATCTAATCCCATGGAGTTTAAAATATAGAGGAAAATTTAAAAAATAAATTAAACTTATTTTATTTAGAATTAAATATTGAGTATTATTAATAAATTTTTATTCTTAAATAAATTATATATTTTATAAAAATATTATTTTAGAAATAATAAAATATAAGATAAGGGAACATAAAAATTAGGCTCTTGTTTATCTAATCTTAAAAACATCAGAACATTAATATTGAATTTAAAGTATTAAAATATGAATAAAACTTTATTTTAATTATTCTTACTAAAATACAACAAGGTAAAATAATATTTAATCACATGGAATTGAGTAATTATCAATTGGATTAAGTAATTTAGAAAATCTAAGATAATTTAGATTCGACATAAGGTATTAAAATTATTTAAAATAAAATAATTATTAGCTAATATATATTTTTAGCGAAAATAAGATATAAAATTAAGGTTGCCAATATTTAGGAAACTAATTAAGTAAATTATTATAAATAAAAGAATTATGTTTGGATATAAGGTAATTATTATGTATATAAACTATTAATGATGATTATGTTTGTTATAAATTTATACTATTATTTAAATATGATATAACTATTTTTCATTAATTATAATATATTTGTTCTTTTAGTTCTAATAATATTTAATCATATGGTATGATTTATATTTGTGATGAAATTTAAAAACTGACAAGAATAGAGAATTTAGATATATTATGTAGGTATTGCAAATATAAACTTGTTATAAATATCAATTTTTACTATATTAAAATTTTTATATTTAGTGATAATATAATATAAGATAAAGGAAGCTAAAACTTAGCTAAATCTATAATAAAGTTAGAAAACTTGTAAAAATTTAAGCTGAATTTGAAGTAAATTATAAAATATTAATATTTACAAACGATTTAATATTTTATTATAATTGTTTTTAGGAATAATAATATTTAATCGTATGGAGCTATTGATATATGTGTTTGTATATACAATATGAAAAATATGAAGTAATTGTCTTTAAATTTAGGTTCTAATAAAATCCCTGATTCAGCCATTGCTATACTATAAAAAAAATTGGAAAAAAAATTTTAATAATCTGATATAATTTTCTGATTATATTGAATTTTATTAAGATTATATAAATCTATTAAATTACAAATTTTTATATCATTATACATATATTCTTACTTTTAATTAATAATTAATATAGTAAGAATTATCAGTTTCTTAATAAAATAAAACCTTTTGCAACAAATATAAATAAAATAATAACTTTATAGAATTTCTATTTTTTAAAAGTGATAAAATTATAAATTACCAAATGGGATTAGCTCGTCATTCAAAACGATTTACAGGAATGTATTCAAAATTTGATCCTAAACTAATTACATTGTAAATAATTTCTTTGCAGTTTTTATATTATACTGGAAGTTCATTATTTTTGATAATATTCAATATGTGCTTTGGATTAAAATTTCATCTTGGTAAAAATATATTTAAAATTATTTTATATAGCGCTAATTTTACGAGAATGATCTATTCATTTGAATTTAATTTGAAAATAGGCCAAATTCTCCATTTTTCTTCTTACAATGTATAAGAAAATGAATTTTATTTGTATGGATGGATTTCTATAGTTAGTTAGATATTAAATATAGCAATCGTTATATGTGGTTTGGTATATATCGTAGTAAAAGCGAACAAAGTATTAGATTTCATATCTACTCTGTATATTATGCATTTTTTTATTACTGGAATATATTCTGGATTTTCCCAGATGGAAACTTCATGGATATTTATTAATGGTATTTTGATGGTTATAACAATATTTGCAGGAGAATATATATGTCTGAAATTAGAACAATAGGAAATAAAATTACTAGATACTTTATTCAGTTCTGTTGGCACGGCAAATAAGATAAACAATTTAAAAAAAAAATAAAAAAAAGTGTTTAAATGTAAGAAATCATAACGGTTTGAAAGGGATGTTTATAATTATAGTATTTCATAGGATTAGCTTTTTATTTTGATAGTTTTAAAAATTTTTTTATATACTTTTATAAATAATATTATAAATAATTTATTTGTATAAATTAATTAATACTTTATAGTTTTCAATGCATATATTTCTTATAATTATAAGTTATTTGCACATGTTTTATTTAAAATACATTTCAATATAATAATCTTCTGTTTATTCCTTTTCTTTTTACAAATGAACAATTATTTTATGGTAGCTATGACTTAGATATAACATTATTTTAATATTATATTTGTTTATTCTACTAATTTATATTACCCTAATTCTATTTATTTATAATTGGGAATGTGGGATTTAATTTAAAATGAACTCTGTTATATTTATCATAAAGATCTAATTATTAATTCTAGGAAATTGATATTATCTCACTTTTTATCATATTGTTATTATTAGTATCTTCAAAATAGTCATTATTGTTATCATTTTATATATTATATTATTATAATTTTCCATTTTATTATTGTATACCTGGATTTGATTTACCATTTTTATTTTATTTTCCTAAGTTACTCTCAAATTAAATACCTGAAAAACTTTTATTTCTTCTATTTTTCTTATTATGTTAAATAGTGCTAATATATTAATTTTATTATAATCTATTAATTTTTTTTATTATTTTTGAATGGAACTTAACTCATTTTAATATAGTAATAGAGAGCTTAAACTATTGTCCTTTATTTTTAATTTTTTTTCAATTCTTTAATCTTAGAATTTACCATTTAGAAAATAATTTTTTAATTTTAAATATTTATCACTTTCTTAAAATTATAGTTTACTATGATTATATTCTAAATTTTATTAATCCGATTCTTTGTTTATATAAAATTTTATTTTATTTTATTTCCATTTTACATTATTATCATCCTTATTACAATAAATACCATCAAAATTGTAATAATTAGGTAGTTTATTATCATCATAGTTTCTGGGTGTTTAATAGGGAAAGCTATTAAATTTAAAATACTTATATAGTTTATAAAAAAGTATAGTGTAAATTCATTACTTTTTATTATAATTTCTCATAGTTAGTTGTTAACTCATATTTTTTTTTTTTTTTTTATTTATTTATTTAATTAATTAATTGGCATTTCTAAATTGGTATTGCATTCTCTTTGGTTGATACTCAATTATTTAAATATTGATAAATCTAATAAATGTTCATAAAAAAAATAAAAACTGTGCTACTAATTTTTATTTTTTTATTTTAGAAGAATTTATCTCATTTATTAATACTAATTTTGTTATTTTAACTTTAAAGATTTGTATTTTTATAGAATTAATCTTCTTAATATTAATACAATAAATATAAAATTAATTTTTATACTAAATATATATATATATGCACAACTAAGTTTTTTATATATCTATTTATTATTTCAATATAATACTAAGATTACATTGAAGATTTTACTAATTTTTATATATTAAATAATTATAATAATTAATTTATTTATTTAAAATAAATTTTCTTTATATTTTCATATTTTAAAAATATGGTATGTCTAAGCTATTTAGATTTTGTTTTTTCATTACAAGTCATAAGGGGTAGGCATGAAATTTTCATACTCAGGTCCTTCAACAAATCCATCGCATTTAACATCAGTGGCTTAAAAACACTTAAGGAAGGAGTGATGGGAAATTACGCATAATTTTGATTTTATTTCACATTATTGTTGATTCTATAAGACTTTAAATATTCTCTGAATTTGTTGGCTCTTGAAAGGCACATGGAATAGCTTTCAAGTTGTTTTGGGTAAATTTTGTTCATTTATTTAACCATTGTTTTTGCAAACGAATCATCAGATTGCCAGAATTCTTAGGTCAATTGTCTTTGCAATTCTTAATCTTCTAATTACTAGACCTGCCATAAGGAGGGGAGTTGGTACTCATCGAATTCGGTGAAATCGAATTTGAATGTCTAGAAATAATTTCTGATTTCCATATTTACATCATCAGATATACTAGCAGAGTTTCTGAGTATATCTGATGTGAGAGGAGTGACTTTGAAAGTTATATTATCTCTGTTAGGATGATTTTAAAATAGGTAATAGGCGCTTTGTAGGGTTCTTAAAAGAGGAGACACAAAAACGGTGTGTATGTCAAGACAGTTAAAATATTTCTACGCATTAACTGCCTATTGAATTCCTATTTAAATAAGAGTCGTAATAAATAAACTGAATTGAATGTTTTTATGATATTCTAGAAAGGGTTTATAATAATTGATATCCTTATTATTTTTTATCATATCTTATAAAATCTTATGAAATTAAAAACATCTACCGCAATTATTCTTAAATATTTAATATTTTATCAAATGAATAAGCCAAAATTTACTATAGAATTTAGTAAATCACATTACCTATTTCGTGAATGGGAGAATCTATGTATTATTAAGATGTTTTTAATTTTCTCAGAATGTCCTCTCCATTTTTGGGGAGCTTTCTGCTTTTTTAAGCTTTATATAATCTACAGTATAGAGACTTATTCCTCCCCTAAGAAGTATGGTATTATGTTCTTTATAGTTTTGAACAGGCTCGTTTTCAATTGCTACGTTTAAAGTTTTGCAAACCTCAAGAAGACTACAATCTAATTAAGGACTTGATTTAACTAATATTTCAGGTTTTTTTATATTTTTGTTTTCCTTCATTTAGTATTTTTTTATTTTTATGCTTTAAAAAATTTGTCAAAGTTTTATTGAATTTAAATATAATTGAAGAAAATTGATTAATTATCCATTCCTTTATTAATAACTATTTACTTACTTACTTTTTTATTAATATAATTACTTTTTTTGCCTATTAAAAGCAAAAAGCTATTTTGCCTTTTTATTAGAAATACCTATCACATTTATAATCAAAGAAATATTTTAAAATTGACTAAAATTTCTTCATTTGCATTATAAGATCACATTATAAATATTTTTAATTAAGTTATCATAATATTATGACTAACTATCGGGGTATTTTCAACATTCTGACAAAAAACAATATTATTTATGGAATAGTATTTTAATATTTATTATAATTGGTATTAGCTTAATTATGACCATAAAAAATATTTATTCAGAATTTACTTTGATAAAATAAAATATTATTTTAAAAAAATTATTATAATTTAAGGAGGAACAATTTTAAAAAATAAAACTAATAATAAAATTATTAAAAAATTATATATTAATATATATTAAATGCAAAATTGTTTTAAATTTCATTGTCTTAACATGTTTTCTTAATGAAGCTAAGAATTAAGTTCGTGATTGTTTAGATCCTACATATTGGTAAATTTTCGTTTACACACCAAACATATTTTAATCTTATTTTTTTCCATTTTGATCCTTTCTAAAGTTGTTTATATGTTGGTTATATTGATTATTTTTAATTTTTATTAATATTATTTATTTAGTTATATAATACGAATAAGTATAGAATATAAGTAAACCACCTTTAATTTTTTTGAATTCTTCCTATTTTTTCTCTAACAAACTTTTTTCTTACAGGAATTGTTTCTCTCTTTCTACTCTCTACTATTCCTCTTCTTCTATTTTATCATTTAAATATTCATTTAGAGGTCTACTTAGTTTATGATGTTTTAACTCAATATCAGTGGCCCAGGGTCCTATATATAAAATCCACTTTAAATTACAAATACTACTAGATAATAAAATAATTATTTTTACTAAATGAATTATCATTTGTAAATCCTAAATTTCGGTGTTTCCCAAAAGAATTGGGGCCTTGTGAGGTAATAGTGTCTCTTCCTATATTTTTGCTAGTTTTTGCATTTTTAGGCAAAGCTACGGGTTCTTCTTCTTCATCATCATCGCAATTAAATATGTTATCCATTGTTATTTATTTTTTGTTTGAGTCTTCTGTAGACTTTTTCGTTGGTTTTAATGCAAAAGAAAGTGACATGTTTTTTAAATGTTCTAATTATCTTAAAGTATAATTTTTATTTTTATTTCTTAATGTACAACAGTAATGATTCTTTTTTTATTTTAAAAATATGCTTATATATAAATACTTTATCAAATTTTTTAATTTAGTAGGAATTACTACAATAAATAATAAATTTCAGAATTTAATATTATTAAATATGATTTCTTCATAATTTACCAAAAAGTATTAATCTACAAGTAAATTAGTGGCTACTTTATATATATAAACTATTTAAAATATTTCTATCACAAATATACTAGTTTATTATAAAAATTGGTAATATATAAAAGTAAAAATTAAAGTATATATATATATTACTTACTTACTTTATAAGATATTGTGTTTAAAATGATTTTTTTAATCATATTTTTGAAGTATTTTAGTTTTAAAATAATTTTAGTGGGGAGGAGGACTAGCTATGGTCAATATAATTTATTTACTAGAGATAAAGTTTTACTATACTTTGAAGTTTTTATAAATACTAAATATTCTCCTTAGCTTTAACACTATTAAGCAGGGACACGTTTAGCTACATAATGAAATTTACATAGGTACTAAAACCAATACCTGGTAATCTAACTATTGACCATGGATAGGTTTTAGTACCTAAATAAATTCAAACAATTGTAAATGTTTTTATAAATATATATTGTAGGATATCAACTACGATCCAGAAAATATAAAAAAACAATATACCGTTGAAATTACAGGAAAAGCACATTTTCTAAAGAAAATATATAAATATAATGTGCAATATAAATACCAAGGAGTGAATAAAAATATAATTTATAAAGATTACAATATATTTAATTAATGAAAAATATTATTTATTAAAATCTTTTGTAATTATGATCTTATATCATAATTTTATATGAGATTTTCTTATATCTTTGTACTCTTTATATGGGACCCCGTCCTTATTAAAATATTAACTATTTAAATTTATACATTTTGTATAATTTATTTATATCATAAGAGTTGTTAGATGATATATAATATAAAAGTTTTAATTTAAATTTAATAAGATATATATATATAAATTATCCAATTACAATATAATGTATAAGTTTATTTATAAATTGAAAAAATATAGAAAATTTTGTATTCAATATAACTTATTTCTTGCATTTTGTTAGCTTTATATTGCTCTAATCTGAGTTTATCTTTATTCTGCTGCTTATTTCAAATTTTCTTGCATAGTTTTATTAGAAAAATATGTATCAAGCATTTTTAAGTTTTCATCATCAGAGTCATCTTCATTATCATATAGTAGAAAAGGTTTTTCAACATTATTTCTTCTTAAATTGTTTCTTTTATGATTTAAAAATATTATTAATAAATCACTTATTTTTATTTTAAAAGAATAATGATGTTTTACGGTTCCCCAGACTATATTCCTAGAATAATTTATAAATCTTTTATGGCACATTTAAGCAAATTCCCTCTAGCAATTAAAAGAGGTTAAAAACTATAACAACTTGCTGCCGGATCTCTTGGTATATATTAAAAGTCTGAATGATTAAACATAATTTCGATGTGCTTCATTACATCAACAAATTTGCATTTCTGCATATAAAAATCAATGCCCTTTTTATTAGCACTCAGATACGTTTATCTAAGCATTAATTGCATACAAATTTTGAATTAAAATTTAATAAATAGTCAATTCTTACTTAACTTATTCGGAATCCCAAAATTCAGCCACAGATCTCAACACCTGCTAATTATTGCATACATTTAGAAAAGTTTATATAATCTAATCCTTTGCTAGTTCTGTATTAAGATCTGCTCTTGGCTTCACAGTTTCAAAAGCGTAGTATTCTCTATTATAATTATTAGTATGATAGAAAATATAACAAAGAAAATATATGATTTACCTGTATATTGTATAGAAATTTAAGAAATTTCTGTTTATAATACATCTTGAAGGCATTACTTTCAAATTTGTAAGGTCATATTTATAGGTCGGCTAATATGGTATGACAAAATTAATTATCAAAATTATTATTTATTGATAGGTTTAAATAATATAGTAAATTACATTTTTAAGATGAGAAATTTTTAATTGAGATTTTATATTTGAGGTGAATCCCTTAGTTATTTTTCTCCATCCAGTTCTTTCTGACCGCACATCTTTTGAGTCAATATTGATTTCTTTTTCAGGCTTTCCTCCCAAAAGTGAAAGCGTATGACTGCCTTGTTTTGACAAGAGATCCAAAGAAATGATTCCATAGCAACAACTCAACTAAACGAAAATAAAAATTTTCAATTGTTGATGTTTAATATAACCAAATTTAAAAGTCCAACCTCTAAATCAGCCTGCACCTTATTCTTCGATTTCACTAAGGGTATGTAGTGAACTACAAATTCCATGACTACATACAAATCATCATCTTGGAATTGATCATACTTATCATATTTAAGATAGATTAAATCATCGCCTTATCTGGATTTGTTTTTAAAATTCCACCTGTCTTCGTAGTTAAGGTCCCAATAGGCGTTAACTACTGCACTATTTCCAATATATCGCTTAAGTCTCGCATTATACAGACAAACGTAAAGCTTTCTGTGAACAATGTTTTCTCGGGGAATTTCTTCTTTGTCTGGAATAGGAACCTAAGATTATAATACGAATAGTAGTAGTAATAATAACAATTGTTTATTAATTTTGTATTACTCCGGTGGCACTTTCTATTCTTATTTCGGCTAAAAAATTAATTTAGTAATTTTCACGACTTAGGACAGAAAAATCTCTGTGAATTTTCCCAGATTGAATGTATTTAATGTCTTTATAAATTTTTATATCTTTGTCGTATTTTGGTTTAAAGACGCTCGAGGCTAGGCAGTTTCCTTTAGCTGTTTGGTTTCGTATGAATGAAGAAATAAAATTTGAAGGCATACTATCAAATATTTCTTTCAAGTCCATGATGCCAAGATTTCTGGAAGCCTTTATCTATATTTTGGAAATTATTTTATTATCAATTTGAGATAAATTAACTGTTATTTTACATCCATAATCGCAGTGGAGGCCAAAGATTTTATGTTGTCTTGATTTTGCGTTAAAAAAGCGATAAGTTCATCTATTTCAACAGTGTCACTCTTATCTGTATCAATTTCAGTGAAAATGGCTTGAAGTTAATCCGGTGAAAGGCTGACTCCCAAATTGAAAAAGCACTGACTAAATTAAATTTTGTCCAAATAATATATATATAGTTTTAATTTTATTAAAATAAAATTGTTTATTTTATGTTAGTTTACCCTAATTGAGCTCTTGTGAGACATCTTACATTGTGGATATCAGCCCTTTTAAACTCTGTTCTAATATCTTGAATCAGTGCATCTGCATTTTACATTTCCTTTTTCATGAAGTCTTCCATTATGAGTCGGAATTCATCGTAAGTTATAGTTCCACTTTTATCAATATCGAATTTTTCGAAGTAGAAATTTACCTAATAGTCATCTACTGAAACCCCAATTTTTTAAGAAGGAGTTTCATTTCATTCCTTAAAAAAAAAAAATTGTTGACACCATTATTTTTAACTCTTAATTTTTTACTTGTCAATATAGCCACTGTTATCTTTGTCAATTTCTACGAATAACATGTAAATTTCCTCTTCCATTTTAGGAGGAATTTTAAATTCGTTCAAATGCTATTTTAAATACTATTCTCTCGGGTCTACAAGAATAAAATTTTCATTAGTTTTTGTACAATAATAAATGTTATTTATAAGATTAAGTATTTAGTAATTGCTGTACTTGGGAAAACAATGCAGAACTCTTACAGTGAAATCGATCCATTTTTATTAGAGTCAATATATTTGAAGAATTCATTGGCATTTTCAATAGAAATATCTCTATTTTGTTGGTGGCAAATTCTAGAAAATTCTTCTATTTCTAAGAATTTCTCTTCTTCTATGTATTTACATCATTTAATATAAAATTAAAAAAACAAAACAAAATTATATATCTCTTACGAGGCTAGTTTTCTGGCTTGGAAAATTTACGCATGTTAGACTTTAGATCTTGGGGGAAAAATACCTTTAAAAGAGCCGTGATATTATCCCCAACGGACTAGAGCAGAGTGGTTCTAACTGTTTCTATATTTTTCATGTTGAGTTTTTTGAGCTGGGCTTCTTTTCGTAAAATGACTTTTTTTCTTTGTTCTTCGGTAAGATCTTCCAGGGCTTCGTCTTCAGAGTCAACCAGTTTGGAATAGTTTTGCAAATATTCTATTTCTTTTTTCATTTGGTTTTGGTACCAATCCCCGATTTCTTTATCCGAGGTTTTTAAATCTATGGCTAATTTTTAACAAAAATGAGTAGAATTAAACTTTGTTCTACAATTTCAATATTAATATTTACCAATGAAATCTGCCAATTCTTATACATTTATTTACTCTCTTTTGCCCCCATCTGTGAACTCTTCAAATGCTTTTCTCAAATCGGAAGTAGACAATCCAAGAGTTAGATTATTATTGATGGCGTTAAACTCGTTGAAAAACCAATACTTGGCCTTTTTCTGCCCTGCAACTGTCTCAAACATTGTTCTGACATTCCATGAGTTTACCTTCATCATGTTATACATTACAGCTGTGAGTATTTCGCTTTTCGAAATTGAGTCCAACTGGCTCACGAATTTAATCCACTGCATTTCGTCGTATTTATTTAAGAAAAACTCAAATATAATTCTTATATCTAGTAATGAGATATATTAAATAATATAGAAAATGAAATAATCTATAATATTCAATTATACCATCCTTGGAAATGTGGATTCCACAATATTGGAATACTTTTTCCAGCTGTTTCGGACTCCTATACTTATAATCATAGTGTTGGTCGAAATAAGTGAAAATATTCATTATGTTAACAATTTCTTTTAAATTAAAAAATTAATATTTTATTAAATTAACTTTGAAACTATCAACAGCATATATAATGTTTTACTTGTTCCGTCTTTTTCCATATATTCGGCAAGACGTTCATTGAATTCAATGCATGTTTTCCTTACGAATACCTTTATGTCTTATTTTCCCTCATCTTATTATTATTAAGCTAGTTATCTGATGTTGAAATCTTAACTGATTCCACTTCCATGACACAACTGCAAGAAATTCATATACTTTTTGCCCTCACTCCACTGTTTCCATATGTCTTCAATTTCTTAAGGTGAAAAGCAGAGATGTAATTGAGAGTTGTACCAGTCTATTTTTTGATAAATAAATAAAAATAAAAAGAAATAAAAAATTTTTATTATACTAAGCTCATTGATGGACCAAAATTCATCGTGATTTCTCGTGAAGCGAAGCACTTCTTTGAAGTAGGTTTTGAAATCGAATTTCATGAGTTTAATCGTGTATTTCATCATTTTGGCCATGAGAAAGCTAGGGGTGTAAATCTGCTTTAAAATGGGCAGAAAAGTCATTTTATCTGTGCCTTGTAGACAGAAATACTCGTAATATCTTTGTTTATGGATCTGCAAAATATTCAGATTCAGTTATTGCAATATTTTTTCAAAAACTTCATAGCTTTCAATTGTGAAATTGTGTTCTTTATCTTATTCCGTAAACAAATCAAACAAATCCATCTTCATTTGTTTGCATTGATACAGTAGTATTTCAGTGTATTACTTCACTTCGAATTCGTCGGGCAGCGAGGGCTCCCCGCTAAACACAATAAAGGGGGAAATCGCTTGGTTCTAGTACTCCAGTCGTTTCTGATCGTAGTCAGGAGGGGGGTAATTTTGCTAAAAAAAGGTGATTTTTATTGATTGCTTGATTGATATGTTATTATTTCTTTATTGAAAAATTAAAAAATTTGTTCTTAAGATCGTACCTATCTCTCCAGCAACTCCTTGCTGAGACCTGTGGACTCAATAAGTGCATCAAGATTTTTCATTGGATTTGCCTGCCTTTTAAAGTTTTTCTGCATGTTGATCATGACGTTCATATTCATTTCATTGCTCTCAACTTTTCCATTGATGACATCTCTGAATTCGGAGAGTAAAATGCGCCCGCTGTTGTCCAAATCGAAAGCCTAAAACGCTTCCTTGACCTCTTATTCACTCATTTTGAGGCCCAAATGGGTCATCATCATATCAAACTCCTAAAGTTCGATTGTTCGGTCTTTGTGGTCGTCATAGAAATCAAACAATTTTTCTAACGAACATCGCAACTCTCTTTAAATCTATTTCACGGCTTAACGAATTTGAGTTAAATCATAGGTCTGGTGCGTCAAATCGAACAGGAAATTTTGATAGTTTATGTACTCCAACTCCCCGTCCTTTTTCTTGTAAAAATCGAAAATGGCAGTCAGTTCGAAAGGCTTCATTTATCCACTCGCACTCTTTACAGCCTATGCAAATTCATAATAACTTAGTCTTCCGTCCTTGTTATAGTCGCATCTTTTTTTCACATTAAAAAAAATTTTTTTTATTATTCATTTTTGAAGATTTAAATAAAATTAGTTACGATTTGAAAATTTCCTCCAAATTTGTTTTGTCACTCACGATTTCACGTCGCAAAAGTCGGAACGTTTGGGGAAAATCGATTTTTTGGTGGTAAATTTCGGCCTAAAATTCGTCGAAAAATAGCTTCTGGTCCTTGTCTTTATCCAAAAAAGTATATAATTCTTTTATTTGGTCCTATTTAAATGTAACATTGGTAAGTTAATTAATATTTTATAATAATTGGAGAAATCTATTTTCAAAAGCTGTACTTAATTGAAATCGAGTCCTATTTCCACCATGGCCAAGTCAAGCATTTCATAGGTGAAATAAGGTTCTCCAGCTAAAATTTTGTTAACAAATTATTTTAAATTCATGTTTTCTCTATTCAAATAGAAGTTTAGCTTTTTTTAAATCTATTCCAAGTCTAAGTGATCTTGGTTCAATGTTTTCACGAATACATCATATGAAATTACCTAAAACCATAATTAGTAAATAGATTTGCATAAAATTAAAAAAAATATTACTTTTCGATTGTTTTTATCAAAGTATCTGAATAAAGCCATTATTTCTTCTTTCAAAATATTTTCGTTGAACCTTTTCATGGCGACTTAGAATTCAGAAAACGATAAGACCTCATTGTGATCTGTATCGATAGATTCGAATATATTTCGAAGCTCTTCTTCTCCCCTGGCTCCCAATTTAATTCTCAGTTTCCTGATGAGGGGCTGAATATGAATTCCATAAGACTCTTCATTGATTAAAGAGGCAAATTCAGGATAAGAGATTACATTATCGGATCCTATACAAAAAAATTGAATTTATTGAAGAAAATTTGTTTTTATTTATAAGATTGTTTGTTTGTTTACCTTATTCCGTAAATTTATGGAATAGTCCTTCCACCAATTTGAAATTATCAACGTCTATTTTGTCTTTAAGCAGGAGTTTGATGCCGTTTCTAAACTCATTGTATGTGACATAGCCATCGCTTTTCCCATCAGAATCCATTCGATTGAATAGTGTTCTCAGACTAATTTTTTCTTTTTTCATTTCCGATTTCACTTATTTTCGCACATCAATCAGCATCTGGTTAATCGTGTCATCAGTCACTTCCGTTTTGTAATATTTCGTGAATCTCTGAATATCTTCATTGTTTTATTGCGTTCCATCGCTATTTGCAGTTCCTCTTTAAATTATCAAATCGTTCAATTCGTAGTAATCCTAAAAAAGTTAAACATATCAGAGAAGATATCTCATTTTATATTTCCATTAATTAGTTTACTATTAGCCCATTTTTCGGCTTCATATATTACGACATCGCATTCATTTCGGAAGAGGTAAGTTTGCATCCAGCTTGTTGGAATTAGATCCACAAATCTCCGACATAGACCTTTCCGGTTTTTTTGTTAGATATTTTCCCTCCCAACTGCAAAATAGTCAATCTCTTCATAGCTAGCTTTTTCAGTATAGATTTAGCTGCTGCACTAAATTCAGTCTCCACCTCTTTTTGTTCGCTACGTTTGTCCAAGTTAACTGTTTGCTTTCCTTCTCGCATAATTTCTTCCGTCAATTTTACATAATTAATTTTCCCATTAAAAAGCACCCAAAATATCTAAAAAAAATATATTAATATTCAATTTAATTTAATAAATTGCTTGTTGTTTATTTATTTATTTATTTATTTATTTATTTATTTATTTATTTATTTATTTATTTATTTATTTATTTATTTATTTATTTATTTATTTATTTATTTATTTATTTATTTATTTATTTATTTATTTATTTATTTATTTATTTATTTATTTATTTATTTATTTACTTGCAAAATTGCATCAAAGAATCGGAGGCAATATACATATTCAAATCGTGGATAGTATTTTTTACATCTTCGAGGGACAAAAAGTTTTTATTTCCCAAATTTCTGTCTTTTGACTTACACATTTTCGAAAACTATTCTAAATTTAAATATAAATGCTCTAAAATATCTGCTAAAAGACCTCTATCAAGTTTTTAAGATATTTTATCAGTTTTTTTTTCGATTTTTTTAATTATTTCCATATCATCTCTAAATAAAAATAAAAATTATTATTTAAATTACCATAATTATTTATTCATTCATTCTCGTATGTACCTCACTTATTTGTATAATTCTTCTTCTAAGTATTCTAAATCTACTATACCTTTGACAGAGCCTGATCGCGCCATGTGCGTCACAAAGAGTTCGAACATCGAATCTTCTTAGAATCTCAAATCGAAATAAAGAATATTTTATAGCTCACCCATTGATATTTGTCCAGTTCCTCTGATGTCTGATTTACCAAAAATTTTTAGAAGATATTTTCGCCAGGATTGAAGCCCTCTAATTAATTAAAATGAGCATTTGTATGTACATGTTTATACAAAAAAAAAAAAAAAATTACCTGATTTGGCTATTTTGTCTAGTTTTTTTTATATTTTCTAACAGTAAGCTTTGATATCGTTTCTCTATTCCGTAGTTAGTAAAGCATCAGCGTCTTCTGAAGTAATTTTCAATCTATACTTTTGATAGTAATTGTGCAAATTTTCCAAAACAATTTTCTCTTCTCCCATTCGTAGTTCTTTCAACACATAATCAAACTGTATAAAAAAAAATGTCAATTTCATTATTTAAATATACATAATATCTTACTTTTTTGGCATTTTTTTCCATGTTATACCCTATTTTGTACATTTTTGTTTCCAATTCTTACACGGAAATTAGGCCATCTTTGACATTTTCAGAGTTTAAAAATAAATCCTCAAACAGAATGTTCTATTTTCTCATCAATCTAATGTATAATAAATATAAAATAAAAATTTTAAAAAAAGTTAAAATCTCAAAAAAACCAACATTCCATCCTTACATTTAAATTTCTTCAATCCACTGCTTAACGAAAATAATTTATTTCTAATTTTGTTCTTTCACGCCCCAGAGGGTGTACGCCAATTCCTACTAAGTGATTTATTTATCCCCACTAAGGTCGATTCTATTGAAAATGTATTTCGCATCTTCTTCTGAAAGGTCAACATCAAATATGACGAACAGTTGCTTAAACTCTTCAAAGTTCAGATTTTCATCATCATCCTTATTGATTCTTTCCATTATGGCACTCAAATTTCCCGTGAGACTCTGTTCTTTCATTTTATTTTGCAAAATTCGCAGGTTATCTTTTGCCCTGTATTCTTGATCAATTCCCATTTTCAGTTTTACCAAATTGACCGTTGTTGACTCCTACTAATCCTACAGATATGTCAGTAGAAAATGGTAATAATAGGTTCTTTCCATCCCGTAAATTAAAAACACGACGTGTTCAAAGTTTTCCAGTTTTATGCGGCCGCCTCTCATTTTATATCTTCCGAAACTTTCATTGAACGAGATTTCACAGAAATCCATTTTTTCCACGAGTTTCTATTCAAAAAATTATATTTTTAAATGATTTTTTTAGTTTTGTTTTACAGAAAACCATGATATAATTGTGGTGGAGTTATCCAGTTGAATGGCCATTCCTCCTCCACCTTCTTGAACTGTATATTTGTTAAGAATTTCCAAGAACAGAGTGATGTTGACTTATGTGTTATCGTAGTCGTCTTCGATGAGCTTTAAAAGCTGGGCTACTTCTTCCTTCAGAGCTCCTAAATTCAGTTTAAGCTCCATCAATTTATATCTGAAATCAATTACGTTCATCATACTTTTTTTTAATTTAAAAAATTAATAATATTCCAGATACCTTTATATATGCTTATAAAATTAAAGTAAATCAGCACTTACCCTGTAGAGGAATAGAAGAAATCCTCAGCCCTAAGTCTTTGGATTTCAACGAATTTGACACACTGAATTTAGTCTTCGTAGTTTTGCATTCCGACGAAAAAGTTAAAAGAACCTACTTCATTCTCATCATCTTAAGTCTTATCGCGATTAGTTTTTTTCTTCTAAAGTAAATTTTGCAAGTCCAGTTCCAAAATTTGTTTTTTCTAGTTTTTGAAAGTAATTTTGCGAGCGAGCAAATCAACTTGCACCGTGACCTTTTGGTCCTATCTGATGAGAAATTGGTTAAGACTGCTTTGTTGTTGTCCACTGTCCTGATATTCCAAATTTTGTATCGAGTAGGATTGCTGTTACTATTAGTTGTCCTAAACCGTTGTGATGGAGCTGTTATACGGGATAAGGCTCCCGTCGACGCAGAGACAACAAACACCTTCGCCGGAGAAATTCGGACTTAAAACATACCCGAGCTGTTTGGCCTTTTCCCTTTTGACGATTCCAAGCACGATACTCTTCATTTGTCTGAGTGATTTGATATAGAACTGGATTTTGAAGCGTTTATTATTGTTGTTTCCAGTGAGTTTCAGCGGCGGATCAAGCAATTGCAAAATGTACTAATTATTCGTCTTGATGGACTCGTGGAGTCTCTAATTCTGGGCGTTGCTCGCGAAGCCCATTTTGTCTTCCCTCTTCACGGAAATCATGTGCCCGGAGAAGCTGTTTTTGATGAGGGAAACAAACTGGTGCCCGTTTGCACCCGGGTCCATTCCCGGCGTCAAATGCGTCTTGTGGTCAAGGAATTTTTTCAGCAAAATGAAGAGCTCTGAAATCGGCTTCAAAAGTCGCGGGTCTATGAACTTCTTGTGCGCCTAATATGAGGATTATGACGACAGACTGTACATATTTTGGTTGTCATTAATGTTGTACCCGTCGCTTTTGTCGTGCATCACTTTTTCGAAATCGAAATTGAGCAGAGACAAAATTTTAAACTCGAAATTCGATGCTGTGCCAAGTCATCCAGCTGTTGAAACAGCGCAAAGGCGTCTTCGTCGCTTATAAAAGGGTCAATGAGCGCCAACTTCGTCCGGAACTCCTGCCGATTTAACATGGCATCCTTTTCGTTTTCTATTTCGAAATATGTTAAAATATCTCGCGCCTTGTACCTCTTAATTCTGTAACTAAGATTTGAAAGGATTCTGAACACCTTATCCTGTTGCTCTGAAGACGATCTGAAAATCGAATGAATTCGTTTTAAAATTTTAAAAATTTAAAAATTTGTAAATTAATATAATACGCCAAGGGAATCGTTTTTTAGTTCATAGTTTTTCCCTTTTGTTGGCTGCTTCCTCTCACATAAAAATCGTCCTCATTTTCTTGCTGATCTTGCAGAACCCTACTTTCAACTTCATACAAATAGTACTTCAGATCTCCGTCCTCATCTTCCAATTTGAACTACCGCGCATCCTAATAGAGTGCCTCTCTCAACTCATTGAAGTCGATTTGGTCATTGGCCGTCTTTATAATCCCATAATGAGAAATTAAAAAGGCTGTTTGCTTGTGTCTGATTCTGCAGCCTATGTGAGTGGATAATAATAATAAATAATTGGCTATTTCACAATATAAATTTACCAATTTTTTAAAGCGCCTTGTTAAATTCGACGACCTAAATCATGTAGGAATCTTTGCGCACGGCATACTGCTGCATTAGGTCGTTGAATTTGAGGCGGTTTTTCTTCAGAGCCTCCATGAGCAGCACGATGATACTTCTGCACAAGTCGGTGGAGTACACTTCGAAGAGTTGTTTAAAGTTGAGGAAAAAGATGCGCTTCTTCCCAGCGGAGTCGAGCTACTAAATAAGCGCCGCAATATTCTTTTCCTCGACCCTGATGCCCGCCATTTCTACGAAGCCCCGCAAGTCTTCCGGCGTTAGGTAGTTGCGCGCGCCGTCCTGAATGATGCGGGTAAACGCCGTTTCAAAGGTGATGTACTTGTCCAAAATGACGCTGAAAATGCACTCCTTGAGGTCTGCCAGGTCCGCGTCGGTCACAGAGTGCAATTTCTTCATGTACGCGAACATTTCCTTATAGTGAATCGTGTGCTTTTGAAACAAGTCGAATTTCATCCGCAGTAGGTTCACGTCTTCTTGTTTCAAGTCTTTGCGCCGCGCCCTGAAGCAGTAACTGAAGTCTTTCAGGCCCAGGTACCCTGTCCGCTGTTCATCTCGGGCCTCCATGTCTTCTTCCAACGAAAACTCCTGCTCCTTCAGCCACAGCCAAATGTCCTCCAAAATTTCCAGCACCTTTTCCTCTTCGCTTGGCGTCAGCTCAGGTAAACTGTCTTGTTTGTACTTCGAGATTTCCTGCTGGTTTACCAGAGCCTGCATGTCGTAAAAATCCCGGCAAAAAGGGTCTAAAACCCGGTCCACACAGTCTATTTCGCTGTTCGACAACTTTACGCCCAACATCTGAATGGCTTTGTAAAACATCGGCACACATATCTACTTCGTGTTTCTTTTATACTCGTACTTTTAAAAATACTGGTCCGGCGTTTTTTTCTGAGTAATTATCAGCGAAATTATCCGCTCAAAAATGCGCTGAGCAGTTTGCAAATCAGCTGAAAAATTAAATTAAACAAATGTTAAAATATAGTTTTTATTTTTTTTATTAACAAAAAAGTAATTTTAGTTTGACGTTTTACTCGGATTGTGATCAGGCTGAAAATTTTCACCCAAATACTGCACGTCTGTGGCCAGATACTTATCAATGAATTCTTCTAGTTCATGAATCTCGAGTCTTTGTTCCTGTTCGTATGGAACCATTCTTTGGATGATTCGAACCAGTTCGACACCGTATCGCTGCTTAATTTCTTCAAAAATTTATTTCACTTTTTGTCAGTCTCATGCACCACCATTTCGCCATGGAAAATTTCCAGTTCCCATACTTCCTTCAAAGTGCACAACTAAATCAGCAGCATTCCGAAACTGAAAATATCAGTCTTTTGAAAATTTAGCAAAACATCTTTTTAAATCACTGCATTTTCTTTTACTTCTTTCCCTATAATCTAATTTTTAAAAAAAAAAATATTATGAATTAAAAATCTCTCATTTATTTTCATTATTTAATTTACTTCCGGCGCTTCGAAAATGGTGGGCTCATTTTGCGTTTTATCGCCCCCCTCTGCCACGTGGTAACTAAGAGTACGATGCAAAAATATGTTGCTCGGTTTAATGTTGAGGTGGCAAATGTGCTGCTAGTGAAACGATTTTAGCGTTTTGTAAACGACCTGAAATATCTCTTTGATTTCCTCAGAAGAAAAATACTCCAGCTAACTCGCAAACTCCTAATCATTTTCGCTTTGTTGTTAATGCTTTTGTTATTCTTCCTCGTTTTCTTCTCCCCGCTTTTTTAAGAGGAAATAATAGTTTTTATAGAAATCCCTTCTTTCTTGAATCAAGTCCGCCACAGAATACTTCATTCGCGAATAAAACAAGTAAACGAGATACTGATGGCTCAGTTTCTTTTTCGAATACTCCGTTTCTATCGCATATTTTTCCTGTTTTTAATTAAAGAAAAAGTCAAATTTGTGTAATTATTAAAACTGCTGCTTTTTATTTGATAAAAAAATTTTTCTTCATTACTGGGTGCTGGTACTCCTACAAACCTTCAAATTTGTCAATCATTTTGCTAATTTTTTTCAATGTTTTCATGACTCTTTCTTCACGGGAAAAAATTAGTCTCTTCACAAAGTACTTTTTATTGTCATGTTTACTAACGACCACAAGTCTGTTGTTATTCAAATTCAGTTTCTTTACTTGTTTTCCCTCCTCGAAGAAGTTCATTTTGCCCAGTTTTTTTGCTTTTTCTTGCTGCTCCCTCTCGTAATCCTGAACAAATTGCTCCGTAATGTCTTCATAATCTTCATTTAAATTTACGATTTGAAACTGATCCGTATTAAACTAAAAAAACTGATTATTTTCTGACCGCTCTACAAATCCCTTTCGAGTATTTATCATTTCTTTTATTTTATAATATTTCTTTCAAATAATTTTTGGTTTTTTGTAGCTCCTTTAATTTTTTTTATATTTAAAACCAAGCTGTTTAGTTTACCAGCTTATTGCTTATTTATATGTTTTAATTATTTATTTACTTTCTAGCTAGCTAGCACACAAACTTTAAAAGTTAGTTGAATTTTTAATTTATTAAATACTATCAATTACCGAAAAATTAAATAAAAAAAATATTATTATTGTTTATCTAATATTTATAATACCAATTAAATAAATATAAGTCATAATTAAATAAAATACTAATTTAAAAATGCTTCTTATTATTAATAAAAAATTTTATTTCATATTTTAAATTGTTTCTACACTTTTATATATTTATTATAATTATTTTAATACCATTATATAATATAATAAAATTTATAGATTTAATATTTTTATAAAAATTATTGAAAAAGTCGTAAATATATAAATATACATTGATTAGACTAAAAATGTCTATAGGTAATTATTGTATTTGTAATTCACTATTTTTTATTTTCTTTTACTTTTTAATATTAATCAAATTCTTTTTAATCTAAAATCCCCGATTTTAAAACTGTAAAGAGATCATCAGGGATATTTTGAATATCTTGAGGCTCCAAAATCATGATCTATATTTTATGAAAAAAAAATTAAAGCTATTATGATTATTCATTAAAAGCTGCAAATATAATTTACTTCTACATCAGATGTCGCGGCAACCACAGAAAGTAAGGATGTGTTTTTATAAAACTAGCTGATATTTTGAAAATCTTAGAATTTTTGTTACTTTTACTAAAATTCCTCGTTATTTAGCAGACACCTGCTTCCGAAGAATTCTCCAGAAGACATTTTTTTAAATACTTTGTGCTAGGTGTATTCCAATTCTTAATTTTCATTCATTCGTTTGCTTCCGTACTAAAAGGTCCGCGATTCGTGAACTATATCTTTTACAAATAACTGTTCTAATTCTTTGTTTTCTTATTCTTTTTATTTTCTTTATCCTTTGACTTTATTTTTAGCTAAGTACATAAAAAAATATATAAATTTATAATTTCATTTTGAACAGTTTTTTTTTACTAGTTTTATCTTAAAATTCTTTGAATCGGAAATACAAAGGATGCGGCTTTATAATCAGAGATTTCAAATCTTTAGTTTCTGTTGAAACATGCACCACTTGGCAAATACCGGTAAGAACAATCGCGAAGAAATTTAATTGATTTCCCTCCTTTAATATGTATTCTCCCATATCGAATTTTTTTATTTTAAGGTGTCAGCAAGGGGTAGTAATAGACTTAAAAAAAAAATAAATGCATTTTTTTTTAAATTAAAAACTAAAAATAACAAAGAATATTACTGGGGCTGCATGTCTCTAAAAAACGAAATTAGCTAAATCACCTGCAATTTTCTCTCCAAATCCTGTTGCTGAACACTCATTAAAATGTTGGTATAAATTTTTCGGTCTAGTAAAAGCACTGCACATTTTTCAGCGGCTACACAAGTGGCGGCTCTTTTAAATCTGTAAAGATGTTTTTCGTCTTTCTCTTGCGTTTCTTTTTTTAACTGATTTTAGGCTTTTTCTTTCCTTTTTTCCAAATCTCGAGTACTACTATTATTGTTATTTTACGTTCCATTTACATTTTACATTTTGGAATCAAAATTTCTTTTAACTTCTTTGACTTCCATTCCAACATCTTCCTAAATTTTTCTGTTTATAGATCCTGCCCTAAATAACAACAACAGTAAATTAGTTAATACTGTTTAACAAGATAATTATAACAAAACTTAAATACACAAACAAATTCTTTTTACCTTCTTCGAGTACTATAAAAAAAGTCTGGGTTCGTCCTTTTATTGATTTCTAAATTAGATTCTAAACGAAATTCCTCCAGAGCATCCAAGTCTTCTTCATCTTCTTCTTATTATTGTTCATTTAATTGCTAACTGAACTTCGAGTCGTCATTTTCCTCACTTTAATTTCCCTTTTCTTAGGATTTCAACTTCTTGTTAGCATCATTGATTAGATTTTCCTCATTTTCCTACAAATTTTAATAGACTTCTTCAATATAGGACTGCGTATTTTAGTCGCCGCTTATTTCCTCTCGTTTCTGAATTTCTCTTTTAACCTGATCCATATCTTCGATTTTTTTCGCAATTAAATTCAGTTTCTTTTACTCCTGCTACTTCTGAAACTTAGAAAACAGAGTACTCAGCATCGACAAGTCTCCAAAATGCTGTCCGTCGTACTTGCTATTCACCACATAGTTAACCAATTCGTAGCCCATATGTCTCGTGTACCTGATATCAACACTTCCCCTTAAGATAATGTACACCATATTTCCTACATCTCCTTGCCTAAAATACAAAAGAAAATGAAAATAATTTTAATTAAATAAGAACATATTTATTTAATTACGAAAAAATTATTTCCCCAGGTGCAAATCTCTTGAATTTGCAATGCTCCAACATGTGAATTCTAACTCCCCTGAAAAATTGCTTGAAAAATTCCAACTGGCTCACTATTTTGTCCATCGTATAGTAGTTTCTTTGTTCGTGCTTTTTTTGCAGTTCTTTATGAATTTTTTCCACATTGTCTACAGTGAGCAGTCCTTCCGGAAGCTTAACTTTTTTTTAGCTTTTCCACTATTCTCTGTATTACTTAGACTCATATTCGGCCATGATTTATTCTAATTTTACACTCAACTCATCATTCCTTTACTTTATTTATTTTTTAAATTGTTCATCCATTTCTATTGCTTTAACTTCTTTTTACATATTTAAATCGCACTTTTTTTAAAAAAAAAAATTATTTAAATTCATTAAATGATTAATTGATTGGTTTTACTTGCTATATTTGAATATTGTCGAAATCCAAATCCGCCAAACTCAATTAAGACAGATTTTGCAATTATGACCCCTACTCTGACATTTTTATTTGTGATATCTGGTGTTTATCGTTGTCTATACTTATAGTAGAGAAATTGCACTTCGTGGCAGAAAACATTTACGCATTTTTCTACATCTGATACTCACTTCCATCAACTAACAAATCTTCTTTTTGAGGACTAACACTCGTATTGCTATTGAACCCAGTTTTCAGGAATTTAATATGCGGGAAATGCTTTTCCAAACTTTCCATTCTTTCTTAGATATTTTTCTTTTTCATAAAATCACCCGGCTTCGAAGGAAGGGCTAACGGTTTCGGGTCTCGGATTTTTCTTCCATATCTGTTCCAGGACCCTCGATTTACTATCGTCGCCCCAATACTTCTCTTTTCATTGCAAACTGCAATCGTATTTAATTGGTTTTCGCTTTACTACAATGCACTCTGCTATTATTGTGATTTTTTCTGTTTATTTTTTTAATTGCAATTCGTGGCATATTCAGTTATACTTCTCATGCTTTTTATATTCGACTCTAAACTTAATTGGCTTTAATTTCCTTGACACCTAGTGGTGTTTGTTATATTCGTTCGCCTTTTTTCCTGACTTGTTTTCGATATACCTCCTATTGTATATGACAGCATTTTCGGATTAAATTCTTACTGATTAGTATAGCTCTTTCTACAATTCCAGTCCTTCTTAGGGCTGACACCTACAGAAGATGCTAAATTACGAATTGAGTCAGGAGCAGTACTCTGTAGATCTTTTATATTCTGAAAAGAAAATAATTACCATTATATAATTAAAAAGAAATTAGATATTTATTGTAAATTCTATTATTTTGTATTACTTTCGTAGATGAAATAAAGCCATAGTTATCGAAATAGTTATTCTAATTGTCCTCTTAAAACTAATGAAAATCTAAACTTTTAAAATCTATTTCTTGCACTAAAGTTTGGTTTTTGAGTTATTATATGGCATTTTATTGATAGTATTTGTTCTTATTGGGAGATATGGAGAGTAAATCTAATTGAATTTACCTAATTCTTTAAGGTGACCTGGCTTTATACGGCTTTTTCTACCAAAAATCCTGTGCACTTTGATTTTATTATCTTAAATAAAACTATTTTTACTCAGGGTTATTATCAGAATTATCAGCTTCTTTTCTAAGTAGCCACTATTGTTGCAGATATTCATGATTTATTTTCATTTGCTTATTTTTACTGCCTTTTTCATCCGCAGAAGAAAAGCGATTTCGTAAATCTAATTTCCTTTGAGTATCAAAACTCCTTTAAGGATCGATATACTTTTATTTACTCCCTGCTGCACGCATTTGTATTTGTATTTATTATATTTCTATATTTATTTTTCTATTTAATTCTAAATATGTAATTTATTACTTAGAATGTAGTATTTTATTTTATTATTGATTAATTAATATTCACTTAATTTTATAGGTTTTATATTTGCTAATTTATTTAATTCAATCACTTATTTACCTAATTAATTTTGTTTATTCAACACAATAAAACTATATATTTATTTGATATAATTTTATTTAATATTATAATATATTCTATTTAAGAAACAAAAACAATATTTTCCAACTCTTAATAATTAATAAAATAAATCTTGTTTTTTTAATGAAATATATTGTTTTACTTTGAGAACTTATTTTTTAAATAAAAAATAAAGAAAATTCACAATTTTTAAAAACTAAATTTATCTTAAAAAAACTATAAATTTCTAGTGCTATTTTTTTAATTTCAATAATATTCTGTTGTTCAATAAAAGTAATAAAAAATATAAAATTATATTACAAATAAATAATAATAAAAAAAAATAAATCAAATAACGAAATTAGGTAAGATTTCATCGGAAGCATTTCTTAAAACGTTTGCAATATTTCCAGGAGGTTGAATTTATTTAATAGTAGCAAGTCCTTTTCCGTAAACTCCAAATCCGAAAGAGTGTATTTTTTCTTTGGCTTAGTTTTAGTCAAAGAGTACAGAAGCATAAACATAATAAGTTCCAGCTTCTATTTCTTTGGGTCTTTGTTGAGCTTTATAACTGGTAATATTTTTCTATCTTCCAGTAGCAGCTGAAATTAATTGCCCTCTTGCATCGACAACATTGACAGTGGCTTTGGTGTATCTATAAGAAGAGTATTCATCAAATTGAGCCTTGGCTTCTTAATTCACTTGGAAGTAGTAATATCCCTTGACAGGTACGTTAACTTCAAAGAAGTGAGGAACTTCTCCTTGTTGACTTTCAACTCTTTTTTTTAATTTTTTAATTGGTAAAATAAATAAAATTTATAAAATAAAAATTTTTTTTTTATTATTGTTACTTGATTCCTTCGTATTCATAGAAATCTCTGTATTGGCAAATTTGAACATCTTCGAAGTAATCTCTCAAAAGACTGTACTCCATAAAGAAGACTCCGTCATCTTCGTCATTCATTCCGATTCTCTTTTTCTCTTGAGGTGATACAATATTCCAAACTTAATCTTTGTCACTGAATTTTCCTCTCCACTCTCCTTCTCCGTGGGGATTTCTAAACTTAATTAATCTGGTCATTTTTCCTTGTACATTAACTTCATAAGCAGCCAAAATACTGTAGGCATGGGAATAGAAAATTCCATCTCTTTCATAAGCATCTCCTAATAAATTTCCGTCTGAATCTTCTCCAGGGTAAGTTCCAGCGCACATAATAAAGTCTGCCTTTTCTCCGCCCAACAATTGTTCCCAAAGAATATTTTCCCAATGTTGCCATCTATTAGCTTCTTTAATTCTGTAGTGAATAACGGGAGCTCCCTTTTATTAAAAATATCCAAAATTTAACAACATAATTATTTTGAATAATTTTTTTTATGAAAAAATCAAATACTGTTAAATCGTGTAACGAATCTCTCGCAAAACCTCCATCGATTCTCATAAAATCTCCATTTACTTTAGCCCAAGCTTTTTCAAGTAATTGAGCCCAAATTTCCTATATTATTGAATCAATGAATTGGTTAGTATGTGAATGAATAGATTAATAATTATTAGTTTATATTTTACATTTCCATTAGTAGTCATTGATACAAGTTAATTTTGACCTTTATTATACCATAGATAGTCGTCCAATATGACTTCTTGTTTGACTCCACTCCATACGATCCAAACCTGTATTTATTACAATTAATATTTTAAATTTAAGTGTTAAATTTTTTTTTAAATTAAATTACAGAATAAACTCCATATTTATTAGCTTCTTAAGTGGTGAACAATCTTTGGATTCTTTCGGGCCATTCAGCTATGGCTGCTAGAGTACATTAAAAGTAACAATCTCCCAATTCTCCTTACATAATATCTCCTGGCATAATACCCTTAATAATAATTTAATTTTTATGATTATTTCAATAATTATTTGGTTGTTTACGTCAGCAAATAATTGATAATCTCCTTTAAAGTAATCATGAGCTCTGATCCAGTCTCTATGAGGGACATCATCTCCATCAAACCAAGCCCCAGTTTAAGAAATGGAGTTAAGGTTAGGGGGGAATTCTTGATCAACGAAGTTTCTTCCTGACTCTTCACACTGGTGTAACTAATGTTATTACTTAGATCCACATTTATGTTTGACTTCTCTAATTAAAATAAATTAATTATATTTTATATATTCTCCATTGTATCAAAACCAGTGAAATGTAATGTATATATACTCAGGAGGTTTAGTCATGAATTTATGCATGAGTTCACATCTGTGTTCTTCTGTCAAGTGACATTCACTTGAGATTTCTAATTTGATATTAAAATATAACGGCTATATATATATACTATTAACAATTAAATATTATTACTTTGGAAAAGAATTTTTGAATTAAATTTGGAATTTCCTTAGGGAACTTTGACGGCGGGCTTTTTGGTGAAATGTTAAGAGATCTTTTCATCTATTTTCTATTTCAGGTATTCAGTGTTACTTACTCCCATAGGTCTTTTAGATTCTCCAACTATACTGGCAACTCTGGGCTATTGATAGGTTTGGCCTTAGTAGGGAGGATATTACTATTGTTACTAGTAAGATTACTATTTAACATATTATTAAGGAGGAGAAGTCACAATGGTTCTTTGCATGGAAGCAGAGGGGGATTAGTGGTGAGGAGAGCCATGCTGAGAAACTCTAACTGTTGTTGTAGTGGTATAGTTGTTGCCGTTTTGTTAGGGTTTGTATGAGGTAGTAATGGTGTTATTTGAAACTTAGGCACTTCCTTAGTTGCAAAGGTATCTAATACAAATTTATTCCATGTCTTCAAGGCTAACTACTCTATCTTTATTGTTGTCTAAAATATTGAAATAGGCAATTTCGTCGCTTTATTAGGGTCTGTAGTTAACTCTAAGTTGTTAGTATACCTTATTTTTAATTAAAATTAGGGATATTAGTTTTATAGAATTGAAAAATTATTGTTAGAATAAATAAATGACTTATATATCTGTGTGTTTCTTGGTTTATATTAATCAATATTTTATTCCAATTCCAAAATAAAAAATATAGAATTTAATAAAATTTTATTCGTCGATTTTTTTATTTAGAATTTTATTAATAGTAATATTTTGTTTCAATGATAAATTCTAATTAACAAAATAATATGGGGAATTTTAATTGCTTTTATTTTTATTTATTATGTATGTTTAATTAGTAATTTACTAATTCTCAATAATTACAATTTTAAAATGTACTGATTAAACTTTATAGCTAATATCTACAAAGTTATTAAATTATTTCATATCTGACTAAGCAAATATGATATATCTTTACATTAAAGAGTAAAGTAAATATTATAATAGATTTTCAAATTATAATACATATTTCTATTCAATAAACTAACTATTGAATAAATTTTATATAGGAATAGGTATTATAACTATAGTTTTATATCAAGTTTGAATTTGAGTTGGTTTCCGAAATAAAAAATTAAAAATAAATTGTGTATATTTACATCTCTAAGAATAGGTCCCATATCTTTTTCACTCAAATTCCCTCTCTTATATTAATCGTATTTTGTCATCAATCTTTAGGCTACTCTTTTGGCATCCTTTACAAAAACAATTATATAAATTATAACTATATAATTATATTTTTTATAAAATCTAAAAGTAATATGATAATAAAAATATCAATTAATGATTAACATATCTAAATGATTTAAATATTGTAATTTTAATTCCATTATTTATTTTTATTATTATAATAATATCAACCCAATTACTTCAATAGAAGATACTCTCTTAACTCCTTCTTATCCTTATCTATACATTTGGTTTATATTAAATAATTATTGGTGATTTGTAATTTATTTTGTTTTTAAAGCTGTTTATTTGATTTTATTATATTTTATTTATTATTTATGAAGAAGTAATTAGCGTGTATATATATATATCTTTATTTATATAATTTTCTTTAGTTAAGTTTATAAAGATACATGATTATTACATAATTAGCTATTATTTTATTAATAATCTCATAAATAAATCGTCATAGTTCTTAGCTTTATATTTCTTTATTTGTAGATAAAGCAACTCATGAGCACTACATAATTGAAATTAATATATTAACTTTGCTTTCCTTTATAATGTTTTTATTATTCCCAAATGCAATTTTATTTTAAATTAAAAATACGTTTCTTAATACCATTTATTAATAAAACTTCTAAATGAATTATAAATTAAATTATAGGTAAAAACTATGGAATTATTATATATTTTTTAAGAATAATCTATAAATACAGATGTTTAATTTTATTTACAACATTACAAATATAATAATCTAGTAATTTTAAAAGCAATACACTTGGTAAATTATATGATTTTTAAATTCATATCTATATTCTAAAAAATAAATAGTAGCCTTGAACCAAGTATATAAGTAGTTATATAATAATGTAACAATATTTTTTTTAAATAATATTTATTAATAATAATATATAATCGTCCATAACACCTTATATTTTGAAATAAAAAATCTAAAAATTTCCGATATCTGATAATAGTTTTCATATTCATTATTCACAGTTAAAAATTTATATTATATTAAATTATACTATATTAAGAGTTATCTTATAATAATAATTAATATAATCATTGCTTTATTTCAATGATTTCAAATAGACTTGGATCAAGCCCTAACTCTTCAAAAAGCTTATCAAGGCTTTCGTAGGGCTTTTAAGGATTATATATAAAGCTGAATGAACAGTCAGGTTTAGCCATGAAATTTCCTTATTATCCAAATATATCTTTATCTTCTTCAGGTTTCAATAATTTCTTTTTATAATACTATTCTTCCATAACCTATAATTTAATTGAAAAGATTAATAAATGAATGCAAAATAAAAAAAATGATGTTATTTTTTACTTTATTTTTTTGAAAAATAACTGATTGATCCCACCAGTTATTAGATGGGTTTTTTAAAAAGTTATCTAAATTAAAAATTTCATTGAAATAAAATGCGCATGATTAGCCTGTCAATCCTGAAACTATTCCTTTTCTGAAGTTATCTTAACTTTCATCTCTTGTTCTTTTTTGCAGTTGTTCTGCCAAAATTATTTCTGACAAGTCTACTAATACTCCTTTATACTTAAAAAACATATGAGCAGTATTTTGTCCATCTATGACAAACGCAGCTTTATTATTATTATCAAATATTTCTTTAATTTTATCTGGAAGGCTTTATAAGGGAATTGTATAATCTATCTTTTGGGCTCCTTCTATATTATTTCTTCCTTTTTAACCTCTTCTTTTGCTTGCGAAGTACTTTTAGTATTTGCCTTTTATACGGGATTCTTTTAATTTATAAAATGTTAAAAATAAATTCAAAGGTATTTTTAAAAATCTAAATTTACAGAAGTCTTTTTTAAAGTAGTTGATGGCTTAGATGTTCCAACAGTAGATTTTTTAGAAACTGTAGATACCTATTTAGCCCCTTGAGAAGCTTTATTACTAACTGGGGCTTTTGAAGTATCAGGAACTTTATTCACAGTTTTACTAACTGTCTTAGCTTAAGTTGTTGTTGTTGTAATAATTTTTTTTGCATTTTATATTTTTTACTTACTTTTGAAAATGTTTTATATTTTATAATTTTGTTTTTTTTTCTAAAAAATATATTTGTTATGTAATAATTATTCATCATAAAATAATTCCAAAATTTGAAGGAATTTGATAAAATATAATACAGATATAATTTTATGATGAAATCTGAACATTATTTGTTGTATTTTATGAATTTGGTTATGATTTTATATTTTTCTTTAAAAAGTAATAAAGCAGATGCAGTATATCATGAATTTTAGGAATGTAAGTAAATGTTAATATATATTAAGCAATTAAACTTATTATATTTCTTATATAATTACAATATCTTAAATAAATGGTAAAATAGCATATTAATGCATCATAAATAATAATATCAATATTTAAGCTAAGGTTGCTATAAACATTCAATTTACTATAAAGCTTCTTCAAAAGCTATTATATTGGCCATGATATGTGCTAACTATGATTAAATTTGTTATATATGATTTTTTATTTTTTTTATCTCTAGAGTATAATAGGCATAGCTTCTTAAAATGTCAATTCTACAAAAACTCCTAATCCTATATCTAAAATTATTTTGCCAATTTGTTATACTTATCCTTACACAAAAAACTACTCTCCTATATCAATTTTCAATTTTTATTTTTCTTGTTTTGACTTAAAAAGTACTGTTGTTGTCTCAATATATTTTTAAACTTATTCATATTCTTCTAATTTTTTAATAGCTGTTAAATTTTTTCTCTGCATTATATTAGTCAATCCTTAGTTTTGAATCTAAATACTCAGAATATTGTCTATAATCTTTATCTGTTGCAAATTATTCTTCTGATGAATTTAGCATTATCAGTAGTTTATTGTTATTATGAAATATTTGTTTTGCTGTAATCTAATAAGGTCTAAATAAATGTTTTAATTAATACATTACTACTATATATTAATGTTCCAGATTATTAAGAATTCTGGTTATAATAAAAAACTTAATAGAATAAAATCATGATATAAAATATTTTAATAAAAATTAAAATAATTTTATTTTAAAAAATTCAATAAAAATATTTCCTATATTTACTCAAAATATATCAAATATTTAAATAAACAAACAAATGATAGGACTTTAATAATTATTTAATTTTGGTTTAATTTATTTAAATGCTCAATGTGAATAGTACTTCTAATTATTATCCACACATCTTATTGTATATTTAAAAGAAAGAGCGCTATAAATGAGTAATACTAAAAAACAATTAAATAAATTTTTTTATGCATTTAAAAATATTGAAGTACTAAACATAAGAAAAATAAAAAATGCTTAAATTCCTCAGGAAAACTGACAAATTAAAAAAAACTCATAAATTATCATAAGAGTCATATTCATAAGATAATTATATTGATGAATCATATAAATCGGAGGATGACAAATAGAATAGATAAGTAAAGAATTTATAAATTTTGTCTATAATATATATATATTTTTATATTTTTTAAATTGAAGAATTAAAAAAAGAAAAATACTAAAGAGAAAGAGATATAAGAATAAATTCGACATTAAAAAAGAAGTAGAACAAAAGAGAAACCATAAAAACATTAAAATAAAAAGCTCAGAGGACGTCCATCATAAAAAAAAGACCAAAAATAAAAGATCTCTTCTAGGAATATTATAAATAAATACAATTCAATCATTTATGCGGAAGACCGGACTAAAAAACTGGTGAACTAATTTTAGACATTGAACACAAGCATCTCAATGTGAGAGCTGAAGAAGATGCAGTTGTTCTAACAATGAGTGCTTCAGATCTTAGAAAATACCAAGGTGGAAAGGATATATTGATTGACTATTTATTAAAGAATTTGAGATGGAATTTAGAGGATTAGAGTGGAAATTCGCTAAGTGAAAGTTCAGAATCGGATAATAAAGAGAATAACAATTCAATGTAACAGCAAGATGAAGAAACATCTAATTCTTTAGAAATTATTGAAAATTAATAGTAAAACAACTAATATAATTCACTTACTTTGGTTAACTAATTAGTTATAATAATTTTAGAAATAACTTAGACTTCTTCTAGTAGAATGGGGATTAAAATTCTAAGCCAATGGTTTATTTCTAAAAAATGCTTTTAAAAAATACTTTGAGGATGAATTTTTTCCCTAGAAATTCTATACATAAAATGATAGCCTTACAGAAGAGGTTTATTATGATACTAAATTAATGAACGAAGGTGATGATAATGATGGAAACATGGTCAATAAAATGCAAGATTTAGAATATAAAGATAAAAACCATTCGAAAAACATATAGGTAAAGAGAAGAACAATAAAAATGATAGAAATCAGTTCAGATTCTGAAGAAGAATAAAAATATTTAAAAAGAGTTCAAAAACTTGTAAAAAATAAAAGGTTTAAATAAAAATAGTCTTATTTAAATGATAAAAATCTGAATAAATTTAGAATTCAATATTATCATAATTTGATGGATAAATAAAATATGAAAAATAAGATATTAAGCCAATTAACAGAAAATAAATCAAACGAAATACAATAAAAAAAAAAAAAAATAGTTCTTAAATATCATCATAATAAGAGTAAACATAAAATAATGTTAAACATAATTAAGATAAATAATAAAAGATTTAGTAAATGTTAGATTAAAAGAACAACTAAGAAATTTCTAAGATTATCAAACATATAGAAATGGAAAATGATATAGAAATGATGCGCTTTAGTTTAATGGGAAAGTCTTAATAATTATACGAGCATAATAAATCTTTATAACATTCAATTTAACAAGATAATAATTAAGAAGTTGAAGAAAAATAGTTGTAAAATTAAAAAATAGAATAAGAAAAATTATAATAATAAGATTGTTAATCTGAAATAGGAACATCAGAAAAAAGTTAAGGCTTAAATTTTTTTAAAATTTAATAGAATCCTTAAAACATTCTAGATAATTTTAATAATGATTAAATAGATATGAATAGTTAGAATCATTAAAATATGTTTAATTAAGTTAAAAATGAACAATTATCTTGTATTGTAACAAAAAGTGATGAATATATTAATACTTAATAAATTGAATATATGGAACCTTTAACTATAATTTATAATTATATTAAATATACATTTATTTGATGAGTAAATTGGATAACGTTTAAAAATTTTCTTTAATTATGGTTAAAATATTTATTTTAATATATGTAAAAATCATTTCGTGTTATAAAAATTTATATAAATTGGTTTTAAATACTAAAAATATAACAATATTAGAAAACCAAAAAAATATCATTAAAAAGTTAAAAATATAATTGATTAAAATTAAATCACAAAAAACAAATTAAAAAGAAATGGGGTTGGGGTTGGGGTTGGGGTTGGGGTTGGGGTTGGGG